>JASGCC010000017.1:2092444-2357444 GCA_030067915.1 Hydractinia echinata | reverse complement strand
TTTTAAAACTTTATCGCGAATTCGGTTAAAAAAAGCCAGGAAACTGCCTGCCGTTATCCTGTTCAGTTAGAAAAATACTCAGCAATTTTATTTTGCAGCATAAGTTTCCTTAACAGTAATAAAAGTGATAGCTGCCTAACTGCATTTATTTAGCATAAGAATTGTGTTGCAGCCAAACAATGCATTTGGCTTCTTTCACTTTTTATCCAGAGGTAGCTAAGGAGAGCTAGATAAACACAACTTCGACATAAAAATAAATAATATTGGCTAGGTTAAAAAGCTGTTATACCAAACTGAATAGTAATAAGTAAGGGTAGCTAGCTAGCTGGCTGTAGAATGATCCTAAAATATCTTTGTTCCTAGCCAAAAAATCCTAAAATTGGTGCGTTTAAGATTTGTACATGGCTAAAAAACGTGGCAATATATTTATTTTAACATGTAAGAACATATAGATAACAAATATCACAAAATAAAACACTTTTAGAAGACAAAAAAGGTCAAACAGACCTTCAAACCTAGCACTGGCCACTACCACTTTCAAAACCAAAATGGCCTTCGTCATCATGTTCCTTCGTTGGCATCGCCAAGCCTCGAAAATCTTGGATTGGTGTTTCAAAGAATTAGGGGTTTTGATTGGTATACTACGTGCGAGCGGTCAAAACAAAGTAATAAAACTGTCAGTAAAACTGTCATATTTGTTTTCTGTGGCTCCCGAGCGGAATTGGCGATTGAGATCACGGGGGTAATAATTATTAAAAATGGCGTATTTAAATAATGCGTTCGTTGCAATCACCTAATTTATTGATTTAATTAAGGTTGGTAAATTAAAATAATTAAATTATATAAGGAAATAAATTAATTTCTAGAATATAATTTAATCAATAATAAGATTTTCGATTAAACAACCCCCTGGTTTTTAAAAATCGAGGAAAGGTCAAAGGAATATTGGTAGCCATTTTGCGTATACGGGTATTATAATATAGACTAGCCGGGGTAAGCCACAAGTCAATGTGTGACCCGGCGTTGAACACTCTGTGGAGCGCTTAATAAGAGCCGTAAACTGTGCCACACGGTCAGGTGGAGCGCTTTAGTACAGGTATACAGTATGTCGTAAATCAAGTGAAGCGCTTACACCATTATAGTGTTGCGACTGTAACATATTTTTAAAAAAATAAATTTCCCGCAACGATAGCTGAAATAAAAATAGAGTTTACAAACCGTTGTTACCCTGTCATAGCAAAAACAATCGGTCAATATTATTTTATTTTGCGGAATAAGTTTTTGTGAAAGTTAAGAAATTAATTGTGACACCGGGCTGAGCGCTTAGTACAGTTAAACCGTGTGGCACAGCGTATAGGGATAATACCTCTTTTAAAAAAAACTTTCTCGCAGACACAGGGCTGAGCGGTTAGTCCAGGGAAACAGTGTTGCACATCCGTACAGCCATGATTCCCAAGAATATTTAAAAATTAATTGTCACAGTGGGCTGACCTTAGTACAGGTAAACCGTGTTGCACAAGCGTAACAGCTTTTTACAAAAAACAGTCTGTTTTTTACACTGGGCTAACCGCTTAGTACAGTTAAACAGAGTTGAACAGGCGTAATACCCTTTTCCAGAAAAACTCCAGAATCTTTTCCTAAAAACTTCATCGCAACTTCGGTTTAAATGAAAACACAGGGAACAGCCTGTCGTTACCCCTCCAGCTAAATCAATTGCTCAGCCATTTTATTTGCAGAAAAACTTTTCAGGAAAATAATAAAGATGTAGCTACCTAGCTAACTGCATTTAGCATAAGAATTATTGCTTAAGAATATTGTTGTAGCCAAACTGCATTTTTATAGCTACTCTCACTTTTTAGCCAAAGATAGGAGCTAGCTAAATGGCTACAGCCTCAACATAAAAATAAATGTTGGCTAGGATAAAAAGCTTTTATGCCATGCAGAATAGTAAGAAGTAAAGCCCTAGCTAGCTAACCTTCAAAATATTCGTTCCTAGCCAAAAATCCTAAAAATGGTGCGTTTAAGATTGTACGTGACTAAAAAACGTGACAATATATTTATCTTAACATTTTAGAACATACAAAAAACAAATATCACACAAATAAAAAGCTTATAGAAAACAAAAAGGTGAAAAAGACCTACAAACAACACTGGCCACCATCACTTTAAAAACTAAAATGGCCATCATGTTTCGGTCCTCATGTTTCTTCGTTGGCATGTCCAGGCCGCAGAGTCTTTGATTGGTTTTTTAAAGAATCAGGCGTTTTGATTGGTATACGTGCGAGCGGTCAAAACAAAGCCAGCAAAACTGTCAGTAAGTATTTGTTTTCTGTGGCTCCTGAGCGGAATCGGCGATTGAGGTCACGGGGGTAATTATTTATTAAAAATAGCGTATTAAATAATGCATTAATTTTAATCACTTAACTTATTATTTAATTAAAGTTAATCAATTAAATTAATTAAATTATTTAAAGAAATAAATTAATTTCTGGAACTTATTTTAATCAATAATAAGATCTCCGATTAAACAACCCCCTGGTTACTAAAAACTCACGGAAAGATCAAAGGAATATCGGTAAACCTTTAGAACAGACAAAAGGCTGTTATTATAGATACTATTTATTAGAGACATGATGATGTTAGCTATTGTTATATTAAAAACATGAATATATCTACAATAATAAATTAATCTTAGTGCTATGCGATATTTGCGCAAAACAAATGCAAGGCAGAAAAAACGAAATTGTTAATACGGTGTTGCTCAAATAAAATTCAAAATTTCTAGAAAAATACTGATACTTTGTTGATTGTAACTATTTCGGTATTTTTTGGTATCGTCGATCAATTAATGTGTCGTGTGTTACCCGTTCTAATAATTGAAGAGTTTTACTTTAGCTATACGCATTTGAACGCATCTTTTATTGGGTTTTCGGTTTTCAACACAATCCTGATAATATTTCTTGTATATTGGAAAATTTCTGACAAGCAAGTCTATTACATTGGAATCATAAGCGTCATGTCAATAACAGTAACAACTACACTCTTAAAATCGGAAATGTAACAACGTGAATGTGTGGTTACTACTGACAGTCATCATCAACCTGGTTATCTTCCATCTATCAGATCAAGCATTTGGTGTAGTTTTATGTGCGAATTTGGCTTTTTTCATGCAATCATGGCCTCCTTGAAGGAATTCGAACATTTGCTGTTCAGAGCGGTCATATTATCGGGGCTTATTGATAGGCATGTATTATGATTATTTGAACGAGTTTTATTGTATAATCAATATCGCATCTATTTCATAGCTGATTGTCATGGTTTGCAAAAGAAAAACACTTTGTAGTTCCACACAAAGGAGAACTCGATAAAACTCGGCAAAAAGACCTACTACATCACAATTAACTTAAGGTTTTTATACACCATGTTTTTCATAATTAACAAAAAGTTTTCGCGGAATAAAAATGGGTCAAATTAACTGGAGTTAACAATCAAGTTTCTTTCATTGAATATGAATATTTCTAAAAAAAACTAGGTCATCGCTAGGGCAATGATCTGTCATAAACATCTTTCAGATTAATTATTTCTTATAGCTCTTTAATTAAAAATCAAAGGTGTAGTAGATCATGATCAACATATTATGACATCATTGTAGTTTTTTGTCCGGAATTTATCGAGTAATTTAAAATTAGAAATACAAAATTGAAAATAATAAAATGGAATATATTAAATAGAATATGTCCTACTTTGTCATTCTTTCAAAGAATCGTTTTTTATTTTGATTGCACATGAATAGGGATCAACATCCAATAATGATTTTTTTTCTCCAATTCTATTGATACAGCCTGTCCCATTCTTGCTTCCGTCCAGGTTGTGTTCTTATAATAACCTCTGGAAGTTATAATTGTTGTAAAAAAACAATTTTGCAACGTGATCCCTGCAGGCATCAAAAATTAGATTCGAATGTTTTTATTCGGGCATTCGAATATTTGTGTGTGTTGGGATTTGAAAGCTTAGTGTTTTTACATGATTCATTGGTGAGCAGCGATGGATAAGGAGAGAGAAATTCGTTCCTACTTGAAATCAAGAAAGAAGACTGATAATACAGTTCTTGTTTCAAGCGCATCGGATGATGTTGTTTCTCGATCAGAACTTGTCATCGTGAAATACGAAATCAAAAGTGCATTATCTGCCAGAACACATTACAGCAAAGATATCCCTGAGGAAGTCAAAAGGGAGGTCGAGAGCTATGCACTTCGCCATAGTACGCATGCAGCAATCGAAAGGTTCAATAAAGTTTATAGAAAGCTCACGTTCATTAGAACATTTGTCAACAACTGGAAATCATAACTGCAGAATGATAAGAGTGAAAAAAAAGAAATAGAATCTTTAAAAAAAATGGTCGCCTAAGTTTGGTTTCCGATTAAATGATGAAAAAGATAAAATCGATGATGATTGGTACCAGAGCCGCTGGAACTGATCGTGGAAAAACAAAACGGTGTTTGCCAAAATACAAGTTTCCACAAACTTTTGATAACACGTTTTCACAAAACCATTGATCAAACATGGAAAAATCCGTCAGCTTATTTAAAAAAATACTGTTTCCTAAAATTAAAGCTGTTCGCGAAACACATGGTTACCCAGGGAAACAAATGAGTTGTGTCATCATGGACAATTTCAAGGAACAAGATGACGATGAAGTAATGGCTTTTTTTCAAAAAAACAACTGCTTAGTCATAATCGTTCCCCACAACCTTGCAAAGAAATTCCAGTCCTTGGATATCACCGTCAACAAACTATCTAAAAGTTTTATCAAGGACAAGTACAACACATGGTACGCAGAAGAAGTTGCCAAGAAGCTGAATGAAGGCAAACAGCTGCTGATGTTGAAGGTTTATTTAAACTAAGCCAGAAAAAACCTATATGTCCTAAATGGATTGTTGACATGTACAAATACTGTAAGATCCATAGTGACTTGATTTTTAATGGTTTTAGGTCGGCAGGGATAACTGAAGCGGTTGAAAAAGGAAATTAAGTCTTTTAAAGAATAGAGAATCCCTCTGCTGTATCCAGGAATCAACTTAACTAAAATTTTTATTTTTAGAATATCTTATTGTTTTGGTTGTAATTTTGTACTCAGGTTAGTTATACTTTGTCTATTTCCTTTGTGCAAATAGAGAAAAACTTATTTGAATGCCCTTTTTGTCTAGCAAAATATTTAATTCTCGTTCCTATACAATAATGACGTCACTTGTTTCTTTTTAGTTGCCAAAATTGCAGTAAACAGGATGTTAACGTTTTAGTATTAGTATTAGTCCGAAAAAAGTTTAGTCGGGGAAAACTTCCGACTTTTCCCTCAACTTCTTTCCCCGACTTTTATTCCCCGACATTTTTTCCCCTATAAGGTACAGGTATT
This sequence comes from Hydractinia echinata, assembly GCA_030067915.1. NCBI lineage: Eukaryota > Metazoa > Cnidaria > Hydrozoa > Anthoathecata > Hydractiniidae > Hydractinia > Hydractinia echinata. The sequence goes on along the minus strand of JASGCC010000017.1, from coordinate 2,352,031 downwards.
ATTACAAAATATTCTAGTCTAGCATAATACAATTTTAAGCTCTTTAGTTCAACGGTTATTATATTCTGCTTAGAGCGTTTTAACTGACGGGCTACTACACTAAACGACAACATATTTAAAATAGATGTTCCTCAAGAACCAGCTCTAACGTGTAACGTTAAAATATATAACCACAAAATCATTTTCGGGAATGTACAATTGTTTATCACAGTCCAAGCAAATCAAAAGGTAATTTTCACGTCGAAATATACTAGGAAAATTTCATAGATTTTCCATCTGCCCTTGTATAACACGAAGCTGCATTTTATTCCTGTAGACTCACGGTGAATCATATGCAGCTAGACCAGTTAATCCATGAAGATAAAGTCCTTAGAGAAGAATAAGATAAAGAATACACAAAGTTAAAAAGTCCTGGTAATATATAGGTGTACCACATGACACTAGTAGCAGTGCTGCCACTTGTTGAGTGGCAGCACTTCAAGTGAGCACCCACTTCTGTCATCCTTTTCATTAAAATTCAAAAAAATTCTTTGATCAACTCTGTGTTTTTTTTGGACCCCCTTGGAGCCCCTCATCAAATTCTTCTATTAAGCGAACGTAGAATTGCATCTATTAACTTAGGAATTTAAAAAACGCCTAGTATTACTGGACATTTTTGTATCAGTTGACCGTCTGTGCCAGGGTTATTGTTGGCCGTTTTGTAGCAACGCTTCAGGGACCAAGAAACTCTGGGACGAGAATGACGTCATGCTTTATTTTCTACTTCCTACCTATGAGGAAATGAGTACAAAGTATAAATATTTTTCTAAATTTCTTAGATAGCTATATTTTTGACTGGATTAGCTAGCTATATTTTTGACTTTGAGTTTTGCAAAAGTGTAAGAGCTGAAGCCAGAAGCCTGAACTCGAGGGGGAAGAAAAATTCAAACATGTTCGTCTATTGACATTTGTACCGTGGTACAAATGTCAATTCACTTTAGTCACATTCGCTGAAAATTTTCGGTATAAGTTGCAAATGCCCAGGTAATAGCAAAACATACAATCCCTGTCTTTACTAGTTTAGTATCGCTTTGTACTTCTATCCACATGTTACTGTCGCCGCATGTTATAACTTGTGCTGCACATTTAAATATTTTCTGAAGCCACCTTAATACGTCCCTTTGTTCGCGAAAGGCACGTTAAAAGTTCGTATCCGCCACTTAGTTTGTTATACCAATAAGTCCGCGACAAGTATAACATGCTGATATAAGAACAGTTATATAGTGACGGCGACAGTTATAAATGACGGCGACAGTTATAATTCGCGGATATAAATTTAAGTGACTAGTATAACATACGGCGACACTGAACTAGTGAAGACAAGTGTGTTTCGCAAATATCTGGGTATTCGCAACTTATGATATCGAAATTTTTTAGCAAATGGTAATTAAAGTAATCTGTTATTTCTGTGACATATGGGCCATGGTATATTTACCTAGTTTCTTTACCTGGCGAATATTTCAAAAGTCATTGCTAGCGAGAAAAAGCCAAGTTGCTACAGTGATTAAGTAAGTGATTTTTGTTTGTGAAAAGGTTTGTGTAAATTGGCTTGTGGGACTAAAACTTATACGGGTATCATACTAGCTATTTAAGCTATAGGCGACTATGTTAAAAATATTCCGCCGCAAATTTAAGTATTTTTCCAGTTGCAATCGTGACTGTAAATATTCAAAAACAAACATTTTGGCATGAATTTAATTTGGTATTTTTGCTAAACCAACAGTGCTTTTAGCGTGGCTATGTGTCGGCCGGGGATCACTGTGGTGACTAAAGAATACCTAAGGGAGATTATGTTATTACCAAGCTTTTTTATAGATCGGTTGAAAACAAAATCCCAAGATTCCAAGACCCTAAAATTCCCAAGGTCCAGCACAAACAAATTAGTCTACATTCTACCAAATTCGTGGGATGCAGGCTATGTGCTTTCTATCTCTATCATTATGTATATCTCTATCATTATGTCTATCTCTATCTCTATCATTATGTCTATCTCTATCATTATGTCTATCTCTATCATTATGTCTATCTCTATCATTATGTCTATCTCTATCATTATGTTTATCTCTATCATTCTGTCCATTCACTATCATTATGACTATATACCGCTTTTGCCATTTCATATGGTTGTGGTACGACTTCTAAATTCGCTTAGAAGATTAAATACAAAGTTATGGCTACTCTTAAAACAATGAAGAACTTATTACCATCATTAAAACCAAGTGTGGCGAAATCTCTCAAAAGCGATGTGGTATATAAAATTACGTGTTCGCGGTGTGTATCGTGTTATGTCGGTGAAACAAACCGTCATTTCGGTAATCATTTCAAAGAATGTAATTGCAATCTACTATTGTTGTATTGTCGCGATCTGTAGCACATCTAATGAAGTTAGAGGCTTTGAATATCAATGCAATTAAACCGAATCTTAACACAAAGGATGAATATAGAAGTCGTGTGTTGACTATCAAGCTTTAGTTCTATGTGACATTTAAGTGAAGGATTAGTGCGCGAAAGTTTTTATTTGTAGACCTGATGATGAAATACCTTTTTCGACATATATTGTTAAAATATTTAAATACGCTGTTGGCACATTGCAATTATCTATTTATACACTTGACGAAGCCTATTATTAAACTAGTCGATAAGGCCCGTGGAAAAATCCCTTTAGGCAAAAGCCCAATGAAAAAATAGTTTGCTTTAGATGTTTTGCTGACGTCAGCAGTGCATATACAAAAAAAATGTTCTTAAAATCTTACACCAAATATCAAATGTCAAATCGCATTAAATCCTCCACACAAATCTTACACAAAGTAAAAAAGAACAGCATGCAAGGTGCAAAATCTAGTTGATAAAAAGTTACAACAACGACACTCACAACATCAACACTCACAACACCCACCAAACCGACAGTAAGAACACCGACAGTTACAACACCGACAGTCACAACACGGATAATAACAATGTTAGAAATAACGCATCTCAAATATGTACATCTTATAAGTGATTATGTTGAAAACCCTCAGTATTTTATTCTGAAATGTCAAAAAGGAGGCCTGCAAGAGTTAGCACAAATCAACAAAAATAAGTTCTTTACACATTTTACAAAATTGTCTTTCCCTTAAAAGCTTACACAAAAATATGAAAAAGCCATATTTTGGAAAACATCAAATTTAAATCTAGAAAAATCAGTCACTTCGGTTGCATACCATCCTCTCCCGCAAAAATTTACACAAAATGTAAAAATCAACCAGTTAAGAACACAAAAAAGTTTCTTTTATAGTATGATGATCCATACTGCCCTTTACCAACAATTTTAGACCTAAATGTCACAAAATCAATAAGCAAAGAATCAACTTGAATCAACAAACATTGTATACGGTTCATAAACAAAAGTTTACACAAAATGTAAAACAGATCGGTTTTGAGAAACACATCTAAATCAACAAAATTAAGTTCCTTCAGCATGTTGTATATTGCCATTAATCTTCCACAAAAAGATTATGAAACACATCAAAAATTTAAAAAAATCAGTCATTTCAGTGCACACAGTCCTCGCGTTTAGATTACAAAATATAAAAAACAAAAACAGTTTCAGTCGGAACATTAAGTAATTTTACTTTTTATGTTTTCAACATAATCACTTATAAGATGTACATACTTGAGATGCGTTATTTCTAACATTGTTATTATCCGTGTTGTGACTGTCGGTGTTGTAACTGTCAGTGTTCTTAATGTCGGTTTTGTGGGTGTTGTGAGTGTTGATGTTGTGAGTGTCGTTGTTGTAACTTTTTATCAACTAGATTTTGCACCTTGCAAGCTGTTCTTTTTTATTTTGTGTAAGATTTGTGTGGAGGATTTAATGCGATTTGACATTTGACATTTGCTGTAAGATTTGAAGAACATTTTTTTTGGTATATGCACTGCTGACGTCAGCAAAACATCTAAAGCAACCTATTTTTTTATTGGCCTTTTGCCTAAGTGGATTTTTCCACGGGCCTTATCGACTAGTCTCTATAATAATAAGCCAGTTCCGTGTGTCTGTAACAGGCAAAGTTGATATCGTCATTTTTCTTTGATGTCGCCGAAAAAAATCTTTGATGTTGCCAAAAAAATTATGTCTATTTTGCTAGCGGGTTTACTTTGTTTACATCACGTGATGAAAACGACTCAATTTGATTTGCTGAAATAAATTTAACGGCTAACTTTCCAAAAATGGTGTCCCTCGACACCGAAAAAAAACACAAAAAAAAGGTCCCTTCGTCTTGAAAAAAGTGCAAAAAGTGATTCAGAGAAATAAAACTCTAAGTAAAGAAGTAGAAGTAGAAAAATAAAGTTGAAAGCCACAAGAAGTTACTTCGGAAGTGAAGAGTGGAGCTAGGAAGTAGTAAAGTAAAGTTAGAAGTAAACTCTAAGTAAAGAAGTAGAATTGGAAAAATAAAGTTGAAAGCCACAAGAAGTTACTTTGGAAGTGAAGAGTGGAGCTAGGAAGTAGTAAAGTAAAGTTAGAAGTACAAAATTAATGCTAGAGTTTCAAGTGAATTGGAATTGAGAAAAAGTAAGAACTTTTATATTTTTAGACGTTCCGTTTTTATATGTAGCACACTTAAAATTGTCAAAAAGAATCGCATTCTCAAAAAAAATCCATTAGAGCTTCAAATTCTTTAAGTTTTATATTATACCGCTTTTTTTATAAAAAAGCTAGCATTTGTTTACAAAACAAATGTGCCAACGAAATGGAAAGTTTTGGTTTGTTAATCCAAATGTCATAATTTTTACATTGCTGTTGTTGTCCTTTATATGTGTTGTACTAAGCATAAATAGCTAGCTATAGACGTAGCTCAGTCTCCCCAGCTTAAGTATATTTAACTGGGTGTCTTAAGGTATAGCTATACTTCTAGCTTTCCTCTCATAAATTTTTTTAACCCAAAGTCATAAACCCACGTATATAAATTTCCAATCAAATGTCAAAAACCCCTGTAAAAAAAACCTGGCATTTTACATGTAGGCTGACAAAAGTTTAACAGGATGAGGAAACAAAACAATAAAAAATAACTTAACACACACACTTTAAATTCTATAAAATTCGTTCCACTTGTCATATTGTGGTCCCGTTGTAAAGTTTACAGGAAATGTGAAAAAATTATTCTCTATGGGCATAAAAATGTGTCACCGTATCCTAAAAGTTCAAGAAAGATTTTGTAGCTAGCTTGTTACATCATAATTCGTGTTCAAAAAAGAAGAGAAGTTTGACTACTAAGGTAGCTATAAATACCTAAAAAAAGAGGAATAACAACAAAACTCATAGATTAGAGCTAGCTATGGGATGGAGCCTTGAAGCTAACATTAGCTAGCTAGCTAACAAAACAGTACAGTAAGACACCCAGTTAAATATACATAAGCTGGGGAGACTTAGCTAAGTCTATAGCTAGCTATTTATGCTTAGTAAAACATTTATAAAGGAAAACAATAGCAATGTAAAAATTATGACATTTGCAGTTAGTTCAACAAACCAAAACTTTCTATTTCGCCGGCACATTTGTTTGGTAGCCAGCTAACAGCTTTATGCAGCATTTTGAATTTTAGGACAAATACATTAGTTAAGCACCAGGGGATACATTAATTATGCAAAAAAAAGCAAACAAATGCTAGCTTTTTCATAAAAAACGCGGTAAAACATAAAACTTAAAGAATTTGAAGCTTTTAAGTGACTTTTTCCTGGCAAATGCGAGTCTGCCTGACACGTAACTCTAGCGACATAAAAACTTAACGTCTAAAAATATCAAAGTTCTTACTATATGTGAATCCAAATCGACTTTAAACCCAAGCTTTTATTTTCTACTTCTAACTTTTCTGTACTACTTCTAGCTGCACTCTTCACTTTCGAAGCAACTTCTCGTGGCTTCTAACTTTACTTTTGTACTTCTACTTCTTCACTTTGACTTTTCTTGCTTTTAATATCTGCACTTTGTGACTAAGGGATCGTCGAAAATAAGACATTTTTTAACCGCTTCTTCAGTTCGCCTTTTGTGTCGAGAACTTTGTCGAGAAATTTTTATGTTTGTTTGTTTTTACGCTAACGGAACTTTTTATTCGAATGCCGTCCCGTTCGAAAGTATGTATTTTAGCGAATCATACTGCTTATTTTCTATCACGTGGTTTCTAACGGTTGCGAGACAAATGTAAACAAAACAAAAAAAATCGAAAAACTCGCGCATTCGGGTGGTAAAAAATATCGTGTTTGCAAAATTGACAGACAGACACACGGAACTGGCTTATTATTATAAGAGATTAGAATAAAATAATATTCCAAAGTCGTCAAATATTCAGAAGATCCTAATCATTTATACTCTTTCTATATTAGGCACACACACTTTGAATTTTTCACAGTTCTTATATCAATGTTTACGAACGAATATGTTGTTTGTGTGTATAGACCTTTTAATTTCCTATTTGTATTAAATCACCGAAACCTCCGGTATATATATATCTGTAATTTGTTTATTGATATTACATACGTTTTATTGTGTCTATTATGAGAATATGATGAAATAACTTAGTCTTTCTTAACTGTTAACATAACGTGGTATACCAACCTCGTCACTGTCCTGAGTTTGTGTACAGTATGCTTTCAATTTTAAATTTCCAACGCTGACCGCAGATCACGTGACTGTGTCTATTGTTTTGTTGAGAGACCCCCGCTACTGGAATCAGGATACCTTCATCGCTATATATCATCGCATGTTGTCTCTAAAACAATTATAATGTGGTTAAAAGGTACCGTAATAAGATATAAGCCATTTACGCCTAATACTTAACCTCAACTCAACATCTGTCTTTTTTAATAGATATCAAATTTCGTGGTGATTTGTAATCAGCTAACTGCCATTTCGTGCTTCTATTTGGCTCAAAGTTATGTTGGCACTAATTATGGAGACAAACGGACAAAATATGACTATTATTACCAGAGGGATATTAAAATTATTAATAATTAGAGAACTATAGAATTAATCTGTTTAAAAACTAAGTGATTAACATATAAGTAAGGAGATAAAACAAATGTTATGTTCAGTATACCATGAGAGGTCATGGGAGCTCGCTAGTAGAATAAAACGAATATACTTTCCAACCTTACCTGAGAAATTCATCTGCGAGTATGTATTGATGTTTTTTTACTACTGTATTTGTTTCAACATCAGTGCATCCTTTTTAATTTTCACTATTATTTTGGACGAACACGTAAACATGTAACGAGGGAATTAAATAGAAGAAAATGTCTCAAGTAACAATTCACTAATCAACGAAGTGAAAATGCTATCTGAAACTCAATTGTTACAATGGAAAAAGAAACGAACATCAACATATGTAGTTTTTTCATTGTTTTATTTTCTTATTGGTATCGAACTGGGTTGCATCAACGCAACATTGTGGATATACGTTTCAACACTTCTTAAAGCTGGAAACGACAAGTTATATTATGGTTTAATAAATGCTGCATTTTATGTTCCATCCTTGCTTTTTTCACCTATTGTGTCCAGATTTGTCGATAAAACACGACGAATGAAATTATGTTTAATTGGGATATTGTGTTTATCCATTGCTGGTAGCATTTTGTATCCAATACATACGTCACCAGTATTTCCATTAGTTGGGCGATTCTTGAGTGGCTTTAACATTGCAGTTGCGCCAGTTATGATTGCAGAAGTAGCGAGGTCTTACACAAGCAAAGAATTAATGCAGCGGATTCCATTGTTAAACGGAATCATTACGATTGGTTACGCGTTTGGACCTTGTATTTCAATTTTGTTTATAAATATAGATTTCTGGATTGGTGGAATTCATATAACATACGCAAACGTAATCGGGCCAGTTCTTTTCCTAATTTCTGTTGCTATTCTTTTAACGGTCATATTTCTATCTTATGATCTATCTCGAGAGTATGACATGAAGCGAGACACTACTGAAGCCAACGAATTTAACAGCTGCAAGCTTTCTCGCTCTGAATCCACCATGGACATAATCAAAAGAATTCTACAAACTGCGGATACATTGCTGATTATAACATTATCAGTGTTTTACGGCATTGTTGATCAAATGATGTTTCGCGTACTACCCATACTAATCATAGACAAGTTGCATTTTAGCTATACCTTCTTAAACGTTTCTTTTGTTGCTTGTTCAGCTTTAAATACAACCCTTGTCTTAACTTTAGTGTGTTGGAAAATATCTGACAAACAGTTATATGATACTGGTCTAGTAAGCGTAATATCGATAATAATCATAACCTCGCTACAGCTTCTAACTTATCACAAAGTCGGGAACGAAAAGACTTGGCATTTATGGATAATTATAACTTTATTCACTTTAATGATCTTCCTTCTTTCAGATCAAACATTTGGCGTTGTAATATGTGCGAAACTTGCATTATCTTATAATCAAGGTTTTATCGAAGGCGTTCGAACATTTGCCATTCAAAGTGGTCGCATTATTGGGGGCATACTAATCGGCGCGTACTTTGAATATATGAATGCATTTTACATTGGGATTAATGTTGTATTGATTTTATTCCTGCTCGTTATGATTTCTAGAAGACGAACACTTTCAAACCCGGTACCTGTTATCTAAATTATTTTTGAACGCTCAAAAGAGTACATCTATACATCTTTCCAAACACAAAAAGACATTTTAGGCTTCACTAACAAGGGAAATTAAAAAATAAAAAAGCCAGGATTGAGTAAAGTCAGAAACAGCAAGGGTAGAAGCGAATACAACTAATTTTTTCTATTTTAATATTTCCAATAGGACCACTCAAAGCATTAAAATGTTACATACTATCTATTGACAACGCATGTGTAGCACTCGAGATTAGTCTCGTGTTGAATAATAACATCACTTAAGCACAATTATATCTTTTTTATTAGTAGTATCATTATTGTGATTTTATATATGTATATATATTCCCTGAGTTATTTGTAACTATGGACAAGATTGGATATGTTTTTTTCTGGAAATTTTTTTTTTTCCTTTAAGAAAACATTCTCCTAGAAGGAGATACAAACATGTTGCCATTGCAGAAACCACATAGTTTCCTTTCTGTCAGTTTCACTTAGAACAGGGACATAACACTGAATGTTATGTGGTAAGTGTGACCACGACAAAATCAGGCGCGCCTAATTTAAGGTGGCAGAACAATTGGCTAAGGAAATGTAACCACAGGAAAACATCCATGGAAATAATGCTCAACTGTCTATTTTAATTCAAAAAACGTTTTCCATATGTGGTGTATTCAACTCTGCGTTGTTTCACCTAAATGAGTACAATATGGCATATATTTTTCCTGTTCCTTACGCAAAGAAAATAAGAACGAAAATATCAAAAGGAGAAAAATATATGTCATTGTGTACGAGGCTTCAGTGCGATAATAGTTTATAATTAGTGCGAAAAATCTAAAAACATGATACCAAAACGAAACGAAATATAACAAGAGCCTTATGTCGCGAACACGGTTGCAACTTCCCAAACAAAGATGGCGGATCGAGTGTCCTCGAATTCTCTGTAGTGTAATGAGTTATCACACGTCAAAAAAAAAAAGAGAAAATCTTTAAAAAGTTAGAAAAAATGTTTCATTTAGGGGCTGGTTACATGGAGAATTTCGATTATATGACATTTCCGCCCCGGCGCGAAAATCCTAGCTCAGTTAGTTAGGTCTACCCAAGTTGAAATTTCAGCCCGAGCTTAAGTTCTCCATTTAATCAGCCCCTTTGTTAGGAATTTGACTTACGGCAGACTTACTCCCGCTGAGTTTCTTACCATAAAACCTAGCCCTAACCCACTAACATACGGGGGAGTGACCCGGCGTTGAACACTCTGTTGAACGCTTAATAAGAGCCGTAAACTGTGCCACACGGTCAGGTGGGGCGCTTTAGTACAGGAATACAGTATGTCGTAAATCAAGTGAAGCGCATGCACCATAACATATAACTGTAACATATTTTTCAAAAAATAAATTTCTTGCAACGATGGCTGAAATAAAAGTAGAGTTTACAAACCGTCGTTACCCTGTAATAGCAAAAACAATCGGTCAATATTAATTTATTTTGCGGAATGAGTTTTTGTGAAAGTTAAGAAATTAATTGTGACAACGGGCTGAGCGCCTAGTACAGTTAACCCTATTCGGTCCGGGGGGGGGCGAATCCCCCCCCCTGACGGTTTTTTATAAATAACTCCTTATTGCTATGTTATATGGCTATTAAACTTATTGACTTTCAATATTTATCTATTAGACACCTGCATGCCAAATTTTTATGTCCCATGCCTTTCAGAGGCTTTGACATTGGCCGTTACTCGAAACTACCCCTAAAAATCTCTATGAAATCCTTATAATGGGTAAAACTTAGTAACTCCTGTTAGGATTATCCTTTGAACTTGAAACTTGTAACACAACTTTGTTTTATTAAGAAGAATCATTTTGCATAATTTGGACACGTGATTAATCAGATTTTCCGATTTTGTCGGATTTTACCCGAAAATTGAAAAAACCGGGTCTTCGAGCAATTTTTGGCAATATTTTATACGATCCACGTAAAAACCGAAAAATATGTTAATTAACTTTTATTTAGCTTTCAGAAACTTCAAACAAAATGCAAAAATTCGATCTGGAACAAAAGTAATTAAATTTTAAGCAGATAGTGTCATTTTTAACAAACTTCAAGCTTCTGATGACGTCACAGAAAATGTGCTGACGCAAACAAAAATTTATTGCTGCCATTTTGTTCCCTTTATGACGTAAGTGTGTCAAGTTTTATTCAATTTGAACAACCCTATGAAAAGTTATTAGGGGGGGGGGCGGACTCGCCCCCCCCCCGGTCATAACATGTTCGAAAAACCCCGGTCCGAATAGGGTTAAACCGTGTTGCACAGCGTATATGGATAATACCTTTTTAAAAAAAACAGGGCTGGGCGGTTAGTCCAGGGAAACAGTGTTGCACATCCGTACAGGTGGGATTCCCGAGAAAGTTTAAAAATTAATTGTCACAGTGGGCTGACCTTAGTACAGGTAAACCGTGTTGCACATGCCCATAGGCGTAATAGCCTTTACCAAAAAAGCAGACTGGGCTAAGCACTTAGTACAGTTAAACAGAGCTGAACAGGCGTATAGAGGCGTAATACCATTTTCCAAAAAAACTTCATTGCAACTTCGGTTTAAATAAAAACAAAGGGAACATCCTGTCGTTACCTGTCCAGCTAAAACAATTGCTACAGCCATTTTATTTGCAGAAAAAGTTTTCAGGAAAATAAACTGCATTTTTTACTCTCACTTTCTAGCCAAAGATAGGAGCTAGCTAAATGGCTATAGTAGCTAGCTAGCCTTCAAAATCTTTGTTCCTAGCCAAAAATCCTTAAACTGGTGCGTTTAAGATCTGACTAAAAACGTGACAATATATTTATCTTAACATTTTAGAACATACAAAAAGCAAATATTACAAAAATAAAAAGGTTATAGAAGACAAAAAGGTGAAAGACGTTTAAAAAAGCATAAGAAACAAAATGAATAGACACAGACCAACAGAATCCGGATTGAAATTTGAAGTCACGTTTTTTTGTGTGTTTTTTTTGTGTGTTTATTTTGTGATCTGACTCACGCACTTAAATTCTATAATACACATAGAAAACGTAAATGCGTAAGTTCGACCAATGATTCAGCATGTAGCCTCGACCATGTTAAAAGTTAAAACACAGGCTACATTCCCATTTCGCGGGTTGTAGTTGTAGGAGTTGCCCGATGATTTTAAACACGATTGTCCATTGCGTTGCAACCGTGAAAAAAAAAATAATAAAATAGACAACAACACGGATTTTATACCACAGGTTATTCCATAATGCACGACCCACGAATAAATAAAAAGACAAAGGAAACAAAATTACTTCGCGTAAGGTGCTTCTTTTAAAAACTTGTCATTCGCTTGTCAGAAACTTTAAACATATTGCTAATATTCAAACTAGAAATTAAGTAATTAAACTGTCAGCAGATATTTTGGAGAAATTTAAAGCTTCCGATGACGTCACAGAAAGACTGCTGACGTTGCCATTTTTTTTCTTTAATGGCGTACTATAAGTGTGCCAAGTTTGTCTAATTAGGACAAGCCTATTAAAAGTTATGGACGGGGAACGGAATCACATCTGGCCTGAGAGTCATAATGAGGACTGAGCCTGTGAGGTCAGTGCAATGACCGAGGACGACGGTACCGCCCGTGGCAATCGGCTATTATGTATTTCTTAACCGTCTAAGAAAGATAAAAAGAATGAATAAAATATTTAGTTTAGTTTTCTCATAATTTATTACTTTCATTACAATGTTGGTAATTAACTAGCTATGTTAAAAAAACTTTTACACAGATTATTGGCGCTGAATCTGGGTACTTTACCATTCAAATTTGACATAGTTGTTGTTTCTATCCCATGAAATCTATTTTATCGGTTATTGTATTGTAGGAATTAGATATACCTTCTTTCAATACTTCTTGAAATTTGTTTTTTCCCGCGTGTTTACATTTTAAAATGCCAATTTTTTAAAGACGGGCGATACTGATTCATAATATGCCTGCTTGCATAATTAATCCAGATGTTTAGCATACCAGATACGTACTGCTGACGTCATCAAATGGCGTTAACATACAATTCGATTCAGTCCTCTTCGACAAATTGGATCGTGTATCACACAAAAAAACAATGTCAAGTTTGATTTCTAAGAAGTCGGACTGGTTTAAATATTTCGATTATTATGAAGGTTTCATACTAATTAAAAATAAAATTTTTTTCAGTGAACAATGGTCTTGTTAACATGTCTTGTTTCGAAATTTTTCCTTCTACAAGCCAAGTCATACTCCTAAAGTACGCCTATTTGTAGCCATATTTTCGTCCACATACCTTTCTTGCGCTTTTGTAGCAGGAAGTTCGCAACCGTCTCTACTCTATGGTAACATTTTGTCGAAGAAAAAACAATAAAAAATCTGTTTCGTGTATCACTTATCGAACTGGACAAATCGAATTCGACAAAACTTCCTATTATTTCTATTGTTCCTCTGCATAAGATGATTTTCGTGGAATTAATTTAGGTCTATTGATTATAACTATTTCCGTATTTTTTGGTATCGTCGATCAATTAATGTGTCGCGTGTTACCCGTTCAATCATTGACGAGTTTTACTTTAACTATACATTTCTGAACGCATCTTTCATTGTTTTTTCGTTTTTCAACACAATCCTGATAATAGTTTTAGTATATTGGAAAATTTCTGACAATCATATCAATAACAGTAACAACTACACTCCTACTTTTAATTTACCATAAAATCGGAAATGTAACAACGTGGTATGTGTGGGTACTACTAACAGTCGGATGATGTTGTTTCTCGATCAGAACTTGTCATCGTGGGAAAACGAAATCAAAAGTGCTAAATCTGCTAGAAAACATTTCAATAAAGATATCCCTGAGGAAATGAAAAGGGAGGTCTGGAACTATGCATTCGCCATAGTACGCGTGCAGCAATCGAAAGGTTCAATAAAGTTTATCGAAAGCTCACGTTCATTAGAACATTAACGTTTACAACTGGAAATCATAACTGCAGAATGATAAGAGTGAAAAAAAAGAAATAGAATCTTTAAAAAAAATGATCGCCTAAATTTAGTTTCCGATTAAATGATGAAAAAGACAAAATCGATGATGATTGGTACCAGAGCCGCTGGAACTGATCGTGGAAAAACAAAACGTTGTTTGCCAAAATACAAGTTTCCACAAACTTTTGATAACACGTTTTCACAAAGCCATCGGTCAAACACGGAAAAATCCGACAGCTTATTTAAAAAGATACTGTTTCCTAAGGTTAAATCTGCTCGCGAAACACTTGGGTTACCCAAGGAAACAAATAAGTCGTGTCATCATGGACATTTTCAAGGAACAAGGCGACGATGAAGTAATGGCTTTTTGTCAAAAAAACAACTGCTTAGTCATTTTCGTTCCCCACAACCTTGCAAATAGATTCCAGTCCTTGGATATCACCGTCAACAAACTATCTAAAAGTTTTATTAAGGACAAGTACAACACATGGTACGCAGAAGGAGTTGTCAAGAAGCTGAATGAAGGCAAACTGGTGCTGATGTTGAAGTTTTATTGAAACTAAGCCAGATAAAACCTATATATCCTAAATGGATTGTTGACATGTACAAATACTGGAAGATCCATAGTGACTTGATTTTTAACGGTTTTAGGTCGGCAGGGATAACTGAAGCGGTTGAAAAAGCAAACGTAGTCTTTCAAAAAATAGAGAATCCCTGTATCCCAGAATCAATTAACTAAAAAAATTATTTTTAGCAAATCTTATTGTTTTGATTGTAATTTTGTACTCCGTTTAGTTATACCTTGTTTATTTCTTTTGTGCAAAGAGAAAAAAACTTATTTGAATGCCCTTTTTATCTAGCCAAATATTTAATTGTCGTTCTTATACAATAATGACGTCACTTGTGTCTTTTTAGTTGCCAAAATTGCAGTAAACAGGATGTAACGTTTTGACAATTTTTTTTCGAGAAATCAAAAAAGTCGGGGAAAATTATTAGTTGGAGAAAAGCTTAGTCGGGGAAAACTTCCAACTTTTCCCCCAACCTTTTCCCCCGAAATTTTTCCCTGAATTTTTTTCCCCGAATTTTTTCACTGATTTTTATTCCCCGACGTTTTTTCCACTATAAGGTACATGTATTATTACAAAATATTCTAGTCTAGCATAAAACAATTTTAAGCTCTTTAATTCAACGGTTATTATATTCTGCTTAGAAGCGTTTTAACTGACGGGCTAGCTACTACACTAAACGACAACATATTTAAAATAGATGTTCCTCAATAACCAGCTAAAACGTGTAACGATAAAATTTGTAACCACAAAATCATTTTTGGGAATCTACAATTGTTTATCACAGTTCAAGCAAACCAAAAGGTTAAATTTCACGTCAATACATACTAAGAAAATTTCATCGATTTGCCCATCTGCCCTTCCTGTAGACACACGGTGAATCATATGCAGCTAGACCAGGTTAATTGATGAAGATAAAGTCCTTAGAGAAGAATAAGATGAAGAAAAGACAAAGATAAAAAGTCCTGCAAATATCTAGGTGTACCACATCACACTAGTAGAAGTGCTGCCACTTGTTGAGTGGCAGCACGTCAAGTGAGCACTTACTTATGACGTCCTTTTCATTAAAATTCAAAAAATTTCTTGAACAACTCCTTGGACCCCCTTCATCAAATTCTTCTATTAAAGCGAACGTAGAATTTGCATCTAATTAACTTAGGAATTTAAAAAACGCGTACTAAAACTGGACATTTTTGTATCAGTTGACCAGTCTGTGCCAGGGTCATTGTTGGCCGCTTTATCTAATGATGTTAGAGGCTTTGAATATCAATGCAATTAAACCGAATCTTAACACAAAGGATGAATATAGAAGTCGTGTGTTGACTATCAAGCTTTAGTTCTATGTGACATTTAAGTGAAGGATTAGTGCGCGAAAGTTTTTATTTGTGGACCTGATGATGAAATACCTTTTCGACATATATTGTTAAAATATTTAAATACGCTGTTGGCACATTGCAATTATCTATTTATACACTTGACGAAGCCTATTATAAAAATTAGAATAAAATAAAATAATCGTCAAATATTCAGAAGATCGTAATCATTTATATTCTCTCTAAATTAGGCACACACACTTTGAATTTCTCACAGTTCTTATATCAATGCTTACGAACGAATATGTTGTTTGTGTGTATAGACCTTTTAATTTCCGATTTGTATTAAATCACCGAAACTTCCGATATATATATCTGTAATTTGTTTATTGATATTACATACGTTTTATTGTGTTTATTATGAGAATATGATAAACTAACTTAGTCTTTCTTAACTGTTAACATAACGTGGTATACCAACGTTGTCCCCAGGGCTCTTTTTCTCTCTGCGACAATGTCGGACCGCGTGATTGTCCGAGATTGTCAGAAAGAGAAAGAACCCTGGGGAGGAGGTTGGTGGTATAAAATATCTCTACGCTTTATTCTTTCCTGTTGGATTTCAGTGATAAATCTTGATTTTCCCTCATTAAATTTACTTTGTGATTTCCCATTTTAATTTTTTTATCATTCAGGCGTTGGTACATATAGATAATTTTTTAATTGTCATCTGACTGAACGTTGGTCATACCAGAAAGAAGAAAGAATACGTGTATTACTATGAAAAATTGCAATCAATATGTTACATCTATGCTTTCATTTTTAAATTTAATTAAACGCTGACCGCAGATCACGTGACTGTGTCTATTGTTTTGTTGAGAGACCCCCGCTACTGGAATCAGGATACCTTCATTGCTATATATCATCGCATGTTGTGTTTAAAACAATTATAATGTGGTTAAAAGGTACCGTAATGAGATATAAACCATTTACGCCTTATACTTAACCTCAACTCAACATCTTCCAAAATCGAGTGTATTTTTTAATAGATATCAAACTTCCGTGGTGATTTGTAATCTGCTAACTGCGATTTCGTGCTTCTATTTAGCTCAAAGTTATGTTGGCACTAATTATGGAGACAAACGGACAAAATATGGCTATTATTACTAGAGGGGTATTAAAATTATTAATAATTAGAGAACTATAGAATAAAATTCCTAGCTACCGATTTTCCGAAACCATTCATCAATAGTGTCATTACCAACTTCGGAAAAAAGCCTACAGCTGACGATGACTTTATTATTCCACCTAACTTCTTCGAAATATCAAAGGAAAATATGTACATTGAACTACCTTTTCGTGAATCCAATGAGTCATTATCAAAACTATTCCTCGCTAAATTTAACGAATTCACAAACGGCCGTTATGTTGTGCTATTACGCTGGAAAAGGCGTAAAGTCAGAAGTCTCTTTAGATTGAAAGATAAAGATCCTCACCCTTCTTGTAAAATCTATGAAGGAACCTG
Organism: Hydractinia echinata; assembly: GCA_030067915.1. NCBI lineage: Eukaryota > Metazoa > Cnidaria > Hydrozoa > Anthoathecata > Hydractiniidae > Hydractinia > Hydractinia echinata. Next base: position 2,334,981 of record JASGCC010000017.1, on the reverse strand, counting down.
CATTTGTGGGGAAACGTATGTCGGAGAAACGATCCGTAATGTTGAAACACGATGGGTAGAACATGAAAACGTTAAACTTACCTCGGAACCTGCCAAGCATTTGTTATATAACATGACGCACTCCTTCACATGAAAAACCGTTTTAAACGCTCCAATTAATTACCGAGAAAGAAAAAACCTTGAGCCATCAATAATTGCTATAAAAGGACCTACTTTAAGCAATCAGCTAGAGACTAAAAGGCTTTTGTTATTCCGAAACGGTGTCACGTGAATTCTTTTCATCTATTTTATGCTTGTTTTCTATTGTTTCTATTATTTCCATTACCTATGTATATTGCCTATTCATATATATTCCCTCAGCAATTCTTAACCTTTTATTATATTACTTAATTACATTTTCATGTATATATGTACAAACACGTAGCTACAGATCATTTTATGTACCAATGATGGCGTAAGCCGAAAAGCTTTTACATTTTATTTTTAATAAAATATATATTTTAAAATACAAAACAAATGTTATGTTCAGTATACCATGGGAGGTCATGGGAGCTCGCTAGCAGAATAAAACGAATATACTTTCCAACCTTACCTGAGAAATTCATCTGCGAGTATGTATTGATGTTTTTTTACTACTGTATTTGTTTCAACATCACTGCATCCTTTTTATTTTCACTATTACTTTGGACGAAAACGCAAACATGTAACGAGGGAATTAAATAGAAGAAAATGTCTCAAGTAACAATTCACTAATCAACGAAGTGAAAATGCTATCTGAAACTGAATTCTTACAATGGAAGAAGAAACGAACATCAACATATGTAGTTTTTTTATTTTTTTATTTTCTTATTGGTATCGAACTGGGTTGCATCAACGCAACATTGTGGATATACGTTTCAACACTTCTTAAAACTGGAAACGACAAGTTATATTATGGTTTAATAAATGCTGCATTTTATGTTCCATCTTTGATTTTTTCACCTATTGTGTCCAGATTTGTCGATAAAACACGACGAATGAAATTATGTTTAATTGGGATATTGTGTTTATCCATTGCTGGTAGCATTTTGTATCCAATACATACGTCACCAGTATTTCCATTAGTTGGGCGATTCTTGAGTGGCTTTAACATTGCAGTTGCGCCAGTTATGATTGCAGAAGTAGCGAGGTCTTACACAAGCAAAGAATTAATGCAGCGAATTCCATTGTTAAACGGAATCATCGCGATTGGTTACGCGTTTGGACCTTGTATTTCAATTTTGTTTATAAATATAGATTTCTGGATTGGTGGAATTCATATAACATACGCAAACGTAATCGGGCCAGTTCTTTTCCTAATTTCTGTTGCTATTCTTTTAACGGTCATATTTCTATCTTATGATCTATCTCGAGAGTATGACATGAAGCGAGACACTACTGAAGCAAACGAATTTAACAGCTGCAAGCTTTCTCGCTCTGAATCCACCATGGACATAATCAAAAGAATTCTACAAACTGCAGATACATTGCTGGTTGTAACATTATCAGTGTTTTACGGCATCGTTGATCAAATGATGTTTCGCGTACTACCCATACTAATCATAGACAAGTTGCATTTTAGCTATACCTTCTTAAACGTTTCTTTTGTTGCTTGTTCAGCTTTAAATACAGCCCTCGTCTTAATTTTAGTGTGTTGGAAAATGTCTGACAAACAGTTATATTATACTGGTCTAGTAAGCGTAATATCGATAATGATCATAACCTCGCTACAGCTTTTAACTTATCACAAAGTCGGGAACGAAAAGACTTGGTATTTATGGATAATTATAACTTTATTCACTTTAATGATCTTCGTTCTTTCAGATCAAACATTTGGCGTTGTAATATGTGCGAAACTTGCATTTTCTTATAATCAAGGTTTTATCGAAGGCGTTCGAACATTTGCCATTCAAAGTGGTCGCATTATTGGGGGCATACTAATCGGCGCGTACTTTGAATATATGAACGCATTTTACATTGGGATTAATGTTGTATTGATTTTATTCCTGTTCGTTATGATTTCTAGAAGACGAACACTTTCAAACCCGGTACCTGTTATCTAAATTATTTTTGAACGCTCAAAAGAGTACATCTATACATCTTTCTAAAGACAAAAAGACATTTTAGGCCTCACTATCAGGGGAAATTAAAAAGTAAAAAAGCCAGGATTGAGTAAAGTCAGAAACTGCAATGGTAGAAGCGAATACAACCACATTTTTTCTATTTTAATATTTCCAATAGGACCACTCAAAGCATTAAAATGTTACATACTATCTATTGACAACTTCAAGGTTTTGGCGCATGTGTAGCACTCGAGATTAGTCTCGTGTTGAATAATAACATCACTTAAGCACAATTATATCTTTTTTATTAGTAGTATCATTATTGTGATTTTATATATGTATATATATTCCCTTAGTTATTTGTAACTATGGAAAAGTTTGAATGTTTTTTTCCAAAAAATTCTGGAAAATCTTTTTTCCTTTAAGAAAATATTCTCCTAGAAGGAGATACAAAATGTTGCCATTGCAGAAACCACATAGTTTTTCGTTTCTGTCAGTTTCACTTTGAACAGTGACAAAAAACACAACACTGAATGTTATGTGGTAAGTGGGACCACGACAAAATCAGGCGCGCCTAATTTAAGGTGGCAGAACAATTGGCTAAGGAAATGTAACCACAGGAAAACATCCATGGAAATAATGCTCAACTGTCTATTTTAATTCCAAAAACTTTTTCCATATGTGATGTATTCAACTCTGCGTTGTTTCACCTAAATATGGTGCAGAGTACAATATGGCATATATTTTTCCAGTTCCTTAGGCGAAGAAAATAAGAACGAAAATATCAAAAGGAGAAAAATATATGCCATTGTGTACGAGGCTTCAGTGCGATAATAGTTTATAATTAGTGCGAAAAATCTGAAAACATGATACCAAAACGAAACGAAATATAACAAGAGCCTTATGGCGCGAACACGGTTGCAACTTCCCAAACAAAGATGGCGGATCGAGTGTTCTCGAATTCCCTGTAGTGTAATGAGTTATCATACGTCAAAAAAAAAGAGAAAAACTTTAAAAAAGTTAGAAAAAATGTTTCATTTAGGGGCTGGTTACATGGAGAATTTCGATTATATGACATTTCCGCCCCGGGGCGAAAATCCTAGCCCGGTTAGTTAGGTCTATCCAAGTTGAAATTTCAGCCCGGGCTTAAATTCTCCATGTAATCAGCCCCTTTGTTAGGAATTTGACTTACGGCAGACTTACTCCCGCTGAGTTTCTTACCATAAAACCTAGCCCTAACCCACTAACATACGGGGGAGTGACCCGGCGTTGAACACTCTGTGGAGCGCTTAATAAGAGCCGTAAACTGTGCCACAAGGTCAGGTGGAGCGCTTTAGTACAGGTATACAGTATGTCGTAAATCAAGTGAAGCGCATGCACCATTATAGTGTTGCAACTGTAACATATTTTTCAAAAATTAAATTTCCCGCAACGATGGCTGAAATAAAAGTAGAGTTTACAAACCGTTGTTACCCTGTAATAGGAAAAACAATCGGTCAATATTAATTTATTAATTTATTTTGCGGAATGAGTTTTTGTGAAAGTTAAGAAATTAATTGTGACAACGGGCTGAGCGCTTAGTACAGTTAAACCGTGTTGCACAGCGTATATGGATAATACCTTTTTAAAAAAAACTTTCTCGCAGACACAGGGCTGAGCGGTTAGTCCAGGGAAACAGTGTTGCACATCCGTACAGGTGGGATTCCCGAGAAAGTTTAAAAATTAATTGTCACAGTGGGCTGACCTTAGTACAAGTAAACCGTGTTGCACATGCCCATAGGCGTAACAGCCTTTACCAAAAAAGCAGACTGGGCTAAGCACTTAGTACAGTTAAACAGAGCTGAACAGGCGTATAGAGGCGTAATACCATTTTCCAAAAAAACTTCATTGCAACTTCGGTTTAAATAAAAACAAAGGGAACATCCTGTCGTTACCTGTCCAGCTAAAACAATTGCTACAGCCATTTCATTTGCAGAAAAATTTTTCAGGAAAATAAACTGCATTTTTTTACTCTCACTTTCTAGCCAAAGATAGAAGCTAGCTAAATGGCTACAGTAGCTAGCTAGCCTTCAAAATCTTCGTTCCTAGCCAAAAATCCTTAAACTGGTGCGTTTAAGATCTGACTAAAAACGTGACAATATATTTATCTTAACATTTTAGAACATACAAAAAACAAATATTACAAAAATAAAAAGGTTATAGAAGACAAAAAGGTGAAAGACGTTTAAAAAAAGCATAAGAACCAAAATGAATAGACACAGACCAACAGAATACGAATCAAAATTTGAAGTCACGTTTTTTTGTGTGTCTTTTTTTGTGTGTTTGTTTTGTGATCTTACTCACGCACTTTAAATTCCATAATACACATAGAAAACGTAAATGCGTAAGTTCGACCAATGATTCAGCATGTAGCCTCGACCCCGTTAAAGGCTAAAACACAGGCTACATTCCCATTTCGCGCGTCGCAGTTGTAGGAGTTGCCCGATGATTTTAAACACGATTGTCCATTGCGTTGCAACCGTGTAAAAAAAAAAAAAAAAAATAGACAACAACACGGATTTTATACCACAGGTTATCCGATAATGCACGACCCACGAATAAATAAAAAGACAAAGGAAACAAAATTACTTCGCGTAAGGTGCTTCTTTTAAAAACTTGTCATTCGCTTGTCAGAAACTTTAAACATATTGCTAATATTCAAACTAGAAAGAAAGTAATTAAACTGTCAGCAGATATTTTGGAGAAATTTAAAGCTTCCGATGACGTCACAGAAAAACTGCTGACGTTGCCATTTTATTTCTTTAATGGCGTACTATAAGTGTGCCAAGTTTGTCTAATTAGGACAAGCCTATTAAAAGTTATGTACGGGGAACGGAATCACATCTGGCCTGAGAGTCATAATGAGGACTGAGCCTGTGAGGTCAGTGCAATGACCGAGGACGACGGTACCGCCCGTGGCAATCAGTTATTATGTATTTCTTAACCGTCTAAGAAAGATAAAAAGAATGAATAAAAGATTTAGTTTAGTTTTCTCATAATTTATTACTTTCATTACAATGTTGGTAATTAACTAGTTATGTTAAAAAAACTTTTAGACAGATTATTGGCGCTGAATCTGGGTACTTTACCATTCAAATTTGACATAGTTGTTGTTTCTATCCCATGAAATCTATTTTATCGGTTATTGTATTGTAGGAATTAGATATACCTTCTTTCAATACTTCTTGAAATTTGTTTTTTCCCGCGTGTTTACATTTTAAAATGCCAATTTTTTTAAAGACGGGCGATACTGATTCATAACATGCTTGCTTGCATAATTAATCCAGATGTTTAGCACAACGGATACGTACTGCTGACGTCATCAAATGGCGTTAACATACAATTCGATTCAGTCCTCTTCGACAAATTGGATCGTGTATCACACAAAAAAACAATGTCAAGTTTGATTTTTAAGAAGTCGGACTGGTTTAAATATTTCGCTTATTGTGAAGGTTTCAAACTAATTAAAAATAAAAAAGAGTTCAGTGAGCAATGGTCTCGTTAACGTGTCTTGTTTCGAAATTTTTCCTTCTACAAGCCAAGTTAGCAGTTGTCAGCGCCTTCCTGCTCTTATGGAAATTTATCACGCGAGGTATTACATACTCCTAAAGTACGCCTATTTGTAGCCATACTTTCGTCCACATACCTTTCTTGCGCTTTTGTAGCAGCAAGTTCGCAACCGTCTTTACTCTATGGTAACATTTTGTCAAAGAAAAAACAATAAAAAATCTGTTTCGTGTATCACTTATCGAACTGGACAAATCGAATTCGACAAAACTTCCTATTATTTCTATTGTTCCTCTGCATAAGATGATTTTCGTGGAATTAATTTAGGTCTATTGATTATAACTATTTCCGTATTTTTTGGTATCGTCGATCAATTAATGTGTCGCGTGTTACCCGTTAAATCATTGACGAGTTTTACTTTAGCTATACACTTCTGAACGCATCTTTCATTGTTTTTTCGTTTTCCAACACAATCCTGATAATAGTTTTAGTATATTGGAAAATTTCTGACAATCATATCAATAACAGTAACAACTACACTCCTAGTTTTAATTTACCATAAAATTGGAAATGTAACAACGTGGTATGTGTGGGTACTACTAACAGTCGGATGATGTTGTCTCTCAATCAGAACTTGTCATCGTGGAAAACGAAATCAAAAGTGCTAAATCTGCTACAAAAAATTTCAATAAAGATATCCCTGAGGAAATGAAAAGGGAGGTCTGGAACTATGCATTCCCATAGTACGCGTGCAGCAATCGAAAGGTTCAATAAAGTTTATCGAAAGCTCACGTTCATTAGAACAATAACGTTTACAACTGGAAATCATAACTGCAGAATGATAAGAGTGAAAAAAAAGAAATAGAATCTTTAAAAAAAATGATCGCCTAAATTTAGTTTCCGATTAAATGATGAAAAAAATAAAATCGATGATGATTGGTATCAGAGCCGCTGGAACTGATGGTGGAAAAACAAAACGTTGTTTGCCAAAATACAAATTTCCACAAACTTTTGATAACACGTTTTCACAAAACCATCGGTCAAACACGGAAAAATTCGACAGCTTATTTAAAAAGATACTGTTTCCTAAGGTTAAAGCTGCTCACGAAACACTTGGGTTACCCAAGGAAACAAATGAGTCGTGTCATCATGGACACTTTCAAGGAACAAGATGACGATGAAGTAATGGCTTTTTGTCAAAAAAAACAACTGCTTAGTCATTATCGTTCCCCACAACCTTGCAAATAAATTCCAGTCCTTAGATATCACCGTCAACAAACTATCTAAAAGTTTTATTAAGGACAAGTACAACACATGGTACGCAGAAGGAGTTGCCAAGAAGCTGAATGAAGGCAAACTGCTGCTGATGTTGAAGTTTTATTGAAACTAAGCCAGATAAAACCTATATATCCTAAATGGATTGTTGACATGTACAAATACTGGAAGATCCATAGTGACTTGATTTTTAATGGTTTTAGGTCAGCAGGGTTAACTGAAGCGGTTGAAAAAACAAATGAAGTCTTTCAAAAAATAGAGAATCCCTGTATCTCGGAATCAACTTAACTAAAAAATTTATTTTTAGCAAATCTTATTGTTTTGATTGTAATTTTGTACTCAGTTTAGTTATACCTTGTTTATTTCTTTTGTGCAAAGAGAAAAAAAGCTTATTTGAATGCCCTTTTTACCTAGCAAAATATTTAATTGTCGTTTTTATACAATAATGACGTCACTTGTTTCTTTTTAGTTTCCAAAATTGCAGTAAACAGGATGTAACGTTTGGACAATTTTTTTTCGAGAAATCCAAAAAGTCGGGGAAAATTATTAGTTGGAGAAAAGCTTAGTCGGGGAAAACTTCCAACTTTTCCCCTAACCTTTTTCCCCGAAATTTTTCCCTGAATTTTTTTCCCCGAATTTTTTCACTGACTTTTATTCCCCGTCGTTTTTTCCCCTATAAGGTACATGTATTATTACAAAATACTCTAGTCTAGCATAATACAATTTTAAGCTCTTTAATTCAACGGTTATTATATTCTGCTTAGAAGCGTTTTAACTGACGGGCTAGCTACTACACTAAACGACAACATATTTAAAATAGATGTTCCTCAATAACCAGCTAAAACGTGTAACGATAAAATTTGTAACAAAATTATTTTTGGGAATCTACAATTGTTTATCACAGTCCAAGCAAACCAAAAGGTTAAATTTCACGTCAAGACATACTAAGAAAATTTCATCGATTTGCCCATCTGCCCTTCCTGTAGACACACGGTGAATCATATGCAGCTAGACCAGGTTAATTGATGAAGATAAAGTCCTTAGAGAAGAATAAGATGAAGAAAAGACAAAGATAAAAAGTCCTGCAAATATCTAGGTGTACCACATCACACTAGTAGAAGTGCTGCCACTTGTTGAGTGGCAGCACGTCAAGTGAGCACTTACTTATGACGTCCTTTTCATTAAAATTCAAAAAATTTCTTGAACAACTCCTTGGACCCCCTTCATCAAATTCTTCTTTTAAAGCGAACGTAGAATTTGCATCTTATTAACTTAGGAATTTAAAAAACGCGTAGTAAAACTGGGCATTTTTGTTTCAGTTGACCAGTTTGTGCCAGGGTCATTGTTGGCCGCTTTGTAGCAACGTGTCAGGAGTCAAGAAACGCTGAGGAAGAGAATGACGTCATGCTCTATTTTTCTACTTCATACCTATTGAGGCAATTTTGCTAAATTCCTTAGCTAGCTATATTTTTTACTGGATTAGCTAGCTATATTTTTGACTTTGAGTTTTGCAAAAGTGTAAAAGTTGAAGCCAGAAGCTTGAAGTCGAGAAGGAAGAAACATTCAAACAAGGTCCGTCTATTGACATTTGTACCGTGGCGGGTATGTGACATGAATGACAATTTACTTGAGTCACATCCGCTGAAAATTTTTGGTATAAGTTGCAAAATATACAATCCCTGTCTTTACTAGTTTAGTGCCGCTTTGTACTTCTATCCACAAGTTTAAACTGTCGCCGCATGTTATAACTGGTGCTGCACATTTAAATATTTTCTGAAGCCGCCTTAATACGTCACTTTGTTCGCGAAAGGCACGTTAAAAGTTCGTATCCGCCACTTAGTTTGTTAAGAGCGCGTTATACCAACAAGTCCGGCGACAAGTATAACATGCTGATATAAGACCAGTTATATAGCATGCGGTGACAGTCATAAGTGATGGCGACAGGTATAACTGACGACGACAGTTATAAGTGTCGGCGACAGTTATAATTTGCGGATATAAATTTAAGTGACTAGTATAACATACGGCGACACTGAACTAGTGAAGACAAGTGTGTTTCGCAAATATCTGGGTATTCGCAACTTAAGATATTGAAAGTTTTAGCAAATGGTAATTAAAGTAATCTGTTATTCCTGTGACATATGGGCCATGGTAAGCCACCATAAAAAAAAGAGTCTAGAAACAAAGACTAAGAGTGTTTTGATATTGAAAATATTCGTAGAGTTATAAAAAATTGATGTTTTTCACATAAAAACGGTAAATTTTCACCTAAAACTTAGCAGAACAACAACACACTGGACCCAAAATATAAAGCAGTCTGTTAAAAATACAAGTTTTGTTTACATTTTCGTGAGTGCTGAATTATTTATAATTGAGTATTTTTACACATTTGTTGAACGGGTGGCTAAATTTAAAAACAATGGAATATATTTCTCCTTATTGTGATGGTCACAGGTCAATACGCTCAAAATAAGGAATGAAGAAAATGTTCAAGATCAAAGTAGCTAAAAATGTTGAACAACATGTGACGAACATATCATTTTATACTAGCCACTGACCGTTCTTAACAAATTGATATTTACTTTGTGAGTGAACATAAAGAAAGTAGAGAAAGATTCGTAAATAAAGATGAAGCCACCATATTGCCCGTTCGATTTGTTGTTGAATGTTTCCGGTCTGTATATTTATTCAAAGTTGGCGCCATCTTATCATAACAAACTTTATCGCTCGTTGTTTGTTGTGGAAAAGAGACTCAAAAAATGAAAAAATATTGTTGTTGGTCATTACAGATATTTCTTAAGTTCAAAGAAATAATTAATATATGTATCGCCATAAGTTAGACGCTTATGGAAACCACAATGTGTTGTTTGTGTGTATAGACCACCTTTTAATTTCCGATTTGTATTAAATCACTGAAACCTCCGGTATATATATCTGTAATTTGTTTATTGATATTACATACGTTTTATTGTGTCTATTATGAGAATATAATGAATTAACTTAGTCTTTCTTAACTGTTAACATAACGTGGTATACAATATATCTGCGCTTTTTTTTGCCCCGTTGGATTTCAATGATAAATCTTGCTTTCGCCTCATTAAATTTACTTTGTGATTTTTCATTTTAATTTTTTTACCATTCAGACATTGGTACATATAGATAATTTTGGCTCAAAGTTATGTTGGCACTAATTATGGAGACAAACGGACAAAATATGGCTATTATTACCAGAGGGGTATTAAAATTATTAATAATTAGAAAAAAATAAAATTAATATGTTTGAGATTTCAATAGTAAATAAATTTTTCTTAAGAACAAGAAGATAATACTAATGTTATGTTCAGTATATTCATCACGCGAGGTATTGCATACTCCTAATGTACACCTTTTTGTAGCCATATGTTCGTCCACATACCTTTCTTGCCATTTTGTAGCATCAAGTTCGCAACAGTCTTTACTCTATGATAACATTTTGTGGAAGAAAAAACAATAAATAATCTGTTTCGTGTATCACTTATCGAACTGGACAAATCGAATTCGACAAAACTTCCTATTATTTCTATTGTTCCTCTGCATAAGATGATTTTCGTGGAATTAATTTTCGCGAATTTAGGTCTATTTCTTGAAAATATTTTTGGCAAAATTTGGGTGAGATCCGCAATTCCATTTTTTTAAAATGGGAAATATCTACGTATGTGTCTAAGATGTGTAAATACGTAAAAAATGCATTTAAAATGATTTCTGCATACATTTTTACATACGGGGTTAAAAGTGCTTTAGAATTTCTCAACATTAATAATAAGAGGGTGGGGTTTGAATACAACACTTCAAAATCTCACTTAAATTTGCTTTAAATCGCAAAAAAGTTTTCCACAAAATTATTTTTATACTCGTGATTCGTGAAAATATCCGCGAAAAGCACTATTTTTTAAAATACAATTTGCGAAAATATATTCCGCGAAAAAGCGATATTAACCCCTATACCCACGTTGCGATCGTTCGGAACTTTGTTCAAATAATTGTTTTCGACGCTGCATTGCAGATGAGATATGGTACATCATGTAATGTGCGCTGATTTTTGAAAAAGCTGACATGATCAAGATTCTATAACCTTCAAGTGCGTAAGATTGGCCGTCCAATGCACAGTTTTTATGTGTGTAATATTTAATGAGATTTGTCTCAATTAACCAAAGTTTTATATATAAGCTTGCAGAGCTAAGCGAGTTCGGCGTTTTACGTCACAGATACGTGCGGCGAGTTTGTTTTGATTCCTCTCATACGCAACTAACAAACTGCTCGCATATATTGCCCTTGATTGTTTTCTAAATGTATAAATATACAATCATGTTATTTAGGCTGCTGTTTACTTAAAGAAATTCAAGCAATTTAGTTATGTGTATGTTACTGAATTGATTGGCTAGCAAGCACTCGGTTGCGCAAGACTTGTAGCTAGGGGAAACTTGGAAATTGGTAAATGATTTGCCCACCTGACCATAGCACTTCGTTGGTTCTCTAAGGTGCAAATATGGCTACATAATTTTTCAAATGGTCGTGTCATTCTAGGTGCCTGACTGAAAGCAGCTAGGCAGAAATTTAACTTCGTATTAACATTTACATTTTTTATTCATTTTGGCTGAACTTTAGAATTCTCATTTACTATAAGTTCATATCTGTGTCTGCATCACTGCTTTTATATGATGACCAAGATTTTGCTGTACGAATCCCAAAGTTGCTATTTTATTATTTTTTTGCACAAAATGTATTTAAACAATAGTTAACTGAAACTGAATTCGTACATGGTGGACTCATTGCTTGCAGTTATATTGGGTGAAAAAGGCTTCAAAAAAGTATTTGTTTTAGAAGAATTTTTTGCTTTTACATTTTGTGGCCTTAACATTTCCAAAAAGCCACCCATTACTGATAAATTCTGCTTTTTCTTTCCCTAATGACATGTTTTTAAAACGCCTTACAGCTTTTTTATTTTTTACTCAACAAGCTCACATTTTATTGCATACACAGATATACAAAAAACAAGGGTTTTTTTGTTTAAAACATAAATAATCCAAAAATTTTATCACAAGCATTATGCCGGTTTGAAAATTGAAAGTCCACATGTGATCTATTTTGTCGATTCAAATCATGTATCACTGCCTTAATAGTTTAGAAAGAATTGGTATACGACTTTACCAACAGCAAAGTAATTTTGAGGATTTTGGACCAAAATTAGTTCCATAAAGTCGCACTTTTTAGAGCTCATCAAAATTCTGCTGCTGTTCAAAAAACGATTTTTAATTGATATATACATCTATTTATTGTTATCATTCTGCTTGGAAAATATTTAAAATGCCAAACTAGCTAACGGTGAAGATTAATTCACTATTCTCATAAGAGCATCCAATCACAAAAATATATCAGCAAAAAGATATTCTTTGCAACTAAATTTTTCGTTTACTGGCATAATTTTAGGTTGAATCTTATCTGACCTATTTCTGAGGTTATAATAGCTTTTAAAATTTTCTGAGCCTGTATCTTAGTCAAAATTGATATGCTGTCAAAAACGGCTTATCGGCGTCTCTGAAAAGGGCTAAATTCTGCAACTCAGAAAGTATGATGATAATAGAACTATTTTTTGGCTCAAATTCATCAAACCAATCTAAAACCATATCATACCACATCTCAAGTCAATATTTTAATTTTTACTGAAGTTATGGGACGCTATATAAACTATATACTCGGTTTAGACTTTTTTTGTTATTTTTTTATGTTCACTGCTTTGTAATTAGTATTGAAACTCTTGAGATAATATATCACAGTGGTGAGCTGTTCAATATCTACCACTATCTTCAGTACATCCTGGATTTAACCATATGCCAGATTGAGCGCTCAATCAAAGTGTGACTTAAAATATGATTGAGTTCGATTTTCTGAAATTTCTTCATAGCGTGTTAAAAAAGGCCTAGCAAGAATCAGTTTAAGAAAATCTTCCTACGTTTTCTCTTCCTCAAAATGACTGTGTAATTTTTTTATGCCTCGTGTAAAATTATTTTTTATCGGATTGGTCTAAAAGTACTCCATAACAAGTTTCAATTCAATAACTTTATTTTTTTACCGAAGTTATTGCACCTTGAATTTTCTTGAATTAGGCCGGGTAAATGTGCAGTCAATGATAAAATGGCTCCGACGGTTAACCTACTGGCTTTTTATAATTTTTATGGTAACCAAAGCATATAAAGTAATGAAACATGCCCACTAATAACAACCTGATATAATTTAAAACATAATGATACATATATTTTGTAAAAAAAACATTTTCGATATTTTGTGCAAAATTATTTCGTCTATAAAGGACATGGGCGGCACTAGGTCTCTCAGCTAGTAATTCTATGTAAGGTCATTCTTTGCATAAAGCTGCAAATTAAACCTGGCCACTTGGGAACAAGTTGAGTTCCTTTCTTTTGTTCTTATCTTGATAGTTTTCTAGGTATAGTGTGCTAGCTAGCTACTTTTCTAGTTTTATTAAACTTCCCCAGCTATTGAAATATTTCCTTGTAAGCAGTATTACTTTATGATGTTATATTTTATGCTCTCTTTGCTTAGTAATGCTTTTTATTATATTTTTCACTTTGAAAAAAACATGATACTGATACAGCTCCTCCGCCATTTTAATACGAACAGCTTCATCCTGTTCGTCACAGACTCGCAGCCTCGCCAAAAATGTTTTTATGACGCAATAATTATGTGACATATGCGCGCCAATCAGGTTTCATATCGGGCCAGCCTCCTCCAGGGCCATGTTCGTATCGCCGTCCCGGGGTCAGAAAAGATACAAGATGCCCTGGGGACGAGGTTGAGCAAGAACTACACTCTTACTTACCATAAAATCGGAAATGTAACAACGTGGAATGTGTGGTTACTACTGACAGTCATCAACCTGGTTATCTTTCAATATCAGATCAAGCATTTGGTGGAGTTTTATGTGCGAAATTAGCTTTTTTCATGCAATCATGGCCTCCTTGAAGGAATTCGAACAATGGCTGTTCAGAGCGGTCAAATTATCGGGGCGGATTGATAGGCATGTATTACGATTATATGAATGAGTTTTATTGCATAATCAATATTGTATCTATTTTATACCTGATTAGCATGGTTTGCAAAAGAAGTACACTTTGTAGTCCGACGCCAGTTATTTAGCAAACTGCGGAGTAAATAATCTAAATCAAAGGAGAACTGGATAAAACTCGGCAAGGAGATCCACTATATAACAATTAAGATTTTATATATGATGTTTTTATAATATATAATTTATAAGTTTTACAAGTATATTTTCATTTAACTCTAGCTTGTGTATTCTTGCGATGTAATCTAGTTAGAGACAAGATAAGAATTCATAATATGGAGTTATAAGGTCATATTGTGTCCTGCGTAATGAAAATGACTAAAATTATCAAAATATTTTCGCATAATAAAAATTGTGAAAGTAACTCTAGATATTTGGAGTTTTTAACTGGAGTTAACAATCAAAGTTTTGTTCATTGAATATGCTTATTTCTAACAAATAACTGGGTCATCGCTAGGGCGATGACCTAGTTATTTTTACCTATGATCTGTCATAAACATCTTTCAGATTAATTATTTCTTATAAGCTCTTTAATTAAAAACTAAAGGTGGAGTAGATCACGATTAACATATAGCACATCATTGTAGTTTTAGTTGTAGTTCATATGGAAATATTTTTTTGATTAGCCGAGAATTTCTTTAACATTAAAAAACTTTCCCTCGATTGAAAAATTACTATCTAAAAAGTATCTATTGTTTATTCCAAACAAACCTATTACTTAAAAATTATCCCGGATCATTTCGCGTCTATGAAACATCACCTATAAAATGCTTTGTATTATATAACAGTCTTCTCTACAATTTTAATTGGCTAGAACTAATCATGTGATAAAGCAAAGAGATTTTATTAGCTGGAAATTTTGTTGCACGCTAATTTAAATTTACCGTGATACGTGCTTTGTGATAAATTATTGTCTGAGAAGTCACAGGCGATTAACGTTATTATGTTTTCTATTTCGTTCGAAAGTTTTAATTGTTTTATTAATTGTCTTTTTAATGAAATTGACAACAAATTATTTTTGCGACAAGAAGCATACAATAAATTTATCGGCCTTCTTAATAAAATTTTGGACAAACCTTTTTGTGATAGAAGCACAATAAAATTTTGAAAAAAAAAATAGGTGGAATATTTGACGGGTTTAAATAACTAGTCTATTATATTCAGACGAAATCTGTGTCCGTCTGTGCTGTCAAAGTCGATTTTATTTTCTACAATTATTTTAAAAGTGCCTATAAACATCCTCGATAAAAATTTTAATATATGACATAAAATAAAGCGGTTTATTTTCCTGGAAATTGTATTGAATGCACTAGCACATGCATGCACTTGTAAATCTTGCTACGTGTAACGGACCCTAAGACATAGCAGGTGAAATCAGCACGTATATATGACAGTCACTGTAAGGAATTGAGTTACATACGTATAATTTAATCTGACACTACAGCAACATGACGAGTAATGCCGTGTATAAAATGTTCCTTTCTAGACATTTTGAATTTTATTTGAGCGACACCGTACCTACTTTTGATACCTTTGATAATCTTTCAGTCTTCTAGACTTCGTCTTCGTCGTGGACGCCGGCGACTACTTCTGCTTCAAGTGCCCTGGAAGGTAAGACACAAGAACCAGCAGAAAGTTGTTTTGACATATCTATCAGATTGTTTGGATCAGCGGTTCCTTTTTGGGGTGGCCGGGAAGAGAGGGCTCGTCAGGAATACTTGCAAGGAATTTGTCAAGAAATCTTTTGAAAGAGTTAGCATCTCCAGAATGGTCACGCAGGTGTCTTGGTAGTGCATTAAAATGTCTGGGGCCGAAATGACTTAGGCTGCCATACATTTTTGTATGAAGTGAATTTGGAATTTTGTGAGGACGGGAGGGAGCTTGCATAGTCTGCCTCGACGAGGGGATACATAGTGTTCTATAGCTTTGTGGCCGCTTCCAAAACCTGGAACAAGTTTGACGATTATTTTTTATACATAGATGATCTGGTATCTCTCACGTCTTGGCTGTAAAGAATAGAGATTCAACCACTTTAAAGTTTCCCAATAGTCTTTAGGGTAGTTACCAGAGATCTTTCTAATGAAGCTCCATTGGATGGATTCTAGAGCAGAGATTTCAGATTGTTTATACGGGCTCCAAAGTTGAGAGCAGTACTCGAGAATGGGTAGAACCATTGACTTCCAGAGACGGATCATGAGTGCGGGTGAGCGGGTTTGGAACACACGGAGGATCCATGAAGATTGGTGTCTGCTTGACAAAATAACTTTGTCTATGTGAAAATTGAAGGATGCATTGTTGGACATAGTTACTCCTAGATCCTTAACATTTTCCTTTTCAGCTATTTGTTTGTTGTCTGATGAGAAGTAGATTTGTTTGGGAAGAGAGCTATCGATGGTGTACTGGATCACCTCGAATTTTTCACTATTGAAGAACATGTTGTTTTGTTTGGCCCAGTTGTAAATCAAGCTCAGGTCGTTTTGAAGGTTAGTTGAATCAATTTCAGATTTGATCCCTTTAGATAACCGCGTATCATCAGCGAAGCTACGAAGTGTTGAGTTGAGAATTTCTGAATTTATGTCCCCTAACAAAATCAGGAATATGAGGGGCACAAGAACACTACCTTGGGGGACTCCGGATATGACTGCAGCAGGATCTGATTTTTCACCGTCTACAATAACTGATTGTGTTATTTTAGCCATTCGTAGATTTTTCCACGTATGCCAATGCTTTATATTTTTGGTAACACAATGTTAAAGTCCACCTTATCAAAGGCTTTGGCAAAGTCGAGATACGCTGTATCAACGTTGAAACCGTTTGCAAGAAAGTGTAAGATGTAATCGTGGTGAGCTAGCAGTTGGCGCAGACAGGAACGTCCTTTTCTAAACCCATGTTGCGAGGAGTTGTACAGATCGTTCTTATTCATGAATTTAACTAAGCTGTTCCTTAGAACTTTTTCAAAAGATTTCATAATATGGGAAGTGAGGGCGATTGGCCTGTAGTTTTCAGGGATGGAACGACTTCTACCTTTGTGTTGAGGAGTAATTATAGCGCTCTTGAGGATTTTGGGGATGTCGCTGGTTTCAATACATTTTTTCCAGAACATTGTGAGTGGAACGGAGAGGGATTTTTGGCATCGAAGGAGCAGGATCGAGGAAAAGTCGTCCGGACCTGAGGCTGATGTTGAAGATAGTTCGCTGATGGCATTAACTAGATCTTCTTCACGTATGTGCAGATATTCAATCGTAGGGATGTTGTTTTTGTATTGTTGCTCTGGAGAGTGAAGAGGTTGACTAAAGGCTGATGAATACTGATTCAGAAGAATGTTTGATATTGCTTTGGGATCATGGATCAGCTCGCCTGTCTCGCTTTTGAGTGGACCAGTGCTTGTTTTTATTTTTCAGAACTTTTTGGCATATGCGAAAAAGTATTTAGCATGTTTTGTGATAGCATTTACCGCTTTTGTTTCTTGATGATTTCTAGAGTTTTTATAAGAAGATTGAAGTGACATTTCAATTTTGATTAATTCTTCTTTGAGTTTTTCCTTGCGAGTTGGAGACTGGCCCCTGATTAGGAGTTTGTTGATTCTGTTCCTTCTGCGCATAAGGATAGCTCTCTCGCGTGGGATGGAAGATTCTTTCGATGATTTAGGCTTGTTTCATGCTGGTACTTTAGAATAACAAATGTCAAGGCACTTGCTGTAGAATGCATCTAGCATTTCTGTTGTAGATTTAGATTTGGAAAAAAGTGTAGTCCAATCTGTGTTATTAAAACTTTCTTCTATCTCATTCCAGTTATTTGAGTCATGGAAGAACTTAAAACTGTTGAAGCCGTTTGTCGTGGGTTTTGTTGTTGTTCCTGTAGATGGAGTCGTTGTTGGTTTATAGGATGATGAAAATTGTAGAATAAAGTGATCACTAGTTAACTTTGGAGTGGGAATTATTTGGAGTTCGCACACAAGGGAAGTATTGTTAGTGAAGACTAGATCGAGGATGTTGCCGTGTGTGTGTGTTCTGTTTAGAACCATTTGGGTAAGGTTTAGATTTGATTGAAGTGATTGAGTGATGAGCAGCATTTTCTTTTCTTCACCGAAGGGGTTTCGTTGGTTTCGGTTTATCGTGTTTGACAGCATTAGTGGCCATTTTGCATGCGGCAGGTTGAAGTCTCCTCCTAGAATGATGTCAGGTTCTTCTTCACGAATGGAGTTTATTGTGTTTGTCAGAAGGTTGATGGCATTTGCATATTGGGTTGATGATGATTTGAAGCCATGTGTGTGGTCATCTGGTTGGCGGTATAACGTGGTGAGAAGTAGATGTTCATGTTTTGAGTAAATACATAACATTTCTATTACTCCATCTGAATATGTGATGAGGGGTTCGAAGGTAGTTGCTATGTCGTCTCTTACGTAGAAGGCAACGCCTCCGCTGTCTCATGCTCGAAGACTTCGTCTTGTGCGAGTTCTGTCTGAGCGGAAAATATGGTATCCTGAAATGTGAATTTCTGCATCTTTTTGGTCTTTCACCCATGTTTCATTGATTCCAGCAAAGAGTTGATTTTTGTTTTTGAGAAGGTCAGAGATGAACAGAACTTTTGATGGCATAGTTTTTGGGTGCAGGCCGTGGACGTTGAAGAATGTAAAGTGATTTAGAACTGAAGTTGTTTTTGGGCTATTGTTGACCATAACTGAGGTTGTTGTTGTGGAGGTTGGACATGACGCTGCTGGGTGAATTGTGTTTGTTGTTGCGCTAGCTGGTTGTTTGGGCGTATTTATTTATTTAAAAATATTTATACAGGATGAGGACTTCAGTAATTTGCAAATATATACAATAAATACAAAAAAACTGCTATCAATGTCCGTCCTGTCTGAGAATAAAAATGGAAAAAAGCAGTAAAAACAGTAAAAACAGTAAAAACGATAAAAACAAACAAAAAATTGATCACCTAGAAATGCAACAGTATGCAGACAAGGTGTGAAGTGACTTCATGTGAGAGCTAATTAAGACATAGGCATAGTTCAAAACATTAATCCCACTTAGCCAAACTTGAAGCAGACTGGACGGCACAGTGACTAAGATAGCCGCTGAGAGTGCACATCGCCCAATAGCTGGTATCGTCTATTAAGTACCCTCTGAGCGCCTTCATAAAAAGAGACATATTATCGATTTTTCGAATTTCAAGTGGCAGTGAATTATACAGTTTACCCCCTGCAAAATAGAAACTCTGCCGGGCGATTTCTAGTTTGACCCGAGGTAACCTGACAATGCAGCCGTTATTTCGTGTGTTATTGTCATGTTGTTGGCTGACAAAATAATTGTCAAAATGTTCAGATGTTAGTTCATTTAGTAGACACTTTTTAACAAGTACACAAATATTACAGTTGACGAGTCCTGTGATGGATGGAATATTATCACTCCGGACAATCGATCTAGCACGGTTCTCAAGCGATTTTAATTTGTTGAGCTGTGTATTTGTGAAAGGTATTCTCAATGCACTACTATAAGTGATTAAAGGTACAATCATCATCGAGAAAACATTGTGTGCGGATTCAGCGGTAAGGTACGGTCGTAATCTTTGTAGTAGGCGTAAACGGCTGCTGGCGCTTTTATATGATCGGTCGAAGTTGCCATTAAGCATTAACTTGCTGTCGATTACTGTTCCCAGATACTTATACTGAGAAACGAAATTTATCGGATTTTCTTGATATACAACTTGTAGAGCCTTGCCATGTGCTTTCAAGCGTTTAGCCGTTCCGAACAACATGACTTCTGTTTTCCCTTTTTTTAGATTTATAATTAACTCATTTTCACGGAAATATACTGATAGTCTCTCAAGGTCTTGATTGAGAAGTTGTTCAATTCTAGTAACATCCTTATGAGCAACGTATATGACGGTGTCATCTGCGTACGTTATAACTTTAGAGTTTGAGATATGGTCTACAAAATCATCATAAAAAATTATAAGAAGCAGTGGTCCCAAAATGGAATCTTGTGGAACACCGCAGTAAATTGGCTCGTAGCTAGATCGAATATTGTTAATGTCTACTAACTGACTTCGATTAAATAAGTAGTCGGTAAACCATGCTAGCTCCTTGCCTTTAATTCCGTACGTGCGTAGCTTGTTTAATAATATTGAGTGTCCGATCGTATCAAAGGCTTTCGATAAATCTATATAAACTGCTCCAACTAACTTACCGCCATCTATTTCGCGACGAATACTGTCGCAAAATAAAGTAGAAGCAAGTTTCGTGGAGCGTTTACTTCGAAAACCATATTGACAGTCGTTCAGTAATTTCTCTTTTTCGAGATAGTTCATGAGTTTGTTATGAATAGCTTTCTCAAGAATTTTAGATAGCACCGGTAAAGTTGAAATCGGGCGATAGTTCACGGGAAGAGAAGAATCCCCAGATTTAAATATAGGTGCAACCTTCGCAAATTTCCAGGCTGATGGTACAGTTGAGGTGTTTATCGAAAGGTTTATTATGTGACTCAGAGGTTTTGAAATTAAAATAGCACAGTCTTTTAACATTCCGGGTGGTAACTCGTCTATAGCGGTTGCTTTATTTCGTTTGAGTGATCGGAGTTCTTTCTCAACAAAAATCTTAGAAATATAACCTGTCATGAAAATTTTATTTGTTCGTAAAGAAAAAGGTGGTACGTATCTCCATGTAAAATTCATAAGTTAAATTGACTTGGATTTAAGGGAGTGAACAGCTGTACTAAAAAACTTGCTGAAGTTGCTTACTTTACTTCTGCTTTCGTTATCATTTGACATTTGACACACTTTTTTCGGTTTGCTTGGGAATACTTATTTTATTGCATTCCAAAACTTTCTTGGATTTGACAGATTTTCGTTAATAAGATCACGCTGGTGATTAGCCTTTGCTTTCACTATATTATTGTTGCAACTATTTCTAATCTTTTTATATTTCTCTGTATCTTCTGTTTTACCCGATTTGCGAGCCTTGCGATGAAGTTTGTCACGGTTGTTCATTTGAGATTTTATTTTTGAAGTTAGCCATTTACAAGGTCGTGATTTAACTCTTTTTTCGACTAACGGGGCGTGTTTATCAAAAGCATCTCTTAGCTTCGAGTTAAAATACGTAACTGCAAAATTTACATCACTGGCGTCGTATACAGGGCGCCAGTCAATTTCGGAGACGTCATTAAAAAGATTTTCAGGAACGTAGTTAGTGTAATTACGGCACTTCAGAGTTCGCATAGGATGCTTGATGTTGTGTATCCTACGTATTCCACCAACCATATCGTGATCGCTCAGCGAAGTAGGGAATACGTCAGTGCAGTGAACATTGTCGGGACAATTAGTGAAAAATAAATCAATTGTCGTTGATGACGTAGCAGACGTTCTCGTGGGTTTATTGATAAGTTGTTTAAAACCATGGACATTAATTGTAGATTTAAAATCTTTATTGACGTTTGTAACATTATAGTCCACATTGAAATCTCCCATGAGTATAGTTTCCTTATTTTCTTGATTGATACAATTTAAATGATCGTCAAATGTTTCGTTATATTTAGATGGTAAGTACTTTGAACCCTCTGGAGGGCGATAGAAACACCCTACTAAAATTGGTTTCGATTTTTTAATAAAAATTTCAAGCCACAGAGACTCTAAAGTTGAATTTTCTAAATCCAGCCTTTGCTTAAAATTAATATTGTTTTTGACATAAACAGCCACGCCTTCTCCTTTTCCAGATGTTCTGTTTCTTTTAACCAAAGTGTAACCAGACAGTTCATAAAGAGCATCATTGTCACTAAAATCCTCGTTTAAAATATGTGTTTCAGACAAGGTTATAATGTCAATTTTTGAATCATGCTTGTGTACTAACGCTTCCATGTGGGCAAAGTTTGAAAGTAACCCACGAATATTTTGATGAACACATTTCAGACCTCTCTTACCACAAAATTCACCAAGGCTTTCCGGTCCAGGACATGCTTCTATGTCACCACACAAGAGTAGTAAAACTATAAACAAACTTTTGCGTCTTGTGCAACTTACTGTTGGTCGAGGTTTTTGTTTACAAACATGGATTGAACTGAAAGTAAACGTTTCTCCAATCTCGTCGTAGTAGTCTTGAACATTAAGTGTTAAACTTATTCCATCTGGTTTCACAAATCTTGGTTTGAATACACAAAAACAACAATAAATTCCAACAATCATTATTGATTATTGATTATTGGTGCATAATGATGTTGGGTTTGATTTGAAACTTGTTGGGTGAAGCATGTTGGTTGTTGTGCTAGCTGGTTGTGTGGAAGTAGCGGTGCCGATTGAGGTAGTTGTGACAGAATGGTTGCCAGCTTTGTGTAGAGTGACAGCATAATTTCGGCCTTCATGCTGTTCACTACATCTAAAAAATAATTTGGTGGTTCATTGGTGAAGTTGGTTGGAATTGATGGGATTGTTGGGGCTTGATGGAATAACAGTGGTTGCTGTTGGTTATTGTAGATTTTTCTTTCTTTATTTCGAATGGTGCCTTTTACGTGATGAAGAGGACAGTTTCCGTTGAAGCATTGGTTGTTTTTCAGGGAAGAAGGGCACATAGGTGGATGGAACTTGGGACACTTCTTTCCGAGTGAGCAACTTATAGATTTCCTGGTGCCATGTCTTAGTAGCTTGTTGCATGGTTTGGGATGGAAAAACTTGCATCCTTTACCTGATACACCAAACTTGCTACGCTTTTTCAGGTAGTGTGTACAGGTTTGAGATTGAGTTTGAGTTTGAGATTGGGTTTGATGATTTGCACCTGATGGAACAGCTGGAGAATGAGATGGTTGTTTTTGGTTGATTTGTGACTCCTGTGGTGGTTGGTGATGCTGGGAGAAGTCAGTAGGTGGGTTTTGTTGTGTTGAGAGCTCATTTTCTACTTGGGTGATTGTGGGCTGTTGTTCGATTTGAGCTGTGGTAACTTTTTGGGGGTGATTTGGAATTTTTTGATGACTCACAAGTAGGGCAAATATAGTGGACAGCGGGTGCGCCTTTGGGGTTGATGTTAATTTCTTTTGACTCAGGAGGTAAGTCAAAGATCTTAAGGAAGCACTTTTTGTGGACTTCTTAGCTACACATTATACAAGCCAGCAAGGGGTGATCATCTAGTTGAATACAGTAGTCTTTCGAACAGATGCTGCAGGTTTTTGGGAAACAACTTCTGGATGCGGCGGATCATGGCATTGATGAGATCTTTTTTGCCGCTTACTTCTATTTTGAGAAGTGCCAGTGTGCTTTCTACATCAGCTGTTTTGAAGGTTCGATCAATCTTGGACTTTGTAACTGCGGTACTAAGGGTTGGGTCGTAAAGGCGTATGCAGTCCCTGATTGTTGTGGTAGGGGATTGCGAGCACTAGCTTGCAATTATCTTTTTTCTAGCCTCGCACTCCGTAACATCTGACTCAGACCATTCTGGAGAAGCTAGTACCTGGTTTTCTACGGGACTTGCCATAGTTGATTGAGAAGCTTGTAACAAAAGTAACAAATAATACAAAGGAAGATACACCTTTGGGGCCCACCACGGCTCCCCTTGAGTGAAAGTGTAGTTATCTTCCTTGAAGTTGGTGATGTTTACGGCACCAAGATTCTTTGAGCTCTTCAGTTGACACAAGAGCAGATGAGCAGTTTTGACGTTCTGCAAACTTTTTTTGTTAAAGGGTTTTTTGTACTATTCCTAAAACATAAACTCAGGGACCTAAAAATAGTGTGAGTTTTTTTATCTGTCCGTGTTAACTATTTTGTTTTTTCTGCCTTATAATCGTTTTACGCAAATATCGCATACCACTAAGATTAATTTATTAGTGTAGATATTCATATTAATAATATAACAATAGCTGACATCTAATAAATAGTATTAATATTATTAGCACTTATTCTTGTACTACTTTCGTCATGGAGCTATAAAACCTCCTTTGATGGATTTCGCTATGCTAATTTGAGGACGCTCTCCTTCTCACTTTTGTTTCCGGGTCCGGGAAAAAATTATGAAATAAAAACATAAATGGTAACGTTGTAAGGCTTTGATGTTAGTAAACATTTAAAATGTTTTTATACGACACAGAGATAAATGTAAATATACTAATCTTACGCACTTGAAGGTTATAGAATCTTGATCATGTCAGCTTTTTCAAAAGTCAGCGCACATTACATAATGTACCATATCTCATCTACAATGCAGCGTTCGAACACAATTATTTGAACAAAGTTCCGAACGATCGCAGCGTGGGTAATGGGTAAACATCATTTTTTACGCGGAATATATTTTCGCGAGCTTTTGCGATTTACGTCAAATTTAAGTAATTTTGAAAGGTTGTATTCAAACCCCACCCTCTTATTATTAATTTTGAACAAAACTAAAGCACTTATGTTGACTGGATTGTTGTATTACCATTAGCCCCGTATGTAAAAATGTTTGCGGAAATCCTTATTCTTAGACACATACGTAGATATTCTTTATTTTAAAAAAATGGAATTTCGCCAAATATTTTTTCACTTATGTAGAGGAACAATAGAAATAATAGACATAATAGGAATTCGATTTGTCTGACAAGCAAATGAAAGTTTTTGAAAGAAGCGCCTTACGCGAACTAAATTTGTTTCCTTTGTCTTTTTATTTATTCGTGGGTCGTGCATCATCAATTGTTTGAATTTATCGTCACGGGTTTTATGCCATAGGTTATTCGATTAATCGAAGACTTCTCCCTTTGATATTTTCGTTCTTATTTTCTCCGCCTAAGGAACTGGAAAAGTATATGCCATATTGTACTCTGCACCGCATTTAGGTGAAACAACGAAGAGTTGAGTACATTACATATGGAGGTAAAAGTTTTCCAAATTAAAATAGAAAGTTAAGCATTATTTCCATGGAAGTTTTCCTGTGGTTACATTTTCTTAGCCAAATATTCCTCCACCTTAAATTAGGCGCGCCTGATTTCGTCGTGCTCACACTTACCACACAACATTCAGTGGTTTGTTTTTTGTCACTGTTCCAAGTGAACTTGACAGAAGCAAAAAACTATGTGGTTTTTGCAATTGCAACGTTTTTGTGTCTCCTTTCAAGAGAAGGTTATTTCCAGATTTTTTCGAAAAAAACATATCCAATCGTTTTCATAGTTACAAATAACAAAGGGAATATGTATCCATATATAAAAGCATATAAGTGATACTACTAATAAAAAAGATATTTAACTCGAGACTATCTTGCAAGATAAATAAACTCTCCATAATCTGTGGTCAATAGATAGTATGTACCATTTTAATGCTTCGGGTGGTCTTATTGAAAATAATAAAATAGAAAAAATGTAGTTGTATTCGCTTCTACCTTTGAAGTTTCTGACTTTACTCAGTCCTGGCTTTTTTACTTTTTAATTTCCCTTGATAGTGAGGCCTAAAATGTTTTTTTGTCTTTATAAAGATGTATAGATGTACTCCTTTGAGCGTTCAAAAATAATTTAGATAACATGTATCGGGTTTGAAAGTGTTTGTCTTCTAGATATCATAACGGACAGGAATAAAATCAATACAACATTAATCCCAATGTAAAATGCATTCATATATTCAAAGTACGCGCCGATTAGTATGCTCCCAATAATGCGACCACTTTGAATGTCAAATGTTCGAACGCCTTCGATAAAACCTTGATTATAAGAAAATGCAAGTTTCGCACATATTACAACGCCAAATGTTTGATCTGAAAGAAGGAAGATCATTAAAGTGAATATAGTTATTATTATCCATAAATACCAAGTCTTTTCGTTCCCGACTTTGTGATAAGTTAGAAGCTGTAGCGAGGTTATGATCATTATCGATATTACTCTAACTAGACCAGTATAATATAACTGTTTGTCAGACATTTTGCAACACACTAGAACTAAGATGAGGGCTGTGTTTAAAGCTGATAGAGCAACAAAAAACACGTTTAAGAAGGTATAGCTAAAATGCAACTTGTCTATGATTAGTATAGGTAGTACGCGAAACATCATTTGATCAACGACGCCGAAAAACACTGATAATGTTACAATCAGCAATGTATCTGCAGTTTGTAGAATTCTTTTGATTATGTCCATGGTGGACTCAGAGCGGGAAAGCTTGCAGCTGTTGAATTTGTTGGCTTCCATGGTGTTTTTCTTCATATCATACTCTCGCGATAGATCATATGATAGAAATATGACAGATAAAAGAATAGGAACAGAAATTAGGAAAAGAATAATTTCATTCGCCGTGTTTTATCGACAAATCTGGACACAATAGGTGGGAAAAATAAGGATGGAACATAAAATGCAGCATTTATTAAACCATAATATAACTTGTTGTTTCCAGTCTTAAGAAGTGTTGAAACGTATATCCACCATGTTGCGTTGATGCAACCCAGTTCGATACCAATAAGAAAATAAAAAAATAAAAAAACTACATATTTTGATGTTCGTTTCTTCTTCCATTGTAACAATTCAGTTTCAGATAGCATTTTTACTTCGTTGATTAGAGAATTTTTACTTGAAACATTTTCTTCTATTTAATTCCCTCGCTAAATGTTTATGTTTTCTTCTAAAATAATAGTGAAAATAAAAACTTAGGATGCATTAATGTTGAAACAAATACAGTATTAAAAAAACATCAATTCATCACTCGCATATGAATTTCTCAGGTAAGGTTAGAAAATATATTCGTTTTATTCTGCGTGCGACCTCCTATGATCTCCGATGGTATACTGAACATAACATTAGTTATATCTTCTTGCTCTTGAGAAAAATTTGATAATCACTTAGATTTTAAACAGATTAATTCTATAGTTCCCTTATTATTAATAATTTTAATACGTCTGTCCGTTTGTCTCTATAATTTGTATCCTAATTCCAGGTCTTTCAACAAAACAATAGACACAGTCACGTGATCTGTACACAAACTCAGGACAGTGAGAGTAAAATCAATTACAGAGCATTAACTAACAATTACTTTGAAAACAAAGATGTAAGATGTAAGATATTGACTGCAATTTTTCATAGTAATACACGTATTCTTTCTTTCTGGTATGACCAACGTTCAGTCAGATGACAATTGAAAAATTATCTATATGTACCAACGCCTGAATGATAAAAAAATGAAAATGAAAAATCACAAAGTAAATTTAATGAGGGTAAATCAAGATTTATCACTGAAATCCAACAGGACAGAAAAAAAGCGTAGAGATATTGTATATCACGGTTCTTTCTTTTTCTGACAAACTCGGACAATCTCGACGAGAGAAAAAGAGCCCCGGGGACGAGGTTGGTATACCACGTTATGTTAACAGTTAAGAAAGACTAAGTTATTTCATCATATTCTCATAATAGACACAATAAAACGGATGTAATATCAATAAACAAATTACAGATATATATACCGGAAGTTTCGGTGATTCAATACACCTATTTAACATTATGCGATTACGTAATCCCGGCCGGGAGTCTCGGTACCATTTTGGGGTGCCGATAAGATTCAGTACACTTGAGAAAACGAAGTATAAACATCGCGCTATAGCTATCAAATTATTTACCAACTTTTTAAAACATTTAAAACAAACATGGATTACGATTTAATATAAAAAATGTCTGTCGAAGAGTTGAAGAACTATTTGAGAGTTAGAAATTTAAGGATAAGTGGAAGAAAGGAAGAACTAATTGCTCGAGTGTTTTCAGCAGCTGAGAACTTCGTCCAGCCTGTGAAAACTGCTCAAGAAGTAGAGAGTAATTTAAAAGAGGAGTATCAGAAGAAGCTGAAAATAAACGATAGAACACTTCCAGATCATTTTAAAATACCTCACGGTTGGATGGATGAGCAAGAAGGAATAAAGTTTTGGCCCATGGTGTTGTATCCTGACATCTTTAGCTACCTTATGTTTTATCCATCAGAACTAGGTAGTTCAGATTTAAATGACTACAAAAACTTAAAGGCATATAGCTATTATAAATCTGGATGGCTTCAACCTCTCGCCTATCATGATTTATCGGGAAGTAATTTTTGCATTTTTAAAGGTACATGCAGAAAGTCGCAAGCGATTAACGATCCTTTCCATAAACTATGGTTAATTCTGGAAAAAAGTGGTAAGATAATGTCGTGCCATTGTACATGCATGGCTGGAATGAGCCAGACATGTAATCATGTTGCGGCTGCTTTATATCGCATTGAAGCTGCTGTCAGAATTGGACTTACAAATACAGCTTGTACAAGCACCGCTACCGATTGGCTTCCTAACAGAAAGCAAGTAGCTCCAACTAAAATTAAAGACTTGAATTTTAGCAGAGATAACTTTTCAGACAGAGGAAAGAGAAAGCGCCCTTTAGTATCGACACCTAAAAAGAACTTTGATCCTCTTCAACATTGTGGAGAGAAATTACTTTCTCTTAACGAAATAGCAGACGAATTAAAAGAAATTATTCCTGATAGTATTTTATTTACTGCTGTACCAAAACCAGAAATTGACTTTGTTAGAGAGTGTTTAAGTATTTCTGATGTAACTCAACCATCAGACGTATACAGTATAAGTGTCATACTTGCAATGTCAAAAACAAAAACTGAATTTGAATTCAATCTAGTGGCATATGTAACACCCAAGAAAGTTATTCATATTGAAAAATTAACCCAAGGACAAAGTGAGAATACTGGTTGGTATAATTTTAGAAAGCATGTAATCTCTGCCTCAAAAGGCCATGAAGTTTAAACAAAAATGAAAAAGGTTAAATCAGGGGGTGGAGGATCCGTTATTATCTGGGCATTAAACCAGAAAGTTTCAGGCATGTCATTTATTAGCCCTAATATACCAGCACTAAAATATGGTCGTATAATGGAAATAAATGCTGTTAATGCATTTAAAGACAACTTCTTACAAGGGCATAAAAATGTGAAGGTTTTAGAGTGTGGCTTGTATTTAGATCAAAACACACCTTACATTGGTGCAAGTCCAGACAGAATAAAAACATGTGATTGTTGTCTGCCAGCATGTTTAGAAGTAAAATGTCCTTTTTTGATTAATTACACGCACATGGAAGAAAAAACAGTATTGAACAAAAACCACAAATATTACACACAATGTGTTATGCAAATGGGAGTCATTTTGTGGTTTGGACACCTCATGGGATGGTGCACGACATTATAAACTTTGAGCCTGAAGTTTGGAATTCTATGAGAAAAACTTTTATAGAATATTACGACACATTTTATTTAAAATCCATATTTTCAGGATGATTTATTTTATGCTTAAGCTATCGAAAATTATTTTTGTATATATTTGTCTGTTTAGAAATAAAAATTGAAGAGCATATTTATCTTTCTTTGATTTGAACGTGCTTTAAAAATACATTTCAACCAATTTTTTAAATGCCATCTGTAGCCTGATGTTTCTGCGTTAAAATGACCATGTGTCTTCTAATAAAAATATTCCCTTAAGAAAAGTATTTGGCATAGGCTACCTCTCATTTAGGCATTAAGTACATACAGTATTTTTTTATTTTTCTTCAAACGCTCCATGAGGTATTCTGATAAACTTTTGTGTGGCCTCGATTTTCCGACACTTACTGCCATTAACTTTAACTATTTCAAGTAGGTATGCGAGCCTGAAATATTAGAATGAGTGCGCGTGTAAACAAATGGAGATACGAGTAGATAACAATAATTAAAAAAACAGAATAACTCAGACAACTTTTTTTGGTAAAAACATTTACAAAACAAGCAAAAAATGTGAAAAAAGAAAATTTACAAAATTGTTCCAGTAGTTTTTTCTGGTTTCTTTTTAATTAATACAGGCTTTAGGTTACATAATGCGGCACAGCATTTAACTATATGATCTGCATGCTGTAACATTGTAACAGGCAACACTCCCTTGAGTATGCGGTAAAACTTAATTCTGTTAATTGCTCGCTCAACATGAATCCTTAAATTTGCTACCTCATTAGTTTTTTTACATTCGGCACTTGTCATCTGACTTTTTACACGTGCACCTGATGGAACAACTAATTTGCAAAAACGTAACATTAATTCTTCTCTGATTTGAAATCCACGATCTGCCATAACTTCATCATCCCTTTCTAACAAATCGTAAAATCCAGAGTCATTGGTAATAAATTTATCAGACGCGCGCCCACCATAACAATCAGATAAAAAAGTTATATATCCAGAAGGGCTTATACCAACAAGAAATTTTAAAGTATTGTGATGTTTATAGTCTGACCAAGTAGATGCTTGATTTGTTAAGGATTTTGGTCTGTCAATGAACACCTCAGCACAATCAATTATAACCCGACATTTGGAATAACCTGCTTTGGCAACTGTTTTAGGCAAGTTATCACGAATGGCTTCTCTTGGCAGCCAGACAACAAGTGCATCACCCAAAACTCTACTTATAATTCTAATCCAAGTTACGAATACTGTGGAACATGTTGATGGTGATATTCCAAAACGATCTGCCAGGTCCTCTGTCAGTAAGCCCAAACGAAGTTTCATCAAAACTAACAAAAAATCATCACGCTGTGTTAACTTTTTCACATGTTTAGTTTTCCGCTTTATTTTAGTACTTAAACATGCTCGTTTTGACCCCCTCCAATAATTTACTTGCTGTAAGTAAGGCTTTAATAACAATAACAGAGTGTTAAATAACATGATAGAAGATAGACCAGTGTAATAATTCATTTTGGAATCACTTTTAATGATCCTCCAAGTCATTGTTGTATTTTTAACAATTTCAAAGGCTTCGCCTTCATACTTCTTTACTTGTACAGTTAAGGAGTTCACTTTACTGACCAAAGATTTAATCATCTCGCTCTTATCTTTGCATGATTCACATGTAGGCGGTGAAGAAATAGTGTAAGAGTGGTCTGGTATTTTCGGTGAAAAAAATCCTGATGCATCAGAAATATTTGAGCAACAAGGTTCCTCTTCTTGGGCTTCATTGCTGCTGGGAACATCTTCTGAAATAAGAGATGACTTTTCCAGAGAATGTTGAAATAGTTCTCTCCTAGGTTTTTTAGTAACAGGAGTGTCGTACCCCAATTCTAGTGTTTGATCTGGATAATTTTGGGAAGGTGTTCTATCAACAAAATGAACAGAGCATACCCTGTCACTTTGTTTTGGTACCCAATCACTTTTTTCTGGGTTAACTCTTCTCATAGCTTTTATCCAACGCTGTCTCTGTTCGTTATTTCTAAGGACGCTTGGAAAGCAATACAAACTAAACGGTCGCTGACATGAACATTCTTCATGGTTAACTTCGTGAATTTCACATCGTTCCTTCTTCCATTTTCGCAGCTTCTTAGTGCTATTAAAACAGCCAATAACAGCACAGTTTACACTTGGCATGATAAATAATTCTTGAAATAAAAGATTTTGTGCAGATAGATAAATCTAAGCGTGTTGTTTATACTTCGTTTTCATCAAGTTTAACTAGGAAGAACACAAGGAAGATTTTATCAGGCACCCCTTCTTAGAACCCAGTTCCCTTCCCTAGCGCGGCATAATAATGGCGCGCGTAATGTTAAATAGGTGTATACAAATCGGAAATTAAAAGGTCTATACACACAAACAACATATTCGTTCGTAAACATTGATATAAGAACTAAAGTGTGTGTGCCTAATATAGAAAGAATATAAATGATTACGATCTTCCGAATATTTGACGACTTTGGAATATTATTTTATTCTAATTTAATAATAGGCTTCGTCAAGTGTATAAATAGATAATTGCAATGTGCCAACAGCGTATTTAAATATTTTAACAATATATGTCGAAAAAGTATTTCATCATCAGGTCTACAAATAAAAACTTTCGCGCACTAATCCTTCACTTAAATGTCACATAGAACTAAAGCTTGATAGTCAACACACGACTTCTATATTCATCCTTTGTGTTAAGATTCGGTTTAATTGCATTGATATTCAAAGTCTCTAACATCATTAGATGCGCTACAGATCGCAACAATACAACAAATAGTAGATTGCAATTACATTCGTTGAAATGATTACCGAAATGACGGTTTGTTTCACCGACATAACACGATACACACCGCGAACACGTAATTTTATATACCACATCACTTTTGAGAGATTTCTCCGCACTTGGTTTTAATGATGGTATTAAGTTTTTCATTGTTTTGAGAGTAGCCATAACTTTGTATTTAATCTTCTAAGCAAACTTAGAAGTCGTGCCACAACCATATGTAATGTCAAAAGCGGTATATAGTCATAATGATAGTGAATGGACAGAATGATAGAGATATACATAATGATAGAGATAGACATAATGATAGAGATAGACATAATGATAGAGATAGACAGAATGATAGAGATATACATAATGATAGAGATAGACATAATGATAGGGATATACATAATGATAGAGATAGAAAGCACATAGCCTGCACCCCACGAATTTGGTAGAATCTAGACTAAGTTGTTTGTGCTGGACCTTGGGAATTTCAGGGTCTTGGAATCTTGGGATTTTGTTTTCAACCGATCTATAAAAAAGCTTGGTAATAACATAATCTCCCTTTGGTATTCTTTAGTCACCACAGTGATTCCCGGCCGTCACATGCTACACGCTAAAAGCACTGTTGGGTCAGCAAAATATGCCAAATTAAAATCATGCCAAAATGAATATTTATAGTCACGATTGCAACTGGAAAAATACTTAAATTTGCGGCGGAATATTTTTAACATAGTTGCCTATAGCTTAAATAGCTAGTATGATACCCGTATAAGTTTTAGTGCCACAAGCCAAATTACACAAAACTTTTCACAAACAAAAATCACTTCTGTAGCAACTTGGCTTTTTCTCGCTAGAAATGACTTTTGAAATATTCGCCACGTAAAGACGCTAGGTAAATATACCACGGCCCATATGTCATAGGAATAACAGATTACTTTAATTGTCATTTGCTAAAAAGTTTCGTTATCATAAGTTGCGCATACCCAGATAATTGCGAAACACACTTGACTTCACTAGTTCAGTGTCACCGTATGTTATGCTAGTCACTTAAATTTATATCCGCAAATTATAACTGTCGCCGTCATTTATAACTGTCGTCGTCAGTTAAAACTGTCGACGTCACTTATGACTGTCACCGCATGCTATATAACTGGTCTTATATCAGCATGTGACGTATTAAGGTGGATTCAGAAAATATTTAAGTGTGCAGCACTTAATTTATCACAAAGCACGTATCACGGTAAATATAAATTAGCATGCAATAAAATTTCCAGCTAATAAAATCTCTTTGCTTTATCACATGATTAGTTCTAGCCAATTAAAATCGTAGAGAAGACTGTTATATAATACAAAGCATTTTATAGGTGATGTTTTATAGACGCTTTTAAGGAAAACTGTAACAAAAATAATGGACTTCGCGAAATGATCCGGCATCATTTTTAAGTAATAGGTTTGTTTGGAATAAACAATAGATACTTTTTAGATGGTAATTTTTCAATCGTGGAAATGTTTTTTAATGTTAAAGAAATTCTCGTCTAATCAAAAAAATATTTCCGTATGAACTAAAACTAAAACTACAATGATGTCCTATATGTTAATCGTGATCTACTCCAGCTTCAATGAACAAAACCTTGATTGTTAACTCCAGTTAAAAACTCCAAATATCTAGAGTTACTTACACAAAATTAACAAAGTATTTTCGCATAATAAATTATGCGAAAATACTTTGTTAACTTTAGTCATTTTCATTACGCAGGACACAATATTACCTTATAACTCCATGTTATAAATTCTTAACTTTTCTCTAACTAGATTATATCGCAAGAATACACAAACTAGAGTCAAATGAAAATATACTTATAAAACTTATAAATTATATATTATAAAAACATCATATATAAAATCTTAATTGTTATATAGTGGATCTCCTTGCCGAGTTTTATACAATTCTCCTTTGATTTAGATTATTTACTCCGCTGTTTGCTAAATAACTGGTGTCGGACTACAAAGTGTATTTCTTTTGCAAACCATGCTAATCAGGTATAAAATAGATACAATATTGATTATGCAATAAAACTCATTCATATAATCGTAATACATGTCTATCAATACGCCCCCGATAATTCGACCACTTTGAACAGCAAATGTTCGAATTCCTTCAAGAAATCCTTGATTGCATGAAAAAGCCAATTTCGCACATATAACTACACCAAATGCTTGATCTGATAGATGGAAGATAACCAGGTTGATAACAGTCAGTAGTACCCACACATACCACGTTGTTACATTTCCGATTTTATGATAAATTAAAAGTAGGAGTGTAGTTGTTACTGTTATTGATATGACACTTATGATTCCAATGTAATAGACTTGCTTGTCAGAAATTTTCCAATATACTAAAACTATTATGAGGATTGTGTTGAAAACTGAAAACCCAATAAAAGATGCGTTCAGAAATGTGTAGCTAAAGTGCAACTCGTCAATGATTAAAACGGGTAACACACGACACATTAATTGATCAACGATGCCGAAAAATACGGAAATAGTTACAATCAACAAAGTATTAGTATTTTGCACAATTCGCTTTAATATATCTACGGTTGATTCGGAACCAACAAGATAGTCTTTGCGCTCTTTATTTTTCCCATTTGTGTGCGACTTCATATCATATTCTCTCGATAAATCGTAAGAGAAAAATATCACAGCAAAGAGAAGCGCGAGGTTGACTAAAAAAAGTACTGGTCCAATTACGTTTGCGTATGTTATATGAATCCATCCTATCCAGAAGTTCACTTTCGTAAAGAATATTGAAATTAACGGTCCAAATCCATAACCAAATACTTGGCTTCCGTTTAATAACGGTATTCGTTGCATTAGTTCCTTGCTTGTATAGGATCTCGCCACTTCGGATAACATAAGTGGAGATACAGCTATGGTAAAACCACTTAAAAATCGTCCAACAAGTGGAAAAAGTGGTGACACATATATTGGATACAAAATACTACCAGCAAGAGACAAACACAATATACTAATTAGACATAGCTTTGTTCTTCGTGTTTTATCTACAAATCTGGACACAATAGGTGGGAAAAACAAGGATGGAACGTAAAATGCAGCATTTATTAAACCATAATATAACTTGTCGTTTCCAGTTTTAAGAAGTGTTGAAACGTATATCCACAATGTTGCGTTGATGCAACCCAGTTCGAGACCAATGACAAAATAAAAAAACATAAAAACTAAATAAGTTGATGATCGTTTCGTCTTCCAACAAGAAAGCTCTGTTTGGGATAACATCACTTAAACAGTTTCTCTTTTTGATTTAAACCATCAATACGTAGTTGGCAGTACAATTACATAAATGCGTTTTTTTTAAAGTCAGTAATACTATACATTTTTGGATCAGCGTTTTAAGCTTTACATAATAGAGGCAATCACGTATTTTTTAATCGTTCATTTACGTAATTGTAGTCTTCCCCAGGCTCACCGACTAATAAATGATTAATTTTAACCTATTATATAGAAACCTTTTATAAAACTGTTCGAGGACAAAGTTTCTTTTAACCTTTTCTTTTTATTGTTCTATGGATTTCAAGCATTTTCCGTCCATTTATTGCATATGCCGAAACCATTTCCATTTAGATATTTTTTGCTTATATGCTGTTGCAAAACATGACTCATGTAACCTGACGATATTTGTTATTGCAAAACCTGAGATTAGTCTAAGCAATATTTTCATGACGTAGAAACATCGAAGGAGAAGCACAAGTGTAAAGACAATGAATAAACAATGCCCGTTTCTTCAAGTACATGAACATTAAAAAGTTAGGAAAAAGTTTTTTTTAATTTTGAATCTACTTTCTAGTATACGACGTCCAATTCTAAAGGTATCGTAGGTAATCTTTAAATTATTAGTTTTTGAGTGTTGATAACAGAACTACCCTGTTAAACAAGGTACAAAACAAGGTACAAAAACATTTTTACAAATAAATCTTTTTTATATATTATTTTATGTTCAGTTTGTTCCGCCAGTACCAAGCTACAACGGTCGTTTTTTATCTTTTTTGTGATCTGAAATTTTTGAAGGTAGATTTGTATTTGCTTACAAGGAGTTCCAACAGGCTGAAAATCGTTTTAAGAAACAAAAAAAATCAAAAATAGTTGTTTTTATTGTTTTTTATATTTCATATAGGTATCATAAAGCAATGTTTACAAACTTGAACTCATTTTTCTACTTGTATATTTTTCTTTCGTCATTTGCTGTGCGAGTTAAAAATGATAAATTATTAACAAAGTCAGCACTTTTTCTGTGTGATTGGAGAACTAAAGAAAATACCCCACCGTAGAGGATTGGAATAAACTTACCGAAACAGCTGGTTTATTTTTCTTCGCCCTTGAGATTATTGGCATTTTTGTAATTGTTTGCTGACAACAGCTAAGTTTTCAAACCCTTATAATTCCTTAGCCGTTTGTCGGAAGCACATGATACTATACATTATTTTGATCGGAGTCTCAAGCTCTACACAATAGAGTCAACGCGTAAGCAAACTTCCAAGAAATGTTTTTGAAGCGCTTATGTCTCATAAACGTAAGGGTCCGTGTTTTCATACGACACAGAGATGAGGTTGTATTCACCATTCTTACGTACTTGACGGTTATAGCATCTTGATCATCGTCAGCTTTTTCAAAAATCAGCGCACATTACACAACGTGCCATATCTAATCCGAAATGCAGCGTTCGAACACAATTTTTCGAACAAAGTTTCGAACGATCGCAACGTGGGTAATGGATAAACATCGTTTTGACTTTTTTATTTTACAGTGGAATCTCTCTAAAGCGGACATGGTCTAAAGCGGAAACCTCTATATAACGGACATTGTTTCCTGGAACGGACTGATTTCAGGTCAAACTCTCACAAGAAAATCTCTATAAGATGGACAGTTATAAGGCGGCCACTTTATAAAACGAACACTTTTTTTGCACCAAATGACATTTTTCCTTGAAAAAGCTCTGTGTAAAGCGGACACATGAAAAAAGAACTATTATTGACGAGGAAAGTAAAGAATGCCGTCATCAGTTACGAAAAAAGTGGAGGAACTCCAAATAAAAAAAAAGAAAGCAAACTTCATTCTCGACCCCATTGCTGTATTATAAGAAATTATAACCATATTTTAAACATATTTTAAGAAGTATATTGATATTATAAGGTATATTCAGTGATATTATACAAGTGTATCAGGTCCTTAAGATATAGCCATATTTCCTTAAACAAATTTCCTTAAATAAATGGGTTAAAAATATATAAAAGTTTATGTCTTCAATATTTCAATACAAAAGTGTATACATTGTATATTGAATTACTTTTTATCATCCGCAAAAGTAGAAATTTTTCAAATCTTTTGTCTTTTACAAAAATTTGTGCTCTTACATAATACTAAAGTTATTATAAATAAAAAGACATTTTCGGGTAATGTTTTTTTTGATTTTGACCCTACCCCAAAATTATGTTCCAAAAAATTTGCAGAAATAAATTCTACAAAACAAGATGAAAATGTTTGTTTGATAAAAACATTCCATTACTGAAAAATTATATAAATAAAAATAAAACATTTCTCTGTCATCATTTTTCTTTTGAAAAAATATTCAAACTGTAATTTTTTATAAAAATGACTTTTGATCCCAAACTTTTTTTTTTTTTCTGGCATCCTGATTACAAAAGCGTTTAACAAAAAAAAAATCATGCCTCTTATTCCAAGAAAAAAGCAAAAATTTTGCACAAACTTTTCTGTGAAATGTCAAATTCAAGCTAACAAGTCTATTGTGTATCACAAACCTGATTATACGATGCAGGTTGGCTCCACATTTGCTCAGTTGGCAGATCAACCTGCTTTAAAAAAAAATCATTTTTTATGCGAAAAGTCAACCCAGGAAATGATCGATATATACTGTTCTCTGTTTTTAAAAAATAGCAAATCAAAGGTGTAAACAAACCAGCAAAATAAACGCAAAATTGTCAATGAGTATTTGGTTTAGCTACCAATGGTTTGCTAATTCAAATCTAAGGTTTCTCGTTTTTGTCTTTGCTTCAACTAAATTCCCTTAATACAGAAAATACTCATATTTTTTGACAAAATAAAACTGATAAGAAATTTAAAACATAACATGATTGTTTCTTTTTTGATTTAGCTTGCAATATGCATGCTTTTGCTTTTTCAACCTGACAATGGCTTAAGTGGTATTATATGAATCGAGTCAACTCACCCATTCAACTCATCCTGAGTTGGAAAACGAGCCAGCTGGCTTTAGGAGAGTTGACCTGCTTTATATAATGTCAAAGAAATTTTTAATAGTGGTCTATTTTATGCCAGCTGGTTAACTTAATCACAAATGGGTCAATCCATCTTATATAATCAAGCTCTAGGCTGATTTAACAAAACTATTTTGACAGAAATAACAGAGATAGATAGATGGCATCTTTTTCGGAGTCTTGCAGTAGTAGAAGCCACTCTGGTTAAACTTATGATTAAAAATATAAGCTCATGATTGAAAACGGCAAGATACTGGATAAATAGTTAGCTAAATAGTGTGCTAAATTTGTACGTATAGTGAGAATTTCACTTATAGCTAGCTATATAGCTATAGCTAAAACTAGCACCTAGCGACAAAACAGAGACTGACTACGTAACTAAGTTTCAGATTTACATGTAGCTTAAACATTAAAAAGTTTTTTAAAAATTTAAATAAGTGCTTTGGACTTAGAATCATCAAATTAAATTTCTTTTCAGGATCTTCCACTGTACAGTCAGATCCGCTATCTCAAGTTGTGCTTAATCACGAACCCATTTAGGTCCCCACAAACGATAAGTCAAATTAAAAACGGCTAGTTTACAAGCACAACATCAGGTAATCGAGTCACAAAAATATGCCACATATAGTGGCATATTTTCATCACGTGACCAGACAGGTCCAGAGCTACTTTCGAGGTTTTAATCTCAAAGAGCTCTGGGGACGAGAATGAGCAAACTTTAATCCGAGATTTCTTCGGGTAGATAATAGATTACAATGTATTTGTTAGTTGGTATTTGTTTTTGTTTGTGTAAAAGTAGAGCGTATGAATAATACAAGTTCGCATTCATCAAATTATGTGTCTCATTTCCTCGATTTAAAAGGAATAGAACAAAGAAAAAACGTATATAAACAAAAAAGTCATGTTTTCTGCAACATTTTGCTTTGAAAGTGATTTTTGGAACTTCCAATAAAATATTGTCAGAATGGTATTTGAGAAAGATTTTGGCAGCTTTCAGTTTAAAATTTAAAGGCCATTTTTGAAAATATATATACAGCGTATAGCTAAAACTCAGAATTCAGTGGAATGTTACAAAACCCAATTAAAACTAAAAATTGTGGAGAGTGTGGGCGCAGCTTCGTGTTACCTTGACACGACTGGTCACATGACACTATAGGTAAAAAATGCGAGACCAGAGAGAGGGTGTGAACGTAGACTTTGAAGAGGAAATATATATACGTATTTAAAATTCGAAGAGAGTTTTATTGTGCCGGGTACAAACGAATCCCGACAAAATATTTTTGTGGGTAAGTTAGAATATTTTTAAAGGCTATTTTCAGAGAACACGTCGCAGATAAGTTGATTCAAATAAAGGTAAAAAATATCATTTTTCACAAATAAAATTTTTAAGGAAGCATATGAACAGCTTTTGCTGCATATTAAGTGTTTTAGGAAGTTTTGATGTAGGAGTAGCCATATTTCCGTTAAAGAAACAAAAAAAAAACAAGTTACCAAAAACAAAACTAGGAGAAAGCTTAAAAACACTTCATTCTAACACCACAATGGAACAACCTAACAAATAAACAATAAACAAACAGGAATAACAACGACGAAATCAAAATCAAAACAACTTCTAATTGTATCAAACCTACATATAAACTCCTGCAAAAAAAATTCCGTTGCTCAACTTTCATCAAAACCAAAACAATTAATTAAGTTATGCACGTTTAAAAAACCTTGTTTTTTGTTTAATTTTATGTCGACAGAGACAAAGAGAAACTCTTCAAAAATATTAACTTGTTGCCTAGGTAACATGTAGGGTATGTTTACACTTTACGCGTTTTTTTAGCAAACCCAAAACAACAGTCCATACAGCTGGGAAAAATTACACAATAGTTTGATATGCTTTTCTTACGGCTCTTGTGGGAATTATTTAATCATATTTTTGGCAGGGGTTGAGAAATGGCTTAAGTGGTGATGAAGTGGGTTTCAAATTTCAGCTATAAAAAACAATAACATTAAACCTTGGATTTTTCATTTCATTTTTTCTAACTACAGAGATAACGTCGATTACTTTCATGAGTTTGCAAATTATTTAGTCTTAAAAGTGTAATGCAATGGTTTCGCTAATTTTTAAAATGCTATTAAAGTCAGTCTAAATACATTGACGTAACGTCAATAAATGCTACAAAATAGAATTTTTTGGAAACGAACACATCCATTTTGCCTTTCACAAACTGCGCACACAAAAAAGAAATAGAAATAGGGCAGATTTTAGGAATTTTGTTGACATCAGCATGTATGTGCAAAATATTTTTGTTAACGCATTGCATCTATACACCGATCCAGCCAGGACATGCGCCATTATGGATATTGCGCGTACGGAACTAGGTTCTAGTTTACAATAGACGGCGATGAGTAATCAGTTTATTTATAAACAGAAAGCGAAACCGTCAAGTCATAACACCATAAATCTAACTGTTATTTTTTTATTATACAAACTGTTTTTTTAAAAACACACCATACTGTCCTATTTAATTGTGCCGTCTACGAATGCAAGAATACTTCAAAAGAGTTAAATACGTGGAAGACATCGTTATGTGAAATTCAGAAAAGAGTATTGCAGAAGGATTGTGGTTGTGAGCCACATTTTCGTTTATTTTGATTTCCAGGAGAAAATATATGCTCAAAAGCGAGAAAGATGGATCGAGCTAATCAAAAAAACAAAACAAGATGGTTCACAGTGGAAACCAATAACAAATAATACGGTTTGTAGTGATGATCCTACTGTAAAATTGGATACACATCTGCTCTAACAGATGTTACAATAAGAATACAGTTTTTTAGAAACCCAATGCCTGCAATAGGATATATTATCTACAAATTCTATTTCTTCTACAATTACAAAAATACATCAAACAGTGTTAAAAAGATCAGTTGGTTAGTTCTCACAATCAAACATTATTATAAATTTATATTATCTAAATACATATCGTTAATTTCTCGTAAAGAACAAAGTAAGCTGCTACAAGACTTCATCGTAAAAAGAATCATCTAAAAAGAATCCTTGATTAGTCCATACCATAAAATCACATTTCTCACAGTTTGTTGTCAGCACTTGTAGCTGACACTGGGTATACTATTGGTGATTACGATTAATCTTGCCATCTTTCAAGAATGATAATTTAACTTCGAGGTCATTCGGCGAAGAATCTTTGATGGACATTTGAATTCTAGGCAAGAAATTTTAGAGCAGAATTCACATTTGACCATTCCATCTGGACTTGCACCTGGTATACTCTTGTTGAGAACTAAGTCACATGGCTTCACTGTAACACCTTCATGATCTCTTGAAAGAACATCTACAAACTTTATCACTGTAACACCTTCATGATCTCTTGAAAGAACATCTACAAACTTTGTCACTGAACTAGCTTCATGATTGCTTCAATATTTTAATGCAGGAATGCTTCATGTGCCTTTGATGCTGTAATCATCATTTTCCGATATTTATACCAGCTTTCATTCGTACTTTGACATCGTGTAATTTTTTCTATAGTGTTTATTACTTTTTCTGTCATCGTTGATTTTAAGTTTACATAAAATGTTTCTTAATGGCCAACACCAGATAATAATTGAGCAACAGATGGAGTGTTAACAGTTTTATCTTTAATAGGTGTAACAGTAATTATTTCTCTGACAAAATCTATTTCTAGTAATGGTATGGCCGTAAGTAAAATGCTATCTGGTATAACATCTTTTAGTGCAGATGCGACTGTTTGTAAGCTCAAAGGCTTTTATGAAGAGTGAGCCAATGGGTTGTAGTTCTTCATCAGGGAGTGAACTTACTTCAGAAAATGAACTAACACCTTGTTCAAAAAAGAAAACATTGAAAGACATCTTCATGGAATTGGATTCAGAGATTGTATCTCGGTTACCGCAAGATATCGATGGCTTGAAATCTTACGAAATAAAAGCAAGTTCTCGTGCTCAGTTGCTTCAGAAATTGAAAGATGGTAGGTCGTGGAAAAGGGACAGCAGAACAACTTGGACTGGATATGACACAGTTCGGTACCGAGATTGTTCTGGGTCTCGCACTTGCCCAAACACTGAATGCGCTTTCTTTCAGCAATATGAAAAAGCAAACAAGGTGCATTTTTCAAAAGCTGGTGAGTGCAAAATCTGTTCAATACAAGGCATTTGGTCTTATTGTGATGCAAGGAAGTACACCGCGTTTATGAGTTTTGACAGGGCTCGCGTATTTCATCATGGAATGCATACCTGCGAAGCAAAAGCTTCGCCTGATAGACCTAGTAAAAAGTCTATAAGGATACGTGCTTACGTGTTTGAGGTACTCCACCACCTGAAACCCAGGGCTATATGGGTCTTGCTGTGAAATGAAAAAACCTGAAAAGCGATGAGGACAAGTGTGATACAGAATCTCCATCTCCATTTCATTAACAGCATTGTAATGGAAACAAGTTCATCGTATGTTCGTCTAGACAATCTCTCAATAAAGCGCGCTACGCAAAATTTCAGTTAAAAATTAGATTATACGTAGCGTATAGAAGTGTTCGAGGAAAATAAATTTTAAAGTTTAGCAATCTATATTAGTACATAAACTGGCTAAATTTATATTTTTTACCTTTATTTATTTATTCAAATATCATATTGGTGATATTCTTGTTTCTTTTCAAAGATTTTGTTGGTAAGTGCAAACTTTTATAATTTCTGAGATGATGTATGCCATGTGTTTCCAAATTCTGAGAAGAGTCTATTCACCTTCAGTTTAGATATCGTTTTTACTTTGCTGAATAAAGTGGTTATGGATAAGAACTATAGATTCTGCTTGAGCCTGGATCTGTACCTATGATGTATAAATGATATAAGTTAATGCAAATAATTCTGAATTGACAGACCTTCTACCTATACAAACAACCCTTGCATTTCGCACACCAAAATTTTACTTCCCCATCTCAAAAAAAAGTGCATAACAGAGATATATTCACCTGAGATTTTCAACGTAGGTTCGTTGCATTTAAACGAGGACTCTTCAATTAAAGCGTCGTAATGTTCACCGGACCAAAGTAGCTTCACGGTGAACTTGGGTATACACATTTCTCTTTGCGGGTTGATGATATGATCACTGCATTCTATGTAATAATTACTCTCTCTATTCTTTAATAATAATATTCTGCACCTAAGTGCGTTTGCAAGAACTGACAATACAATGTCTACAGTTTCAGATGAATATCATTTCCTGTTTACATACGAGTCAAGGTCGTCTAAAAAGTCAGTTTCTGTGAAATTCAAGAATTCACCGTAATAAACAATGTTATTCAATACTTCAAACTTCAACAAATTCAATAGCTCTATTTTCGATGGACACGCTTTGACACCACCATATTGCATACAGTTGAGTATAGCCTGAATTAAGCAATGGCCGTCACCTGGTGATTTCAAATGCCTGAATAATAAACCAGTATATTCACGTTGTATGTCAGGATCAAATTTGACTCTATGAAAGTAGAGAGCACGTCATCTTCAGATTTTGCGGTGCTGATACTGGTCAATTCAGAAGAATATTTCAAAAATTTCTTATGGACAAGCAAAGAGACTCAAGATTGGTTTGTTCTTATAATCTGAAACAGTCACTTACTTAGAAAAAAAAATGGAACGAAAAATATTTTTAAATTTGGAAGACTTTCATGGATTTGAAGAATACTTCTTGATTCAAAAGGTGATTACAGATTTACTTTTCCCAGCTTTCATATCACAGATTATTCTGTAAGAATAACGTGACTAACCGTTGCGGTGGAATGTCCTGCCGTTTACCCGGACTTGTTTCAGGACTGCTTGTTATTACCAAAGGGTTGTCTTTTGTTTCCCCGCTAGTATAGAGAAAACATAAAATGTTTCATACAGTTCTATCGCAATGGCTGGCCTTTTTTTCATGGTATTTTCGAGGCGATTTACAGAAGCTAAAAATAATCTATATTATAATGCCCGTATACGCCTGTCCGTCTGTCCGTCTGTCTGTCTGTCTGTCACGCAAAATGGTAGCTTAGCTGCGCAAGTAGCGAGAAGCACGCAATGCGGTATAAAAAAGACGAGCGAACCCGTGGATTTTCCACGGGCTAACGACTAGTAACTATATACACTTGCATAATTAAAAAGTAAAGCCTTTCTAAAAAAACAGATTTCACTGAAGAAAAATGCCTAACAACACAATAATCATTTATCATGGCGAATAGTTTAAATATACACAATCCACAATTGATAAACCTCATAGTAACCTATTTTCATTTTATGTGAAAGTGAAAACCAGGTCATTTTAACTTTCAGACATGGTTGTCTGTGCACGCGATTTATATTTTCTCAATTATACTCATCTGCAAAACGAAACGAGAAGAATATACAGTGGACTCTCCATAACTCGAACTCTCAAGGGGAATCCGAAATCATCAGTAATGGAGAGTTTGGAAATTTTGCTAAGTTTATCCTTTATACATAAGCCCCTTGAAAGAAAACGATGTATTTGAGTAATTATCTACCTTACGGGTGTGAAGTAAGTCGTAAACAGTTTATTTCAGTTGTACGGCGCGTTCGAATGACTTCGTTCGAATGATCTAAGGGGCCGAACACACGTAGAAAATATTCTAATCAGAAAAAAACTCTGAAATTCTTTAATTTTCAGATTG
Source organism: Hydractinia echinata (assembly GCA_030067915.1). NCBI lineage: Eukaryota > Metazoa > Cnidaria > Hydrozoa > Anthoathecata > Hydractiniidae > Hydractinia > Hydractinia echinata. Next base: position 2,290,021 of record JASGCC010000017.1, on the reverse strand, counting down.
TTCGAGTTATGAAGAGCGAAAATAGCCTAATATGCTTTCAAGGGACAAAAAATATTGTTCGACTTAAGGAGATTTTCGAGTTATGGAGATTCGAGTAGTAGAGGGTTGATATGAAAGTTTATTAGGAAATTTTCACAGTGCCTACGAATTCGTTCGAGTTAAGGAGCGGTTCGAGTTAAAGGGTTTCGAGTTATGGAGAGTCCACTGTATATATATATATATATTTTTATTTTTTTTATTTTTTATGTGCCACTTCTCGATCATCGTATTCCTTGAAAATTGATCAAAAAGTGAATTCTATCTTTAGTACAAGTAAGTGAGAAAGCTAGAAATAAAAATATACACTCGGATGGATCTGGATATTTTAATAGTAAAAAGACAAATTATATCACTGACAAGAGAATCTCAAGCCTAAACTCCTTGTTAAAATTAAAGGAGGTATTGGGATGACGTTGATCTATAAATACTGGTAGAACATAAGAGTATATATGTCTTGAAATTCACAAAGAACGAGCTGAAGGCAACTTTAATAACACGTAATATTTGCAGCGAATAATAATCAATTACCTTGTTATGTTAGAGTTCTTATCCATAACCACTTTATTCAGCAAAGTAAAAAACGATATCTAAACTGAAGATGAATAGACTCTTTTCAGAATTTGGAAACACATGACATACATCATCTCAGAAATTACAAAAGTTTGCACTTACCAACAAAATCTTTGAAAAGAAACAAGAATATCACCAATATGATATTTGAATAAATAAATAAAGGTAAAAAATATAAATTTAGCCAGTTTATGTACTAATATAGATTGCTAAACTTTAAAATTTATTTTCCTCGAACACTTCTATACGCTACGTATAATCTAATTTTTAACTGAAATTTTGCGTAGCGCGCTTTATTGAGAGATTGTCTAGACGAACATACGATGAACTTGTTTCCATTACAATGCTGTTAATGAAATGGAGATGGAGATTCTGTATCACACTTGTCCTCATCGCTTTTCAGGTTTTTTCATTTCACAGCAAGACCCATATAGCCCTGGGTTTCAGGTGGTGGAGTACCTCAAACACGTAAAGCACGTGAGCACGTAAAGCACGTGAGCACTTAAAGCACGTAAAGCACGTGAGCACGTAGAGCACGTGAGCACGTAAAGCACGTAAAGCACGTGAGCACGTGAGCACGTGAGCACGTGAGCACGTGAGCACGTGAGCACGTGAGCACGTGAGCACGTGAGCACGTAAGCACGTCGAGCACGTAATTTAGCAGACTCCTTTTAAATACAGTTAGGCCCAGATTTACTTTAGAGTAGAAGTACCGTACGCCAGCGGTTCCTTACGCAGGTTTTAGTGTCAGAAAGGTAATTTGTTTTTATCATCACAACAACACCATTCTAAATTTTACTGGACCAATAAGTTCACCGGTTTAATAAGTTCAAGTTTAAGTTTAACTAAATGTTGATTACATATTAAAACCCAAGAAAACATCTTTCATTTTGCCTAAAAAGTTGCTTCTTGGTAGATATTATAACATCAAACCAAACCTTTAAGAGACAAACACAAGCTTCGACAACCGCCATTGCAGTCTATTCTCGAAAGGCAAGCAAATGCGATATTATCTTCGTGGATTTCAAAAAAAAAACTAAGAAGAAGTAATTCAATGACTGACTACTTTGAAAGTCCCTGTACTTTTCAAAATCGCTAATCTTCAGGAAAAGCAGTTATATGTGTATTTCATAAAAAAATATTTATTTATTATTTCTCCCCTGATACAACGATATCAGTCAGTGTATTAAGCAGTTCTTAGAAACACTTAATATGAAAAGTTCGAGATAGAGATTGTAATTTGTCCCAAAGGACTACAAATTATTTCGAGATAGCGGGATGTTCGAGATAGTGCGAAAGATTTTAGTTAGCTAGAACGTAAATGCTGACGGCACCAAAGTTCCTTCAATGGAAATTCCTTCTCTAAATAAGCCGCATTCACATGTACGTAAATTTTTACGTAAGGGCTTACGGACTGGCCGGTGTTCATTCATTCTCTTACGTTACGTAAAATATTAACGTACATGTGACATATTTAACGGAAAGTACGTAAACCCTCCGGACTTTCGTAAGTGCTTACTAGATGTTTGTTCCTAAAAATCTGTACGTAAGCCAAAAGAAGGAAAAAAGAGTAAAGAATTGCGCTATAGCGTTCGATTCTATATTCAAACGTCTACAATTTAAAATCTTCAGTCAAAAAACAAAAACAAAGTACAGTCTACTCTCGATAAATGGAACCTCCACGGGACCGAAAAAAATGGTTCCACTTATATCGAATGTTTCACTTATCCGAATTGCTTGACAAGTGGAACCTCTACGAAACCGAAAAAAAGTTCCACTTATCGAACTGCACAGCTGCCATTTTTGAAATGTGACTGCTGATATTAGTTTTTATGTTTTCATTACTTGATAGCAATCGAATGTTCGCATTCGAAAAAAGAATGTTTTGATTAAAATGATTCGAACGTACTGTAGATGATTTTTCTTTTGGAAAAGTTCCACTTATATGATTAAATATTGCTCAAGGGACCAAAAAAATGGTTCCACTTATCGAAAGTTCCACTTATCGAGGTTTCCACTTATCCGAATAAAATAAGAGAGGTTTGTTAATGCAAATCCCAGGGACCGGGAAAATTGGTTCCACTAAACGAAAGTTCCACTTATCCGGGGTTTCACTTATCGAGAGTAGACTGTATAATCAAAATGTCTTTGTATAAGGAGGAATAGCTCTCAACTGTCGTTTATAAATACGCTGTTCTTTTTAAAAAGAGCCACGCAAAATTTTCACAAACAGGACTTAAGAAGAATGCCCGTAAAGCAGTTGCGACTGAACTTGATTTAGAAGAAGATGGTAAGTCATTCTGTTGTTACGTGTTTTTTTGACGACGTCTCCGTCTTAAAACAAAAGCAGTTGATAAAACGTGATATTTGTTGATCGCTGCCATGTTGGATGAACCAAAAGAAAATTTACGTGAGTTACGTAAGAGATTTACGTACATGTGAACAAAACCTCACGTAAGGACAGATTTCTTACGTAAAATTTTCCGTAAACCCTTGCGTAAAATTATACGTACATGTGAATGCGGTTTAATAAAAAATTCCTCCTTCAAACGCTGGAATCAAAACCGTGTAAAGTTTGTTGTTTGTAAAGTCTCATATGTTGAAAGTTCACTGAGATAAAACTCACAGTGTTCTTTCTCCTCAACCAGCAGATATTGAAAACCTTAGGAAAATAGAAAGAAAACAACCACTTGCATAGCTAAAATCTGCAGACACAGAAGTTTGGAGTGCTCTCAACGATGCAGCTTTCCACAATCTGGTAGGTTCTCTGACTGGAGCTATATGAATCCACAATTTACCATCATGCTTCCTTTTTTTATGGATTTAAGGCTCAACTTACACATGTCCTATCTGGATTAAACAGACGTGCATTATAGTCCATCTCGTTAGTTAAAGAGAAAAATCCTCTTATTCAACATCTTTTCAAACGTGTCGGACTCAACAGAGAGGAAAAATTTACGAACTTTGCTACGCAATGTTAAATCAAAGTTAACAACATTACGCAGGGGAGAAATGGATAGAAAAAAGCGTTGGAAGATCCGCAATGCAAACTGTGCGTTTGGTAAAAATCCTTACCAGGCTGGTAAAGATCTGCTGAACTCTAAATGATCCATAAGGCTCAATGTGCCTAAAGGATTCCTAGATGCCCACAAATCTTCCGCGTTATTTAATCCTTCTACCTTAACCCGTCTGTTCCGAAATGGGTGGCGTTTCTGAACAGATTATTGAGTATAGCTTGAAATGTATGTATAGGATGATGTGTTTTTAACAAACGGTTAAAAAGATATGGGGACTTAAGGGAGTGATGACGTCATCGACCATTTTTTCAAGAAGGGTGGGATGATCCAGCTTTAGAAAATTGGTCCCATTTTGGCTTCAGGTTGTCTCTGGTTTTACCCAAACAGGAGGTTATGTCAGTTATTCCCTCCTGTTTTAAGGTTATTTAGCCTCAAAAGCGCAATGCAATGACTTCACTATTCTTATATAACGAATTGACGTCAGTCTAAATGCGTTGAAGTCGTGCCGTAACGTTTAGGCAATTAACAAGTAAGACACTTAAAGCTAGAACGACAGACAGCAGAAGCGGTTTCCGTATTATTATAAGTCGATAAGCCCGTGAAAAACCCCCACTTAGACAGAAGAACAATGGAAAAAATATATCTTGCATCAGGAGTTTTGGTGACTTACCCAATTTGGTCCCAGGTTGTCCCTAGTTACTCACGCGGTAAAAATTGAATGACGAAACCACCTCGTCTCCAGGGTATTTAACTTTAAGATTATAAGTGCATTTTAATGGCTTTACCTCTTTAATAATAGCCGTAATTTGTTTGAAATGGTTACGTGAAGCTTTTTTTACAAAATCCCAGTAAAACCCGATTTTTGCGGATTTTTTTTTGGTTACACGCAGTTAAATTGTTGTAATCAAGGCAGGTCTCATTTTGACCTTTATCTCTTTTAAAAATTTTGACCCTATAGGAATTTTTTGTATGTTTTCGCATAATAAGATGAAAATATTGTCATGTTTTCTAGCCATGTATAAATCTTAAAGAAACCCATTTTAAGATTTTGGCCACAAACGTAGATTTCGAAAAATGCAGTTTGGCTGGCTACAACAAAATTATTAACAATAATTCTTATGCTAAATTCAGTTAGGTAGCTAAACTTTTTATTACTGTCATGAAAACTTATTTCCCAGATTAAAATTGCTGAGTATTTTTTTAGCTCGACGGTGTAATGAAGGGCTGTTTCCTGTGTTTTATTTAGACCGAAGTTGCGATAATGTTTTTTTTTTGGAAAAGGGTGTTACGTCTACACACATGTGCAACACCGTTTACCTGTATTAAGCGCTCAGCCCGGTGTTAACGACGGACTGTTTTCTGTGTTTTGATTTAAACCGAAGCTGTAATATAGTCCTTTTGAAAAGAGTATTATGCCTGTACGGATGGGCAATATGGTTTACTAGCACTAAGCGCGATCATCCCAGTGTTAACAAGCTGTGTGTCTGGTATGTTGTTCCTGTGTTTTTAATGAAACCAAAACTGCCATAAAGATTTTTTGGAAAAGGGTGTAACACTTTACAGATTCACGAAACGGTTTACCTGTACTAAGCGCTTAGCCCATTATTAACAACGAATTGTTTTCAGTTTTTTGTTTAAACCGAAGCTGTGATAAACCTTTTTTGAAAGGGGTATGAGGCTTATATGAATATGTAACACGGTTTACCTGTACATAGAAAGCGCTTAGTCCAGTGTTAACAATAGAGTCTATCCTGTATGTTTTAATGTAAAATGTTATAGGAAAGGGGTATTGCCTCTGCAGATGGGCGACACAGTTTACATGTATATACTTAGCACTCAGCCCACTGTCACGATTAAGATTTAAACTTTCACAGAAACTTATTCTAAAAAATAAAAAATTTTGGTCACCTGTTTTTGCTATGATGAGGTAACAACGGATGTTACAAAGAATATGTTACACCCAAAAATATGTTTCACTCGAAGCACTATAAAAGTGTGTGCGCTTCACTAGGTTAACGACATACTGTATACCTGTACTAAAACGCTCACACCTGGATGTATTGTACAGTTTAAAGCTTTATAAATCGCTCAACGTGGTGTTTAACACAGGTTCACACAGTTACTTGTGGCTTAACTCGGTGTTTCGACGCCGGGTCCCCCAGCTCATCTATCCTATATTATAATACGCTTGTGTGAGTGAATATGTGCGTCCACGACACGCAAAGCACGGGTCACTTTCTTACGACGTGGCGTTACGCTAAAATTTACTAAGTTAAAAAATACGCAAATCAAGGGGTTACTATTTAAACATTTTTTTTGTTTTAAAACCCCCACTGGTCGTTATAAATATAATATAATAATTTAATTCTACCCCCGGTTTACAATGTGCGCGCCATATCTCACGGACACAAGTTATTTATAAACTTAATAAGGAAACCGAAGCGAAGAGGGTTGTCTCTTTTTTAAAGTAATCCTGAAAAAAGTTATTTCAATGCCAATGCTTACTCGTCATAAGGTTAACTTAAACATCATTTTTGTGTTCTGGGACCGAGGTTGCTTCCGTTTATAGAAAATCTATCGAATTCGAATATGAATGTAATTCGAATCTAAAAATGTAAAAAAAAAAACTGTTGTTGTCGAACGAAGTTGGTGGTGTTAGTTAGAAATACTTTATTAAAAAAATAAAAACGTACGATGATATAATATTACAAAAAGAATTGAATGAAAATATATCAAATAATTGTATACACTTCCAATTTATGAAGCGAAGTTTAGTATTCGAAGTAAAAAGCTGATTGAACTTTCATCCAGAGACCGCTAGCAAGCTATCTACTGAGAACGCGGAGGAAAGCCGAAGAAAAGCAGGTGTGTTGTTTAGATTATTTAGCAGAGAAATGAATTTGGGTGTATAACGATTTTTTCTCTAAGAGTTAAATTTTCCCTTAAATATTAACTTTTTGTTGTGTCTTGAGCCAGAAAATATTTTCTTTAAGCACTTATTGTGAAAGAATGTACTCTGAAAAACGGGTGAAAAGTTTAGAATATCCTAAGAATATGTCTAAGCTTGATTGTTCTATTATATGAACATTTGTATGACGCACAAAATTGATTTGAAGTTTACTTTTTTATTGTATATCAAACAAACTGAACTGTTTTCTGTCCAAGCAAAGGGCCGTTACATGTAGTAGGAATTGCCATTAGCTATAGTAACTTATAGCAGGCTTTATTTTTTTTAAGGCATTATGTATTTTGAGACCATGGTCGTGCTAAGAAAATATTAAGAATAATGAGGATAGAATTTGTCAAGAAAGTTAAGAACATGAGGGCTGAAACGAAGAAAAAAACACTATTCTTATAAAATACAGCGTGTGTATCGTAGAGAAAAATTTATGTAAAATGTAAAAAGTAATTTTTCCGTTGTTACTGTTTTTAACGCTACGAAGTGGGCGATGTCGTTATAATAAACCTTAATGTATGCAAAGTTAAACCAATGGTTACATCTGTTGCGTTACGATCGCTTGAAATATTATCCGTCTAGTCGATAAAGCCCGTGGAAAAATCCACGAGGCAGGATAAAAAAAAAGAAGAAGCGTCATTTGAATTTTGATGACGTCAGCAACCCATCCACAAAAGAAATTAGAACCTTGTTTTCACGTTGCCTCTATTGTGTAGAGTTTAAACTGCTGATCAAGAAAATGTATATGATCATGTACTTTTGATGAGCGGTTAATGAGATATAAGGGTTTAAAAATTTCCGTCAAAACCGTAAAAATAATTTTTTAGTAATTTGTGTCCCTGTTGCCTTCATTGTATAGACCTTTAAACGCTGATCAAGAAAGTGTATAGGATTATCTACTTTTGACAAACGGTTGCAGAGATATTAGGGTTTGAAGGTTTTTTAATGACGTCATCAACCCGTACATTCCGAAACGGATTTAAGGACCAAGGTTTAGGAAAATTACCCAAATTGGTCCTGGGTGGTCCCTAGTTACCCACACGGTGAAAAATCATTGACGTCACCACCTCGTTTCCAAGTTATTTAGCCTCAAAATTTTAGGTGCACTATAATGGCTTCATTAATTTAATATAGGATATTGACGTTAAAGTAGTGTTATTGACGTCATGCCGTAACGTCAGAAAATTTAACATATTAGACATGCATTTTTCAGCTGCATCAAAGGAAAACAGCAAATCAACTTTGCCTGTCACAGACAGACGGACACACTCTCCGTATTATTATAAGAGACTAGTCGATAAAGCCCGTGGAAAAATCCACTGAGGCAGGATAAAAATGAAAAGGAAGCGTCATATGATTTTTGATGACGTCAGTAACCCATCCACTAAAAATAATTATTGGAACCTTTTTTCACGCTGCCTCTATTGTGTAGAGCTTAAACTGCTGATCGAGAAAATGTATATGATATGATCATGTGCTTTTGTTGAGCGGTTAATGAGATATAAGGGTTCAAAAATTTTGCCCCGCCAAAGCCGTAAAAAGGTTTTTGCGAAGCAATTGGGTTTTGCCAGCGAAGCGAGTGAAGCGAAATTGTGGAGCACGTTTGCTACGCGTTGAGTATACCAAGGAACTGAAAAAATTCTACATTTTTTTGTTTGATGAAAAATATGACTCGTGCAGAAAATAGACATATAAAAAAGACATAAGCGAGTTGATAAATAAAATTTATTTAGCAAAAGTCATTTTATGTTACATTTTCTATAAATTACGTGTTATATGCTTACAACTTTGTATTATGACTAAAGATGGCCGAATTTACGGCTGAAAGCTTTCGTTAAATAATTTTTTTTATTTATTGAGTAAAAACATGTACAGTAATTAACAAAATATCCAGTTTTGTTACTAAACCGCCATCAATGCATTTCGCTTTACAAGTAAGTCGTGCTTATGCCCTTCTGAGAAAAAGGTTTAAAACGATGTGCGAAACCGTAATTTAAACAGAGCTCCAAGGGAGCCAAAGCTACACCTGTCCTTTAAAATGTGTGTGCGTTTTCAGCACTGTTTGACACTTTTTCGTAACATTAGTCTAGGAATTTTCTCGTAATATTAGTCCAAGAAAAATTACATTACAGTTTCTTGTCCACTGCCCACGTGTTTAAGCATATGAAAATTTTGTTATTTTTAAAATTATGCAAAATTATATGTAAAAATGTCCATTTTATTTAAATACTATAATACTATTTGACAGTCATTTTCATAATTTTTTTCACCTACACACAGAATCCTCTTTTTATCCTCTTTTTATCCAACGTGCTATTCTATAATGAAAGACGTCTTTCGGCATAGTTTTCAAAACGCGTGACCTGGTTTGCCTTACCAAAGAAGTGAATTAAGTCCCAGGATAAAGTTGTTTTTGATGACGTCATCAACCCGTCCATTCCGAAACGGATTCGGAGACCCAGGTTTGGGAAACTTACACAAATTGGTCCCAGGTGGTCCCTAGTTACCCACGCGGTGAAAAATCATTGACGTCACCACCTCGTTTCCAAGTTATTTGGCCTCTAAGTTTTAGGTGCACTGTAATGGCTTCATTATTCTTAAATTCGAAAACGCTGCATTGTTATCATGCACGGCACGTTTGCGCATTGGGAGGGTTGCTGTATGCAATAGACTAAATAGCTGATTTGGTATGATGCATTACAAACTGTACATTGTGGAAATTATGCAATAACCCTTTTTGTGTGACTTAACGATTTTTCCTAATGTCTGGTATACTATTTCCCCTGGTGTACTTCTGGCATGGCAAAGCAAGTATATAGTTTTAGCAGATTTAGCTTTTTACATAACCGTTGTTAGACACCTTCGATTGTGTTGGACCTTTTGAATTTTTATTTCATTTTATTTTTATTTTGTTGCATGACCTGCTTATATTATAACGTTTTGTTTCAGCGGGTATGAATATAACAGCAACCTCAATCCCAGGGCTTTTTTTCTCTTTTATTATTATTTTTTTTATTGCTGTACAATCTTATTTTTTCGGACGTTTTGTTTCAGCGGTTATAAACATAGAATAATGCAAATTGTGACTTTTAAAAATTCAAATTACTGTGTTCTATGTTTTTATTTTGCACCCATCATATGGACTCGATGAGAGATTCAGTGTAGTCTTCCACGGGACTTCCGCTATTCCTATATTATAATACGCTTGTGTGAGTGACTGTGTGAGTCCACGGCACGCAAAGTACGGGTCACTTTCTTACGACGTGGCGTTAAAATTTACTAAGTTAAAGAAACGGAAATCAGGGGGTTAGTATTTAAACTTTAATTCTTTTTTCTTATTACTTTAAAAAATAAAACACTGTTTTTTTATTTTATTGAAACTATTTTATTTCTATTTTTAAACGTTTTTATTTGTTTTTTTTTGTTTTAAAAGGCACACGGGGTCGTTATAGATAGAATAATTTGATTTTACCCCCGGTTTATCATGTGCGCGCCGTATCTCACGGAAACAAGTTGTTCATCAACTGAAAAAAGAAAACCGAAGCGAAGAAGGTTGTCCGTTTTTCAAATTAATCCTGAAAAAAGTTATTTGAAACAAAGCATGTCAATGTTTACTCATCATGAGGTTAGCTTAAAGCTTGTATGTTTTTCTACATTTTCCATTTTTGTGCTCTGGGACCGAGGTTGTATCGCATTCGAATACGAATGCAATTCGAATCTAAAATGTAAAATAAAAACTGTTGTTGTCGAACGAAGTTAATGTCGTTAGAAATATTTTTTAAAATGAAGAAAAACGTACGATGATATAACATCACAAAAGAATTGATTGGAAATGCATCAGACAATTTTAACATTTTCAATTCGTTCTCTTTGGGATGAAGCGAAATTAAGTAATCGAAGTAAAAAAATGGTTGAACTTTTATTCAGAGAACCCTATCTAGCGACCTACTGAGAAAGCGAAAGAAAAGCAGGTGTGTTGTTTAAATTATTTGATAGAGAAATGAATTTGGGTGTATAACGATTTTTTAGCCGTTTCTTTCAGAGCTTAAATTTTCCTTAAATACCTTATCGGTAAAAAAAAAGTCGGTGTAAAAAAAAGTCGGCAAAAAATTTAGTCGGCAAAAAAGTTAGTCACTTAGCAAAAATTAGTCACTTTTTACCGGTTAATTTTTTTAATATTGGTCACTTATTGCCGAATTTTTTGACACCGCTGAATTAAAAGAGAACAAAGATTTTACAACAATCTAATCTATTTCAATAACATCTTTATTAATGATTTTATCAATAATATTTTGGACATCTCCCGGCTCCTTCGCATTATCTTCTTCTTCATTTTCATCATTTTTCTCTTCTTCAACACTCCCTTCTGCCTTATCATTGTTAATAACAATATCAATTTCGTCGTCGTCACTCTCGCCGTCGTCGGCTTCAAAGCTGCTGGTATAACAGAAGCAGTGGAATCTGCTAATGCTGTCTTGGAAAGAATTGAAAACCCTTTTCGTTGTTAAAATATTTACTTATTTTTCTCTGCTATTTGTATGAACAGTTTGTTGTTGATTATGTTGTTTTTGATGTTTATATTACAAAGATACCATTGTTAGCATTAAATTAAACAGTAGGAATTCAAAAGAACTTCTTTAATTTTCTTTCTCCTTTACCAGGTTTGGTTTTACAGGATCATTATACACTAACTCTGTGAAAAAGCTCTCCACCAAATATGGTCATAAATAATTGAACCAATCATTAACCGAGAAATTATTTGCTTTTATCATCTCACGTGGGTTTAAGAGAAAGCTATTGGTTCAATTGGTTCAAACTTAGTGTATACAAAGACATAATATAGCGGAGCTCCGCTATTTGGTGTATACTCCGTATAATATTGCGGATGAGGCTTCATAAAACGACAAAGTCTAAATTTGATTAGAATCCCTGGAATCACTTTGGAAAGTCAAAAAACTAAAAAATTGGAGGTTAAAAAGTAATTCAAAAAATCGGCAAATATTACTAGTCGGTAAAAAAAAAGTCGGTAAAAATTTTCGGTCGGCAAAAAAAAATGTCGGTAAAAAAATTGGTCGGTAAAAAATTTAGTCACCTAGCCAAAATTTGGTCACTTTTTGCCGACTTTTTTTTTACCGATAAGGTATTAAGTTTGTTGTTGTTTCTTGAGCCGGAATATATTTTCTTTAAGCGCTTATTGTGAAAGAATGTACTCTGAAAAACGGGTGAAAAGTTTAGAATATCCTAAGAATATGTCTAAGCTTGATAATTTGTTTTACATATGAACATTTAGTATGACACACAAAATTGGTTAGAAGTTTACTTTTTTATTGTATATCAAACAAACTGAACTTTTTTGTGTCCAAGGAATAACCGTTACATGTAGTAGAAATTGCCATTAGCTAGCTATAGTAACTTATAGCATGCTTTATTTTATTAAGGCATTATATATTTTCAGGCCATAGTCATGCTAAAAACATATTGAGAATAATGAGCATAGCATTTGTCAAAAAAGTTAAAACAAGGCTGAAACTAAAACACACTATTCTTATAAAAACAGCGTGTATATCCTAGAGAAGAATTTACATAAACTGTAGAAAGTAATTTTTCCGTTGTTACTGTTTTTAACACTACAGACTGTGTAATTCAGTGTTGATGTCGTTATAAAACACCTAAATATAAAACCTAAACTTAAATCATTGCTTACATCTGTTACGTTACGATCCTTTCAAATATAATCGATTCTTAAATTCGAAAACGCTGCTTTGTTATCTTCTTTGATTTTATGCGTGATTTTCTTAATTATAAGTTTGGCTCTGTTAAAGCAAACTGTTCTTGTAATATTTTGGATTGAAATATTTCGGTAGATATACAATATACCAAATGATTCAAGTTTTTACATTTCTCTTTGCTTTCAACTATTAATTTCTTATATTTTAAGTTTAACTTTGGAAGGTTTGCCGTATGGAATAGACTAAATAGTTGATTTTGTATGACTTAACGAAAAATTTTGGTTTTTTTTTTTAATGTTTGGTATCCTTTTTTTCCCTGGTGTACTTCTGGAATGGCAAAGCAAGTATATAGTTTTAGCGTATTTCGCGTTTTACGTAACGGTTGTTAGACGCCTTTTTTTGGACATTTTTTATTTTTATTTCATAATTTTTTTTCTTTTGTTGCACGTGCTTATATATGGGCAATCCCTTACAAAAATTATTGAGACTGCAATTAATAAGATGTGCCTTGGTTTGTATGATAGCTTCCCCCTCCCCCTATCTCAATGTTGAATGTGAAACTAGCAGAACGTGTGTAGCGAAGCCAAACCTGCACTTCAGAGACGTCAACTTTGAATTTAGGGGGGAGGGGAGGCGGTTTCAGAATTATTGTGAGGGATTGTCTTGAAAATTTTGAAAAAAATGAAAGGAAAGGCAGGGACCAGAGCATCTTAGGTACATCAAATACAAGCTAAACGTAGATAAACAAAACAAAAATAAGTCCTTTAAAGCAATTTCGACAAGGCAGGAACAGGTTCAACATAGGCAACTTGGAATAAAATGGACAAGAACAAGTGCATAATACAACCTATAGGTTATCAAAGAAATCATAAAATAAAATACTCTCTGCAAATATAGTCAAAAGAGCAGAAACATTTGGCCCACTAGCCAGCCTACCTACAGATGTGTTGATACTGCTTATAAGGTCTTGTACGAGTACGAAGAATATGTACAAATGTTAGAGAAAGGCACATATTGTCCCAAAAATTCAAAAATGAAAGATTTTGGTCAAAAAACCAAAGTCTCATTACACGTACACAGCCAACAGTCAAAAACGCTGCCACATGGGCAGCCATCTTGAAAATTTTGCACATGTGTCATTCGTGATATCCTTACATGGAACCAAAACAAAGTTTTGGAGGGAAATTCAAATTTGAAAGGCTAGTGTGTGTGTGTATGTGTGTGAGACAGTTTAGGAAAGCTTAAGCCTATTACAGACTGCTGTAATATTACCTAACGCGTTACCACGCGTTACCCACGCGTTACCTACGCGTTACTCCTTATGGAATGCCACATATATACTGTTTTATATGAAATAACAAAGTTAAAAAGTAACTATATATTTTTTATAAAATTTTGCAGTAACGCGTGGTAACGCGTTCAATTCTGGTGAAAGTCTATGAGGAGTAACGCGTGGGTAACGCATGGTAACGCGTTAAAAACACTATGATGAGCAACATATTAGGTCTTTAAAACAATAAAAAGTAACACTCACACTTCCCCTATCATTGTTGTATTCAATTAGTTCTTATTAGCACTCTACACTATCTGGCACAAAACCCTTTTCGAAAAATATTGAAATTTGGCTAAGTCTTGCCTTTTTTCAAGACAATCCCTCACAAAAATTATTGAGACTGCAATTAATAAGATGTGCCTTGGTTTGTATGATAGCTTCCCCCTCCCCCTACCTCAATGTTGAATGTGAAACTAGCAGAACGTGTGTAGCGAAGCCAAACCTGCACTTCAGAGACGTCAACTTTGAATTTAGGGGGCAGGGGAGGCGGTTTCAGAATTTTTGTGAGGGATTGGGGGTTAAACTCCTTAATGCTATGTTGCATGGCTACGATACTTACTGAGTTTCAGTAATTATCTATTAGACACCTGCATGCTACATTTTTAGGTCCCATACCTTTCAGAGGCTTTAATATTGGCTATTTCTCGAAACTACCCCTAAAACTCTCTATGAAACCCTTATAATGGGGAAAATATAATAACTCTTGTTAGGATTATCCTTAGAACTTGAAACTTACAACACAACTTTTTTTTACCAAGAAGAATTACTTTGCATGTTTTGGACACGTGATTAATCTGATTTCCCGTTTTTTCAGATTTTACCCGAAAGATGGAAAAAACGGATTTTGGGCAAGTTTTTGGCAATTTTTCGTGCTATTTATGTAAAAACCGGAAAATATGTTATGTAATATGTCATTGACGAGTTGCACTTTAGCTACAAATTTCTGAACGCATCTTTTGTTGGTTTTTCGTTTTTCAACACAATCCTCATAATAGTTTTAGTATATTGGAAAATCTCTGACAAGCAAGTCTATTACATTGGAATCATAAGTGTCATATCAAGAACAGTAACAACTACACTCTTACTTTTAATTTATCATAAAATCGGAAATGTAACAACATGGTATGTGTGGGTACTACTGACTGTTATCAACTTGGTTATCTTTCATCTATCAGATCAAGCATTTGGGGTAGTTATATGTGCGAAATTAGCTTTTTCATGCAATCAAAGATTTCTCGAAGGAATTCGAATATTTGCACTTCAAAGCGGTCGAGTTATCGGGGATGTATTAGTAGGCACGTATCACGATTATATGATTATATGAATGAGTTTTATTGCATAATCAATATTGTATCTATTTTATACCTGATTAGCATGGTTTGCAAAAGAAAAACACTTTGTAGTCCCACACCAGCTATTTAGCAAATTGCGAAGTAAATAATCTAAATCAAAGGAGAACTGGATAAACCTCGGCAAGAAGACCTACTACATAACAATTCAACTTAAGATTTTTATATATGATGTTTTTTTTATAACATAACATTTATAAGTTTTATAAGTTTATTAAGTCAACTAACTATTCTTGCGATGTAATCTAGTTAGAGACAAGATAACAATTTATAATATGAAGTTATATGGTCAAATTGTGTCCTGCGTAATAAAAATGGCTGAAATAAACAGAATATTTTCGCTTAATAAAAATTGTGAAATTAATCCTAGATATTTGGTGCTTTTATCTGGAGTTATCAATCATGTTTTGTTCATTGAATACGCCTATTTCTAAAAAATAACTAGGTCATCGCTACGACAAAGATCTTTTGTAAATATCTGTCACATAAATTAAATCTGTAACTTAAAATTAGAAATACAAAAGTATGGTGGATTTAGAGACTGTTTATATGGTATATATTTCGTTGATTCTAACGGACTCAAAAGACGAGGGGTAAAGGGGACAAGGTCAACTTATTGGCAGCTGCTTGATCCAAATTTATTTGTCCTACTAGACAAAAAATTACCCACTATTTGCGCAAAAATACCAGTGTTATTTTCGTACGCTGAATTTATATGATTTTTTTTCTTTTGAAATTTTGAGAATCTCAATAATTCTCTTGGTATACTTCGTATAGCAAACGTGCTCCACAATTTCGCTGCGCGAAAACACAGTTAGTATCATAAAAAAACACCGAAAGTAGGGGGACGCCCCTTCCCCCGGACTGAATAGGGTTAAACCCATCAAAACTGTTGTTTTTTTGTAAATTGAATGTGCGAGCAATGCTCTCGTTACTGTGCGTGTGTTTCGAAATATGTACTTCTACAAGCCAAGTTAGCAGTTATCAGCACCTTCTTGCTCTTATTGAAATTTATCAGGCAAGGTATTGCGTACTCCCTAAGTAAGTACTCCTTCTTTTTAGCCATATTTTCGTCCACATACCTTTTTTGCGATTTTGTAGCAGCAAGTTTGCAACGGTCTTTCCTTCATGATAACATTTTGTCGAAGAAAAAATAATAAAAAATGTGTGTTCGTGTATCACCTATGAAGATTCGATTTTATTTGTCGCACTCGACAAATCGAATTCGACAACACTGCTTATTATTTCTATTGTTCTGCATAAGAGGATTTTTCCACGGACAGTTTGTTCACAAAAGTTTTCGCGGATATAATTTTTGCGGATTTGAGTCTACTTCTCCGAAATATCTTTAATTTAGGTTAGACCAGCAATTTCTCATTTTTTTAAAGGAAAATATCTACGTATGTGTCTAAGATGTGTAAATACGTAATAAATGCATTTAAAACGATTTCTGCATACATTTTTACATAAGGGGGTAATGTTAATACATAAATTCAATCAACAAAAGTAGTTTAGATTTTCTCAAAATTAATAATGAGAGGGAGGTGTTTGAATAATTTCTGGGGTGGGAGAATTTTAAAGTATTAATAATTATGGGACAGCACTTCAAAATCTCACTTATTTTTCCTTTAATTGCGAAAATATCTTTCACAAAATTATTTTTACATTTTTGATTCGCAAAATTATTTTTCCCGAAAAGCACTATTTCCAAGAACACGATTCGCGAAAACATATTCCGCGAAATTTTCCTATCACGAAAATTTCTTTTCTAAAAGTAGTTATATTGTAAACAGTGGATTCTCTCTAAAGCGGACACCTTTGGCGCAAAATAAAATGTCCGTTAAGGTGTCCGCTTTATAGAGATTGAGTCACTTAAAATTTGCTGTTCAACCATAGAGAGTATGGGCTTTTTGGCCTTTGTAAATATAAATAACCCGCTGTTTATAAAAATTTTGTCAGAGCTATATAACTACTCCTGATATAAATCTTGGCACAATGGTAGTATCTGGCAAATAAAATAAATACGTACAATTACTTTTTTGGGGGGCGCCTATATTTTTTGAATAACGTACGTTTGTTATTAATTTTAAAATCAGAGAAAAAACCATCACACATCTAAACTGCGTTTGAAAGTGAGCCATAATTTGGAAAACAGTAACCAACAAAACAGAAACCTTAGTTGTTTATAATGGACCTTACTCCGTTCAGTCCATGACATCACAACCTCCGTCGCTATTTCTCGTAGCGACTAAATAAACGGTTTATCTCTTATATTAAAACGAAAAGTTTGTCTGTGACTGAAAATACCGAACCAGGCCAAAATTCGGTTTTCCAAAGGAGATGTTTTTTTCCTCCTAAAGGAAGCGCAGTGATATTATTAAAGTTGGTGAAGCCATTGTAGTGCACTTTTAAGTTTGAGCCCAAATAGAAACGAGTAGAAATTACTGATGCCATCTCCTGCGTGAGTAACTAAGGAAAACCGGGGACCAACTTGGGCAAGTTCCCAAAAGCTGGGTCCTACCACCTGTTTCAGAACGGACGTGGTAATGAAGTCATGAAAATACCTATACATTCTCTTGGTTAGCCCTACACAATAGAGGCAACGGCTAAACAAATTTCTGAAAAAAAATTTTTGTACCGATGGGTCATTGTTACGTCATCAAAATTCAAATGATGGACCTTCTTTATTGTACTTCTGCCTAAGTGGATTTTTTCACGGGCCTTATCATCTAGTAACCCATTATTAGTATCCCGATCCACCTTGGCTTTAACCTTTAGCAGACTTCGCATTGTTAGGGCCAGGTAACAGGCCTTCATTTCTGATTATTCTTCTTCATTACCAATTAAAAGCAAAATATGTCAAAGCAATAAATTGGGCTTAATTTATTTAGATGTGCACGCGCCTAGAAACAGAAGACTCTTTGGTCAGAACAGAATATACAGCTAATTTAATGCTACGAACTCAGCTATTCAAAGCTCAGTTTGAAGTGGACGGGGAGCGTGATTGCTTTACTTATTTTGATGACGATCTTCCTATAAGTCATACCTTGTTTCCTATCATAACTAAAGCTGTAAAAACCGGAAGCCGAGCAGAACGCGTTTACCTGTGCCACTCAGATGTGGATTACATTTACGAAATCGGGCCACTGAAAGTATATAGCTTTATTGATACTTTACAAAGAAAGAAGTTTACTTATAAAAGAACAGATCATGCAGGTTTTTATCAGATTATAGACAAACATGGATGTGTGTTGTATCCAAAGGTAATGCAAGTAAAACTAGCTCCAATGCTTGGATCAACCGCGCCAGAATTCGATAGTACATTTAAACAGATTGCAATGGAGGAAAACACGAAAGCAGCATTGCCAAAAGGTCAAAAGGTGGAAGATACGGTTATTGCAATGGTCATTGGCGGATGGCCACATGAAATTTGGAAACAGTTTGCTGGTAGAAACCATCTTTGGTGTGAAGACATCTTCGCAGTAATAAAAAGTAGGTATAAATCTGTTTTTCACCTTAATTACTTCACTGTTTTTGGAATCAAAGTGGATCCGACTATCCATCGTGGAAGTCCCGTAAGATTATGTGTTAGGCAATGTTCACAATATTTTATTTACAGCAATACTCAATACATCCCCTCTCTTTTTGTTAGAATGTAAACTTTTATTGGTCCCCAAAGCTCATCCGAAAAGTAAACATCCCAGCGTGGAATGGAGAATTTCGTTTTCCGCACCAGAACAAGTTCTTATGCTTCATTTAAATGACGTACATCGCAAGGTTTATTTGCTCTGCAAATCGCTTCGCAATAAGTATTTTGCTGAAGAAATTCAAAGTTTTGCTTTGAAAACAACCTTACTATGGCGACTAGATGAAGAAAGTGAAGAAGAGTTAAACGCAAGCGAATATAAGTTATACTATCTTATGAAAAGCGTTTTTGAAAAGCTCTTAGAATTTTACGAGAGAAAGTCTTTACCAAATTATTTCTTACCTGACTCGAATATATTATGTGACGTGGAAGATAAAGTCATGGAGACAACGACTTTAAAGATTAATAAATTCATCAACAACTTAAACAAAATTATTATAAAATATTTCAAACCTTTTAAACTTTTAAATGAAGATTTGCTAAACCTTATGGGCATACCAATAAGGGCTAATTTGCAAAGCTCCTGGTGGTTATACTCTCATAATATTACAGAGAATATCGCCAATGAAGATTTTGAAATATCAATGTTTAATAATGAGCAGCTAAATGATAATTATTGTCATGGTTTGGTTACTTATGAGCTGTATAATATCCTGTTGTTTTTCTGTCGTTGTGTCAGGAAAGGTGGCAAATTCATGCATACTCCAGTCACGGAAAAGCAAAAGTTTATCAAATATATCTTGGTACTGTTGAGTGAATTCTTAAAGGATACCTCAGTTGGCAACGTGTTGTTTTTGGAAGATGATCTGATTTTAAATTTTGTCATTTTTTTTCACGCTTTAGACAAATTAAAGGAAACTGTAAAAATTATACCTATTACAAGCGATGTAAACAAGAACATGTCTTGGTCAGCAAAATTTTTAGAGGGTTTTTCACCTGAACCTTGTGAAGTATCCCTGTTAGAGACGAGCCAAGAAAACGAGAGTTACAATGAGTTTGTCATTAGACAACGGAGAAAAATAATTAACCATTTACTTTGTAAATATAAAGTAAATAGGTTTCATTCGGATTTTTTGCCAGTTGTGGTTTATTTCAAAGAGACATGTGGCAACGCAGTAACTAGTTATAATAATCACTTCCTGTGGATACGACACTTTCTTAAAGACTGCAGGGAGAATTTTTCGGCATTTAACATTGATTTTCCTTTTACTCCATTAACCGTGATACTTCTATATATACAAATGAGTGAAGAATCTGAAAAGAATTTTTTATTTAGCAGTAATGAAATGTTTTTATTGCCAGCTGCTGATGGATCACTTGAATTGTTTCTCAAAAATTGCTAACTTGCCGTTGAACAGAAAATTAGAAATCGTGAATGATTTCCCTCCTTTAAATGGCGGTTAAATGAAGTGGGTGAGCATTCTGAAATCTCGAGGAACTTTTTTCAACGAACGATATGAATTAAGTGGTGTTTCTTATTCGTGTAACAGATTGGAACATGACGCCTGGTATAGGATATAGTTACTCCACTAAGGATTGTATTTAAACTAAAGGACTGGTTGTTTGTTTTTTAATCTCGGCTTAAATAACCAGAGAAACCTATATTTTCAAGATTCGTAATTTGTTATGAACTTTTGTTTTATAATTTATAATGATATAGAAATAGTAATAACATAGATAAATAATTAACACCCTTCCACTCTCTCCCTTAAGACAAAAAATATCATTCTAAAAATTCTTATCAGCCTAAATTTTACCTGTCTAACGTGGTCCTCACGGCCTTCTTACAGTATTGACATCAGCCGACATTTTTTCCACATAATCAACTAAATGGTTTAGTAAACAATAAAATAAACGGAGAAAATTCGTTAGCGCTAAAACTTAATTTTTAAGACAGTTTGTAATTCTATCGCAAATTTTATTGCCTGAGACAAAAAAAAAATTATATCTACAATATTTGTTGTGCCACATCTCTTGTGGACTTGTACACCATATGTTTCTATTAAAGTCGTAACGGTTAAATTTGCGCGGCTTTTATGCTGTTATTGCTCAAACAATGTCTATGTTACCCCGGACCAAGTTTAACGGGGTAACTGCAGGAATTAAATGACAACAAACTAGACGTTTTGTCGTTTAAAAAATTATGTGATGCAACTAGCACCAGTTTTGACATCGAGAAAGTCAAATGGAGCAAATCTCGTCAAGGAACTACATTTGTTGTTTTACTCCATATCATTTGCTTTCAAAATATTTACATGCGCAGATGTCGACAAAGGCGTATCCGTTACGATGTTTAACAATCGTTTTTAGGAGAGTTAATTTAAAATAACAAAAAAATGGGAATGCATGGGGAAGAATTTAACCACTTACTTTAGCTAAGCAAGTTGCGTGGACTACACCGTCTCTAGTGGCCCACCTGGAAACAAAACAACTATTTACCAAGTATTTAGCCTCAAAAATGCAATGTAATGGCTTCATTGATTCTAATAAATGCCTAAACTTTTTACAAACCGTTACCATTAGCGATAAATTAGTACCTAAGGCCTCTTATTTTCCGAGTGTATCAGAATCCTGTCTAGTTTTAGAAATATAGGAGTGATGAGATGAAGTTAGAATAAGGAAATGGCAGGACATTCCAATTTTTTAAGAAATGTAGAAATCCTAAACAAACCGGTTGCTTATATACATATTTTCTGCAAAACTCTAATTTTGAATGGTTATGTCGATAGCGTTTTAAATACAAACCTCGTGCGATGTTGGAAAATGAGCAACAATCCATTTAAAAATAATTTGGAAAAAAGATCAAATCTCAAAGATCGAACTGGACAGTAATTTTTGTAACCACTTTTCATTGAAGACACGCTTTTTGGATTTGTCGATACACAAATATAAACATAAACACTTAACCAGCTTGGTAAGTGATAAACTTCGCAAAAAAATAAATCTTTTAATCTTGTAGAGACGTTGTTGTTAAAATACCGCGCTGAAAGAATAAGTACGCGGAGTGGAGAGCAGCTGTGGCACGGCTGCTCATCTAGAGCTCGTAAAAGCTCGCAATGCAGACCAACAGGCTAAAGCTGCGCTAGAAAATTGCGGACCGCCTGGATCTCGACACCTAATATTTTTACTATATCTAAGTTTAATAAATTAGTTAAACAGGATAAGTTGAAAATAAAGAATCTGTTTGTCTAAGAGGCTGTTTTACATGAAAGGCGGGACGGGACGATTGCCGGACCGGGACGTTTGTCGGGATGTTTTTTTCTTTTAATTGAAATATGCAGAAAGTATGGAGAGTTTATTTGGAAACAAAAACGTCCTGCCTGAGCAAGGATTTCGCTTAGCTCATGCGGGATTCCGGGACGGGACAAAATTGTCCCAGGACGAAATTTACTGTATAAACAGAAAGTGGTTTTAGTATTATTGTTGGTGATAACGGGATCCTGGCAAACATACCGTCCCGCCTTTCATATAAACAGCCCCTGAGAAATAAAAATTCTCTAAGTTGACGGTGTTTGATTTTGTAACGTTTCAAATGAAATAAAGGGAAGTTTATATCGGTGCAAAATTCATACTATTTTAAGGGCAGAAACCTTCGCGAGCGGAAACATTTTTCCCTTTGGAAATTTAAAACAGCAAAACGCAAAGGTTTTTTACGAAAAAAAAAATTTTTTCCAAGCAAATTCAAGGCCCCTCCCTGAAATTCGTTGTTATCAAAAAAATCAATGACACATGAATGGATATTATTAATACGTATACAATCTTTTCCTTTTTTTCAGTCTATCAATCTGTTACAATAAAAATCTTTCTTTTTTTGCCATGCTAAACATTTCTCTAATATCTTTATTTCCTCCAGTACCTGTCGCAGCTAAGAAGGCTCAAACCAATTCATGCCGGTTGGTTGGTCGAGTAATACAATCACACGGCTACTACGAAAGGGAAAGACATTATCGATGGTGGCTGGAAAGGTTCCTAAATCATTGATGCTATTAAGCTCGGCTCAGAGAAGATGCCATTCGTCGATCCTTTCCGTGATATCGCCCCAATGTTGGGTGATGATGACTATTAGGGTTGGATTATTAAGAAATAGATAAGTTATATAATATGCATACATCATATTTCTGCTCTAAAAATTTAAGGATGGTGACCGCATAAGTCGTCTATAATTTCTTGCTTCTAATTTCTGATCCAATTATCCATTATTCCTTGTTTCGTTGTAGTGTGGGCGCGTTGTAAACAACAATGATGCTTGCAATATTTTTATAAAAACATTTCGACACGAAATAAATTAATCACGAGGATTAACAGAATTTGTTCGATTTTGCAATTATCTTAAATTTTAATTCTTGTAAAAATATTACGAATATTGTTTAAGCGGACATTTAGTTAAATGGCATGACAGTGAATTTAGATAGAAACTTTTAATTTCGATGGTTGAATTTTTTTCACTTCAGATAATGAGAATATATTATGGCTGTCCGCATCTAGTGTTCTATATTTCATAGAGCTACTTGTTTTAAATTACTTAAAAATATCCTGGCTTCTATAAGAAATTTAGCTATTTTCTCTGTAAGTAAGTAATGTAGCCAAAAAGGAGAAAGAACAGGTCAAGATACATCGTATTCTAAGCATACATGTAGATCATCTAAATATTTGCAAGAATAACATATACACCACCTAGCTGAGTCCTAAGTTGTGTAGTAAGTAGAAGGTACTAGACAACTGAATCCTTTTAATCATTAACATTTTTACACTTACAAAGCACTTTGCCATTTTAAGATGTCATGACTTACCACTAGCCTTGTTTAGTACATATAAATATTTGCATCTCAAAATCGTTTTGCAAAGTTGCTAAAGTCAAACTTTGAAGATGTGTTCTATAGAAATCAGTTAAATTCCATTCTTGCCATTGCTCTTACTCCAGCAATGCCCAGTCTCATTGTTTTCATAAAAACGTGTACTACATTACAGGAAACCTCGTCCCAGGACTCTTCTACGTTTATGGTATTCTGACGAGAAGGCTCCGTGGTAGTGTTTGTCTAGGCTCATGCAAATTGCCCTTATTTTTAGTGATATTCAATGGTGAAGTGGCGAGCAAAAAGTAAAAATGGATGTTTGTTTGCGAGGTAGTTGGAAAGCCGAGTAAAGGGTGTTTGGAGAAGTTTTTTATTGTTGTTCTTTCAGCATTCTTAAACTCATCACTTTGAAATAAACCATTATGAAAACATTTTAAGAAGTTAAGCTTGTGTCATAACAAGTTTGTATATAGTTTATGCTGATTAGGGACAACTTAGCTAAATAGCTACAAGGTTTTTGTGTATAGACTAAAGCCACTTTCTCTTAATGCTGGCTAAGTATTAGTTTACCAGTTGTATGTTACAGCTAAAGGCTATTAAAATTATTTATAGCTATAGTATTAGGTTTCTTAGCTGGTGTTTGTCAGAAGTTATGTCTCCTAATTAATTTTGTTTGAGCTGTTAGACTTTTGCATTGATTATTATTATCTGAAGCGTATACAAAGGTTTCAAGGACAAGTTAAGAACACTTGCTATACCCGGTGTATAGGAGGACGATATTTTTTTAAATTTGCGTAAACTTATGAGTAATTTATGATTATGTGATTAGCCTTACTAATTTCGAGGGATATACCTTGTCAGTTGTTTCAAGGAAGAAACACAAAAACGGTTCTTGAGTGCTTTACGGGGTTTTTCGAACATATTATGACCGGGGGGGGGGGGGGGAGGGGGGGGGGGGGTTATTGTCCAAATTGAATCAAACTTAGTACACTTATAGTACGTCACAAAAGGAACAAAATGGCAGCAATAAGTTTTTGCTTGCGTCAGCACGTTTTCTGTGACGTCATGAAAAGCTTGAAATCTGTCCAAAATGCCACTATCTGCTTAAAATTCAATTACTTTAGTACTAGGGAGAACTTTTACATTCTGTTTGAAGTTTATGAAAGCTAAATAAAAGTTATTTAACATATTCTCCGGTATTTACACAGATCGCATAAAAAACTGCCAAACATTGACCGGAAATCCGTTTTTTCCGTTTTTCGTGTAAAATCAGAAAAAAACGGGAAATCGGATTAATCACGTGTCCAAAATATGTAAAATGATTCTTCTTGATAAAACAAAGTTGTGTTGTAAGATTCAAGTTACAACGATAATCCTAACAAGAGTTATTATATTTTCCCCATTATAAGGGTTTCATAGAGATTTTTAGGGGTAGTTTCGAGTAATAGCCAATATCAAAGCCTCTGAACGGTATGGGACCTAAAAATATATAACATCACTTAATAAATGCTCTGAAATAACCCTCCACTTGTTCTTTTAAGTCGAAAAACATTATAATTTTTTTTTATATAATTCCAAACCGTTTAACCCCATTGGGAATTTTGGTGGGCGGCAAAATATGTTTTTTTGCCGCCGACACCAAAATACTTTCCGTTCAAGTTTAAACATGGAAATAATGTCTTGAAACTTGGTTTTAGACTGATTTAATGAAATAGACCCAAAAACAATTTGTCTGTAATCGTAGTTCTTGAGTTGCTGGATTTAGGCGTTTCCAGAGAAGCCGATAAGCCATTTTTGACAGCATCACATAAGCAATGCTCATGCTTGAAATAAGTCAGATAGGTCTAATTAAGACGTGTTTTAGGTTTAGGGCGGACGCTTTATGCAGTGCATGATCGTTCTTAAAATTTTTGAAGACAAACTTTTGCGAAAAAAGATAGGTTCATGTTTTTAAGGGAAAACCATGTGCAATACCGAAGGAATTAACTTTAGCAGAATTAGCTTTTAAACCTAGCAAGTTTTTTTTATGTAAACGGTTAAGGGTAGGAATGTATGCGATATAAAAAAACGAATAATTGATTTCAAGTTGGTTATTTGATTAGAGGAAATTTAGTAAAAACAGATACAATGTGTTCCTATCCGTCAAAAACAATTTCTTTCAATGTTCGTAAATGTAGTTTGAAATATTTGTGGAATGTTAAAGTGCAGAGATAACTGGAGGGGAAGTAATAATAGCTAGCAGTAGGCTAGTTAGCTTACATATTTAAAAGCTGTTTAAAATCTTGAAATTTTATGTACTTAAAATATCTAAAGTTATTGATAAACCGTATGTTTTTGCGTCAACATGACAATTTTACGCCTTTTTAGCATTATGATCTGGCTGGTTGACAAACATGCTTTCTCACTCATCACAAAGTTTTGAAAGAAAACAGTAGTACTAAGGAGTGATTTTAAGTTGGTTTTAGGGTTTCGATCGTCAAACCCCCGCCTACCCCACCTCCCCCCTCCCTCACCAAACCAACCTGCTCAACCAACCACCCCACCACCAAAAGCCCCTAAAAGCCCCGCCTCTTCCACCTCCATCCCTGCTTTTTACCAACTTCCCCACCTCCCGATCGCCAAAACCTCGCCTCCGGCCCTTCCACCCCCACCCCGATTCCTGTTATTCTTGCGCACGCGCACACGTCATTAGTAATAATGCTGACATCAACAAAAACCAGCGCATGCGCAGTTGAATAACGGTATCCCTACCCGACCGTGCTGGTTTAGGAACGGTTGTACCTCACAGGTGTAAAAAGAAGAATGGAAAGCTCAAAATGCCCACAATGTAGACAATTTTTATCCATTGATAATTTCAGGGTCAAAGATGACGGGCAACGGATGAAAGGCTGCATCAAATGTCTTGATACGCGACGGGTTGCTGCCTTGGTAGAACGTCAAAAAAAATATGGTAATGGTAAAATGTGCCCCCGTTGCAAGGAACTTAAATTTGACTTCGAGTATAGGATTTTAAACAAAAAAAGCCCGAGATTTAGCACAAATTGCATCGAGTGCCTGATCAAGAACGCGGCCAGGGATGAGTTAAACCGAAAAAGGTATTTCGATTGGCTATATCACCCATATTGATAATGCTGACATCGAAGCATGCGCAGTTGAATAGGGAATTCCCCCTATTCAAACTCGACCACTTATTTGAAGTTGAAATCTACTCATAATAAAAGATGAGTTGGTTTAGGAAAGCCATTAGCAAACTATACGACACCGCGTCGGCACCAGTAGCAGCAACACGAGACGCTCTCGCCGATCAACTACGGAGCGTGCGGGATACCGTTACTTTCTACTATAATAAGGCGAAGGAGCAAATCACAGGAGCGACAACGCTTCACGATGAGGTCGAACAGATCACTATCCAAGACGAATATCAGGGAATTGCAGACCTCAAACACATGTTCGCCAAGGAATCGAAGCAAGCAACGAACCAGGAGGGAATCGAGGACATCCAGAACATATTCGACGAGAATGACACACAATTTTTGGAAGAGGGAAGGCGCATCAAGACGTGGCAGTTCAACAAGAACCTCAACCAACCGCTGACAGAGGCCATCATGCGAAAAATCACGCCTCACGTAGACATGCGCGTCAAGGTAGTCTACAGTTTCAGCTGTGACATCTATCGAGGTGGCAGGGACGTGTTGGCATACCACAAGACCAAGAGCTCACAGTCACTATCAAGCCTGGCGGAAATCGAAGCCTTCATGGAGGAATGCGAGATGAAGCGTCTGGATCTAGAAGATGCAGAGTTCTGGACCAAGGCCTACCTACCACCCGACAGAACCATCGAGACCCCCGGAGCATACGAAGGCAAGATTGTCTTCAAGCATGTGCGGATCAAGATCCTCTCTACGAGGGAGCCCTTACTCGGATGTGGACCACTTCCGGACTGGCTGAGGGGTAAAAGGTGCATCTACAGCTTTGACAAAGACGATGAAAGAACCGACAGCCTGTGCTTCTGGAGATGCCTCGTGGTGCACTATGGGGAAGAGCGAAAGCAGCGTGAAAAGTTCCTAACAAGGTCAGCCCTCAAACTAGCACGCGAGTACTACAAGGACCCCAACCTAAAGCGGGAAGAGGTACGTGCAACGAAGCTCGTTGACCTTGAAGGGATCGCCAAGCACTTCCTGATCAACATCAGAGTCTTTGAACCGAAGAAGAACTCTGACAAAGCGCCATGGCGGTTAGTTTACGGGCAGAATCAGTACAAGAAGGGGTTAGACACGATCAACCTCGGTATGCTGGATGGTCACTGTTTCTACATCAAGAAGCTGGATGTTTTGACTCAGAGCTGGGAATGCGAGGCCTGCGGTCAGATCTTCAACAGAACCGAAAACCTCACGCGACATAAAAAGAACGAGTGTGAGGGCGCCAAAACAACGATCATTTGCAAGGGTGAAAAAGTCAAGCGCATGCCTAGCAAATCGGAAAAGGTCTTTTACGAGCATGCCGCATTCAGCTATGCGGCATGCCGATGGATTGAGGCATTGTCGGAGCAGGCTGAAATGCACATCCATCATGCGCTCTGCGGGCATGGAGGGGAGCGCGTCATACGTGAGGGTAATAAGGAGGTATATAAAGTAGATGGTTATGAACCCCAGACCAAGACAGTCTATGAATATAACGGCTGCAAGTGGCATGGATGCCAATGCCAACCGCAGCGAACCAACGCCGATAAGAATAATTTCAAGCTCACCAAATTCAAGGGGGATCACATCCAAAAACTCGGGTACAACCTAGTCACCACTTGGGAGTGCGAGAACCCCCCAAATGTTAAGAGGCTCTTCAAGAAAGAATTTCGGCCATATCCCCACTTCATCGTCTTTGACTTTGAAGCTCTCCTAGCACCTTTAAATTACCAGCAAACAGCGGATCTAACATACCTTTCGGAGCATATCCCAGTGAGTGTCGCCATCCACGATAGTCTCCAAGAACATCCCACGTTCATCATGCACGAACATCCCAAAACCCTAGTGCGGAAATTCGTTGTGCAGCTCGAGCAGAGGCAAGCTCTCATCTTCAAAGAGGTCGAAAGGCTGCACCCCAAGCCCGATGATTTTGACATGCTCCCGAACCAAACCCAAAAAGCTTGGAACGAGTGGTTGAACCAAGCGGCGGTGATCGGGTTCAATAGCGGAAAGTACGACATCAACCTAATCAAGCGGTATTTGTCGAACGAATTGCGGATGACGACGACGACAAAATCAAAGTAGCAAAGAAGGACAATGACTACATGTTCCTCACAACATCAAAGTTCAAATTCATAGATATTAAAAACTTTCTCGCGCCTGGAATGAGTTACGCGAGCTGGTGTAAGTCATTGGATTGCAATATTGAAAAGCTCGTGTTCCCTTACGAGTGGCTGTCGAGCTATGAAAAGCTAAATCATGCCGGCCCCGTCGAACATGAGGCCTTCTATAGCACCCTCAGCGGTAAAAACACCCTCTCGCCCGAAGATTACCAGGCGTTCCGAGATGCGTTCTATAGGAGGGGCTGCGTCACAATGATGGATTGGCTAGCCGAGTACAACTTGGCAGACGTAGTACCCTTTTTCGAAGCAGTCGACAAGACTCGCAACACGTACTATGAGGATGAGATTGACATTTTGAAAGACGCCGTGAGTATACCAGGCGTATCGATGCGCTATGTCGTGAACAAGTCCCTGCGCCTGGACCCAGATCTCGAACTATATGCGCCAGGAGAACCCTGCAGGCACAAGTGCAGCGAAGCTTGCTTCAAAACCAGATGCAAGGCTTGCATCGATGTTCAAAAAACCTGCGGCGAGTGCACCAAGAATGAGGCCTACGAGCTCCTGCAGACCGGCATGGTAGGTGGTCCCGCGATCGTCTTTTGTAGGTACCACGAGAGGGATGTGACGGCCATAAGATCTCACATCTACAGCGAATCCCGCGAATGCAAGACCATTCTAGGGTATGACGCCAACATGCTCTACCCGAGTACCTTGCTGCAGGACTTCCCTTGCGGGAAGGAGAAGCTTATCAAAATAGCCGATCCTGTTGAGGAATTGGAGGCTTTGGAGCAAGGTGTTCTAGACGGCTCGCTCTTTGGTTTTGCGCAAGTTGATATTGAAGTCCCCCAAGAGCTGCACGACAAGTTTAGCGAAATGTCTCCGCTGTTTGTGGTGAAGGAGATACCCGATACCCAAATCCCTCAGCACATGCACGAGTACCTACAACAGACGGGGCGCAAACGTGTTCCAGGAACCAAGAAGCTCTTGGGCTTGATGAAAGCAGAGAGTATCTTGTTGTACACACCAGTGCTCAAATGGTACCTAGAGCATGGGCTAAAAGTCACCGCTTTTTATCAGTTCCTCAAGTACTCTAGAGGTAAGCCATTCGCGTGGTTTCCGGAAGAGATTGCGGATGCGCGACGGCAGGCAGATAAAGACCCCGACAAGCGCATCGCTGGAGATACTGCCAAGTTGAAAGGGAACTCGTTTTATGGAAAGATGATCGAGGACTTAGCAAGGCATGCCAACACTAGCTTTACCAGGGACGAGAAGGTGGTAGATGCGGCAATGAGGAGCCCATATCTCGAAGACCTTGAAGAGATCGGAGATGCGTACGAATTAAGAAGGGGTAAACAGGGGGTCAGCATCGATCGAGCCTATCAGTGTGGTATTGCCGTCTACCAACTAGCCAAGCTTCGCATGCTCAAGTTCTACTATGATTTTCTGGACAAGTACGTAGACCGCCGAGACTTTGAGTATGTGTACATGGATACCGATAGCGCGTACTTTGCCGTCTCCGGAGACGAGCTGCGAGACGTGGTCCCTCTGGAAATGCTTGAGGAGTACGACGCTGATGTTCCAAAATGGCTCGTCACTGACAAGCACTCGAGTCGAACGGGAGGTCTGTTTAAGCCCGAATTCATTGGGTCTAGGATGATTCCATTGACGGCGAAGTGTTACTTTGTCGAAGGCAAGGAGGGCACAAAATTCTCATGCAAAGGGATGTCGAAAAGGCAGAACGAAGTGACGTGGGCTAGGTACATGAACACGCTAGGGGGTAGTTTGGATACTGCCAAAAACGTAGGCTTCTGGGTGCACGAGCAGGGCATGGTGACGTACCAGCAGAACAAGCTGGGCCTCTCGGCGTTCTATGACAAAAGAGTTGTACATGACGATGGGGTACATACATCTCCGCTTGTGTTGTAAACCCCGTCCAGAGTTTTGTAAAGTGCCACTTTACAAAAAAATAACAAGAAATGGGGGTTAAAAAATGCTCGAAATGTAATTACTCTTTATCACTAGACGACTTCAGGCGTCAACGCAACGGACAGCGAACGAAAAGGTGCAATAGATGTCTCGATCTTCAGAAGGCGTGGCGGGAGCTCACAAAGTGCCCGCATCAAAAAAGGAAGAGCCATTGCAAAGAATGCGATTTCCCTGGGTATCAGTATGAACTTATTAAAAACAGGATTCATAATGCTCTAAGGTATGATACAGAGATATTTTCTCAGGAATATCTGGGGTGCGGTATTTGCACTTTCATTGGTCACATCCAGGCCCAATTCAGAGATGGGATGAACTGGGGAAACCAAGGGCAGTGGGAATTCGATCACAAGGTACCGCTCAAGTATCGTGTGAAAGGTGAATATCCCAGTGAGGAATTGCAACTAGCGCGGCTGCATTATACTAACATGCAACCCTTGTGGGTAGATGAAAATCAATCGAAAGGCAATCGATTCATCCAATAATAAACTATAGTTTTGTGTGCTTGATCCAGTACACAAGACAAATGCTATATCTATATATTGCCGTGCTACTACCCTATATCTTGATCATACTCATCTTCTTGCGTTATCGACATGTAATAAAAACGATGTCAGATCACGCTGAAATATTTGATGTAGTTGATACACCAGCGCCAGAGCTGTCAAACCCATTGACAAACGTCAGACCTTGAAGGATGCAATACGTCGTGGGCAAAAGCACTTACTACCGAAAAAGTGTACCGAAGCATCACTCGATAAAGCCTCACCCGAGGCTATAGAAAAGATTCACACCGAGTTTAATCAACGTGAACTCCAAGAGAAGAATACTGTAAACCACTGTCAAATACCTATGTCCAAAGTGGTTGAAGAGCAAGAGGATGAACAACAAGACAAAGATGGGAAACAGTCTATCAAAGATAAAGATGGATAATCGTGAACTTTATGAAAGAGTAAGCACAACAAGGCTCTATTTCTAACCAAAACCTCTACCTTACGCTATTCGGATTGGTGCAGTATGACAGGGGATTTGAGCGCGCATGGTCTAGAAATTTTGACTACACCGGCGGCTCGCTTCCCACCTCACGTCTGTATTTTGGAGATAGAGCGGTATAAGAATGCGATAAGAACGTCTGGCAGATGCGGTGTGAAGCCGTCTAGAGGGAAGTGTTTTTTCTAAGTCTCACGACTTACAATAGCTCTCTGTGAACCCCGTGGCCGGGGCGGATGAAGAGCGAGATGATGATGAATAAGAGAGAAAGATGAGCAGCGCTTGTATTATAATCAACCAACAAAAACAACAAACCGAGCCCGTCGAAAAAATTGTTGAGGTGCACAAGAAGCACCCGGGAAGGGTTGCCCAGGGGCACAGACTAGCGTCACTGATGAGGGAGAGGAAGCTTGGAAGAGCCCCACCAAAGGAAGAACCCATGACGTTTAGAGAGTTCTTGAGATATTTCGAGAGAGATTTAAACACCCCGGAGGCTATACTCGCAGGGATAAAAGAGACCGTGAAGATCCTTGAGGATCAGGGTCTGGCCTTCCATCTTACCGTAAAAAAGAAGTGATTCTTATACGTCTTAGACCTATAAGAAATGATCGAGGAATCTAACCAAGTTATAACCAAGAAGAACGAGGGCCGTGTTGCTGCCGGCAAGAGACTTGTGGAATGGAATCGCAAGGAAAAGCTGGAGAAGAAGAAGAACTTGGGCAAAAGTACTTCCCAAGAGAGTCAGGAACTTACCGCAGGTCCCCCCAAGTCCACAGGCAGTGTATATATCTATGGTGCTGGAGGTCTCGTTGCTATACTCGCCTGCGTAGGTGGGGTCTACTATATTCTACGTAAGCTGCCCATGCAGCAGCAGCAGCAGCAGCAGCCGCAGCCGACTAAAACCTCAGAACCATCGCCTGACAGCTCCGCAGGAGTACACACAGCTCCCAAGCCCACGCGAAAGCGGGATATTGACATTTTCAAGATGAAATAACTCTTTAATAAACCATGAGTTCAAACGTGACACCTCACCAAAAGGAGATTATCGATATGATATACGAGACAGTGGTCGATCTAGGCTTTACATTCGCCTATGCCATGGCTGGGAAGAAATTCCTCGGGATCAGCAGTCCAAGTACAAAAATGGACACGAATGATGTGATGAAGATGGTGGTCTACTTTACAGCAGGTAGAGGTTCGCGGGAAATGTCCGTTGCCCGGGGTTGGATTCCCGGTTCTCTGGTGCCAAAACCTAAGTAGGTCTACAAGTTTCATGTGTGCCTCATGCACACATGAAGAATAAATGCTAGACATAGTGAAAGAGCCCTGCACTAGTATTTTCACAGGGCCCACCTCGTGTGGTAAGACCCAGCTAGTCCTGGATTTGCTCGAGAACGAGTACAAGCACCATTTCAACAACATTGTCATTCTCTGCCCTACAATACAGTGGAATAAGACTACCTCGAGAGAGCTTCACTATGGAAAGATGACTACGTCTTCCTGGTGGACCCCAAAGATTCATTGTTCGACTGGATAGAGAAATTCTCATCACTCCTAGCGGGAGAAGAGACATTGTTCATCGTCGACGATATGATAGCCGATGAAAGTCTTGACAAAAAGCGACAACCCCTGCTCGAGCTCGCCATCAGTGGTCGGCATAAGAAGCACAGTTTATGGCTACTCACGCAGTCATATACGGCTCTCCCGAAGAACCTTCGTCGTCAAAAGAAACAACTCTTCCTCTGGTACCCCCACGAACGCGGTGATATGAAATTGATTGACGAAGAGACGAACATGATCTCTGATTGGACCGACATCAAAGCTGGGTTGAAAAGATCGAAACACGCTTGCTTGTATGTGAGACTGGAGCACCCCAGGAATTGGAGCATTTTGCAGTGATTCTCAACTAAATAAATATGTCTCATTCAGATGTGGAGGTGAAAAAGCTTATGGAACAGATCAGGGAAATGAAGGATGAAATAAGGTGGGGGGGAGAAATAATTTCATACCTGGAACACTCCCTTGAAGGGAGCGTGGAGGAATTGTACGGCCTGCGGGGGTACGCGGGAAAAGTCACTGCATTTACCGCTGCAGGGTCCTTCATTCTTATTGCGTGCTCAATATATAAGATGTTATAGAATATCGACCGGTAAATGTGAACGAGGGGGTCGACTCCGACCCCCTCGTTGAGCTCCCACCCCTAAATAAAATATGACAGAGGACACAATTAAGCAGCTTATGGAACGGCTTAAGAAAATTGAGACCGAGCTAGCCTATGATAACATTTCTAACCCGGAACACACCGAAACGGATGAACTACTATGCAGCATACTGGAGGAATTGTGCCAAGTGCGTGACTGTGTGAAAAAGGTCGCGACACTAGCCACTGTAGGATCCATCATCATGGCAGCACGCGTGATATATAGAGGACTGTGATAGGGTTGGTATTAACGTGAACCACACAGTTTTACTGACAGAACAACCAAGTCTTTATATCTTCCTCCTGAATTTTGTATAGATTCGTCCATACAAAAGATTTTCGGATTCCAAAGACATTACAAGTAAAAAAATGTCTTCACAGCTTTCCCTTGAATTTAACAATAGCAAACTATATACCGTAACCATCAACGGTCACCCTTGGACTCGTGCTAAAGAAGTAGTACAAGGGGTGTTGGAGTACAAAAAAGACACATCTCATACCATCCGCAACCACTGTAGTCAGGAAAATTACGCCCACAAGTGGCAACTGAGCGGTTCGCCCGCAGCGGGCGAACCGGTGAACTGGCCATCCGACTCTCAAAAATACGACCTCTACATCAATGAGGAGGGTATGTATGAGCTGGTGTTTGGAAGCACTACCGACAGATTACGAGATTTTGTGAGTCACAAGAGTCACGAAAACAACACATTTACCACTCCTTGACATGCTCCGGAGGTACTTCTACACCCTCCGGTACTAGCATGAGCTCCTCCCCCACAAAACTCCGATCAGGCCCTTCTGCCAGATAGTATAACAATCTCGTACCTGTCACGATACGGTCCAGCCTATACGTTTTCTTGCTCCACCAAGCGTCGGTCGCGCGTCTTTTAGCATCACCATGCTCTTCTCCAGGTTGCAGTAGATACAAGTATAAGCCGTCATCTGGTAGAGACTTTTCCTCCGGGTACTCATGGTCTTTCACAAGTGGGACTTCATCCAGCTTGATGGCTTTCGAAGGCCTCATGTCGATCATAGCCGTTTTGCTATTGTTCATGCTTTTCACGATGCTGTACAAGTATTTGACCCATGTGGTACTAGTTTCGTCAGAGGCGAGCTCTTGCGCATCTTGGGGCTTGAACAATCTCTGCGCGAGCACCTTGTTGTAGGCCTCAACAAAAGCCGGAAAAGTGTGGTGGTACTTGGTGGTTGCACGCTTGAGGCCTACCCCCTTGCCCTCTAGCAGCTTCGTCACATCTGACTTGAACTCACTACCGTTGTCGCACTGGAAGGTTTTGGGATATCGTAAAGGTCCCGCTTTATAAATATCCTTGATCATCTCGGCAACTTCGCTGGCTTTCTTGGTTCTCAAGGGTCTAGCCATTTTGTTACGCGAAGCTACATCGATGCCTGTGAGTATGTATTTATAGGTGCTTCCATGGAGTTTGTCATGCGGCATGTAGAGCAAGTCAAACTGATGCATCTCATTAGGTTTCGTAATGGTGAAGTGCGGGTAGTCGATGCGCTTGGGGCCTCGAATATGTCTGAGCCAAGCAAGTTGGCGAGTTATCCAATGGGTAACCCTCTTCTTGGAGAGACCACTCTCCTCGGAGAGCAATTTAATGGCCTTGCGTCCAGTCCAGAGATGTTCCGGGGTATAGTAGATACTGCTAAGCTTTTCAGCTTCCTCCTTGGTAAATAATTTTGACATGTCTTTATATTATACATGTCAAAACCTTTTCTGGATGTAGATACTCAGATGAGTACCTTACGAATATTTGTATGCAATCACCCCTAGAACAGCCAGGGAGCCAACGATGAAAGTCAGCTCACCGTCCTGTTGTTGCTTGGAAGGTACATAATAGTCCGAGAGCTTTGGAGCTTTCTCGATCGTCGCGATATAGTACTCTCGCATGCCTTCATCGAGTTCTTTCAAGCTCTCGCCCGCTTGACGCTGTAACTCCCGCTGCTTGTTGTACCAATCGATCTTTGCCTGTCGATCACGTACCAACCGTGCTTGAGCTGCTTGAAGTTGTTCGATCGCTTTATCATGCCTCTTACGTTCTGCTTTACCATGCCCCGAGAGCTTACTAAAGAGATAATTTGAGCCGCTAAATGCCAGGGCGTTAATCGCGGCACCTGCAACAAGAACACCGATGGTTGCCATTTTATTCTAATACTCCACTCCGTGGAATCGCCCGTCTAGGATGTTGAGCGGCGCGTCTTGCAGCAAGTAGACATAGCACTTGAAATCCCCGGTACTTCCGTCAGCTTTCTTGGTCATGTGGAAAGTTTTACCATCGCTTAACCTCTGCAATGGTCTACCCGATCCATGCAGGGTATTATCTGGAGAGCTTCGAAAATCAATGAAGAGGGCGTATCTCTCAGTCATGAACTGCCCGATCGTGACCTCACTGTTATGGCTACCAAACAATTCAAAGACTTGTTCAAGATGATCCTTTGGTAGCATAGCGTGGCTATACAATTCGTTAGGCTCACCTTCGACAGTGATCGAGATTCTTTCGATCTTGGGGTTATAGAACACCTCGTTTACACCAGCGTAGGCTTTGACTCTCCCAGGGTCAACGAACAGTAGTAGCACTCCCTTGAGACTCTTTGCAGGTGTGTCGATCTGGAGGTTATATGAGGTATCAGACTTTTTAATAGTGACCACCTTGCTACGGAGTACCCTTTCATATTGCAAAGCGAGACTCGAATATCGTGACATCATAGCACTGCTAAGCCCCTCGTGGTGCACTTTGTCAAACTCTAGAGCAATATTGGTAATCTTGTACTGAGCATCCGCTGGTTTAGCTGCCGTGCTTCCTGATGCCGCTGTACCTGCATCTTTGATGAAATCACCATACCCTGCAAAATGCAGAACGAATTGTAGCCTGTCATGGAGTCCTCCCTGGTAGAAGGGTAGGTCTCTCGTCAACTCAAACATCTTGCCTAATGCGATGCAAAAGGTGTTGCCATAAGCCGCAACGATCGCTTTTTCTTCATCTGTCCCAACGTGGTCCGTTGCTTTCACCTGGAGGGCCCTAATTGTACCGTCATTAGGGTTGATGCCTTCCAGAATGAGGTTGTTCTCTCTCTCAAACTTGGGCAGCCAGAGATCTCTGTAGGTAGCGAGCACATTGTAATCGCTAATATTCTGCACCTCGTTGCCATTTAAAGTGATACGTAGGTTTTGCACCAGGGCCTTGCCAATATTGCTCACGATGGTTCTCTTCGTATTCGTACCCTCAAGCTCCGGGTTAAAAAGGAGCCTGAGAGAGCCTGGGAAAATGACGTCGTCCCGCCCCATGTTCGGTACGTCGACGTACAAGTC
The DNA here is from genome assembly GCA_030067915.1 of Hydractinia echinata. NCBI lineage: Eukaryota > Metazoa > Cnidaria > Hydrozoa > Anthoathecata > Hydractiniidae > Hydractinia > Hydractinia echinata. The sequence continues at coordinate 2,252,783 of JASGCC010000017.1, read as the reverse complement.
CTCGTTCTGGTTGATTGTACTGGGGACGTGACTTACTTTCACACGCTGCTTCTTTCCTTTCATGCCCAGCATCGTCTTGACTTCTGCATCGGGATCTAGTTTAGTTCCGTACATGTTACTCATGGTTTATTAATAGGGTCTTACGGGTTAAATAAATGCCAATTAATCCAGCATACGAAGGAGACGACTTTACGGTGGAGGAAAACATTTCAGACGACGCGGAGCAGGATGAATCCTTCAGTAGGCCTGAGGACCTGCCTATCCAGCCTGATGCCACGACAGCGAGATCGCGAGAAGAGCAGGGTCAACAAGACACAATAACAAGACAGAGGAGAGAGCTAGTAAAATCGAAGGTCGACGACCTCTACGCCCATCTTAGTCAAGATACGAGGCTGGGGGAGCCAATGGCAAGATATTACAACGATTTTAGGATGGAGGGGGAACATCTGTTTTTCAAGGGTGAAGATATTACGGCATTAATCTATAAGGAGAATGGTGGGTTGCGAGCTGTCGGGGTTATCTTAACCAATTTGAAAGTACGGCTCGTGCACGGCTTGGGTTTCCCCGACTACGTCACTACACCCAACAAGGGTAGTAAGGCAGCGGCCCAGAAACTTATGAATGAGATCGTTCATATTGAGGAAAGGGCTGATGATATCGAGATGATGCCGCTGCTCGAGAGCGTCCTTGATGAAACAGAGAGCCTGATCCAAGATACTTCATTTGGTGGTACCGAAACCTTCACTGAGCGCGAAAGAAGGGGGCTTGACCTCGAACTTCAGAGTATAAGAGGTAACCTGAAAATCTTGACAAGGAAGATGGTCTCATACGATATCGAGATTGGCAAGGCAAGGTGAAAGAACTCGAGAAGCAGAAAGCCGGGGCAGATGAGGGTAAGGTGAAAGAACTCGATGGTGGAATCAAGGAGCTTGAGGATAAGGTCAAAGGCTTGAATGATCAAAAAAAGGCCACGCTGGATGCCCATGGAGTACTTTCAAAGAAAATTTACAGCCAGTTGGGCACTATCAAGGAAACGTTGATGAAAATCGCTGGAGATGATACGTCTTTGCTTCAAAAGCTTAAGATCCTCTTCAAAGAGCAGGGGCTGACGATAGCCTCCATAATCTCCGCCATTGGTCTACTGGTTTCCACCATCGTGCTCGCCGTTACGGGAGGAAGTGCCGGCAGTGCCGGCGCCGCAGGAGGAAGTGCTGCGGGGAAGGGGTTTGTACAAAGACAGCTTGAAAGGTTGGGAAAGTTCCTGAAATACCTAGCAGGTAAGGCAAGTGCAGCTCCACCAGGAATTATTGGCAGCGTTGTCTCCTTCTTCTTCCGAGTAGCAGCGAAGATTGTCGAATTCGCAACCAGGCACTTGTACATGGCCATCGCTGCTGCTGTCGCTTTCGTTGTCACGTATGTTGGGAAGGGTAGGGGAAAGACTCGTAGATTGTGAAGGACTATTCCTGTGGAGCCGCCAGGCGATCTAGTATGTTATCAAACACACTAGAACGTTGCGATTATTTTTTCAGCCAAATATAGGCAAGGATGATGCCTACCCCTGTTATAACCAAGGAGGCTTTGTTGTCCTCGTGCTGATTTTTCCCTCTTCCAAGGGCATGCGTTGAACGCATGCCTATCTCATGCTGATTTTGGTCGGCATTTGGGGTATGGGTAGCACCCCCTTCTTGCATACCCGATCGGGGGGCTGGCGGCCAGCCCCCTGATCTGGTATGCTCGAGATGCCCAGAACCCGGCATGAGGGGCGTGGCATGCTTGATAGCTCGCTCCGTAGGCTTGCTATTCACATCAACACGTACCCCCACATTGACATTGGCAGGTGCTATGAGGATATTATTGTTGTACCCTACAATATTGCCGATACGCAATTCAAGGTCCGAGGGTAGCATGTATACGCTGGGCATGACGGCGAAGTTTACCGGTGTTCGAGCATATTGCAAGACCTTCTGGAATGCTATGATGTCATGTCCTACGTTCTCTTGACGCTTTATCATGGCTTCAAATTTTTGCGTCAATATTCGCCTTGCTGTATAGCTGCCCGCACCTGATCCCAGTAGGGATGCCTTTGCCCCTGCCTGGGATCCAAGCAACAAGACCACGTAAACTCTTATACTCTCGCTTAGCTTGGTCAGACCCCCCGATGTCAAGCCTTGACTTGCTGGTATGATGAATTTGGCCCAATCACCTTCAACTTGGGGCCACCATCTACCGTTGGTGAGTGACGCCGATACCGACTTGGTCTTGTAGAGACTATTAGGGTCAGCACCATATTCACGACATACTTGCGCATACCCCGAGGTTGAGTAGGGGTACTTACAGCGTGAGAACCCATCGTTGAAAGACATGGGTACTTTCATCCTTGCTAAGATGCGTCGCATGTGATAGTACACGTGAAATTTGAAGATCGAGTTGACAAGCAGTACGGAGCCCGTTAGATGCTTGGCAGATATGCCCAAGGCCGTGCTTGCACAATGACATGCAAAGTTCACTTGGATATTCCAGTAGTCGAGGGCTTGTCCTTTCGTCCAACCCTGTATGACAGGGTCGTTCAAGTACGTACTTGTCACCTTGATGGGGTATTTGGTGAACTCGGGGAATGATACGGGGATATGCGAGTCTGTAGAGACGTACAGGTCTTGATGCTCCAAGTTGGTTATAGCAAGTGGCCATTCACCCCTGTTGGAGTGGTACTCCGCTTTCGGGTTGTAGGAGTAGATATTCATGTTTCTTTAAAGAAACATGAGACAACTGTATGTTACAGATATAGAGAAGCCTACGATATTCAAGCATCATCTAGAGGAGGGGACGCGGATCGCTCTGAAATCCATTAGTATTAGAGGGACTTGGCTCAATGTGTTCGACGTCATGAACCTGAGGATATTTAAACCCGAAACAGCGGGCGCAATATTGAAGGTGCATATCAAGATCGAAAAAGGATTATATCTGGTTGAGGATATCGCGACTATTATCAATGATCGAGCCGGGGATATGCTCAGAGTGTTTATACTTAGAAACGGTGTGTCCAGGATTCGTGTTAACGCTGGGTACCATGCAATAATTGATCGAAGGCTAGGAGGTATCTTTGGTTTGAAGAATGATACTGCCCTAGTATTACCCGTGGGGGACTATGACGGATCCTACAGAACAGACTTCTACCAGCGACTACGGCTCAAGTGTACACAGGTTGATCAGGAGCACAGCTTGTTTAATGGTGAGCAATCGGATATATTAGCCTTGCTCCCAACCAAAGAGCTAAACGCTTGGGGGGACCTGCTAACCTGGAGTTTTGATAACCCTGTGTACCTCCCTTTGAAGAGCTCCACAGATCGCTTGGAGTTCATGCTAGCGGACGAGTACCACGATAGGAACATTTTGTTCACAGGCTTTACAATGCACTTGCTCATAGAATAAATGACAGAGATTACAAAGCTTTATCCGAGCTGATCACCGAGTGCACCTGACGAGCTTGATGAACGCCAGGTGTACAGACTGCGCAAAATCGAGGAGGTAGAGCAGTACCTCCGCAATGAATCAAAAGAGCGGGATAAACTCGCTAAAAAGTTCAAAATGCATGGTACCTGGGTTAGATTCACTGACCATGGGTTATTGGCTATAAGTGTTATCACTTCGTGTGTTGGGATTGGTAGCATGCTCTCAGGAATCGGGGTGCCACTGGCTGTCGCCATGGGTGGTATCACTATCGCTGTGGGACTAGGGTAAGCAGGTCTGCGGAATGCGGGGAAGAAGCTAGATGTCAAGTCAAAGAAACACGAGAGCATCAGGCTACTCGCGGGGACTAAACTCAACTCTGTTGTCGACCTCATCAGCAAAGCCGTTGAGAATGGGGTGATTAGTGACTATGAGTTCAGCTTGATCATGCAGGAGAAGCAAAAATATATGCTGCTGAAGGAACAAGTCCGTCAAAGAACGAAACAAGCCGTGAATGCCATTAATGATCGTGAGAGACAGCAGCTTGTCGCGAAGGGGCGTGAGGAGGCCAAGGAGGAGCTTATGAAAAAACTTCAATCTGTGCAACATGTAAGTGGTATTTAGATGAACCGCCAGCTTATAATGTCTAATATGTTGTTCAACATACTAGACGAGTACTTCCCCGGTATCTAGATAGAATGGATGGTAGCGATCATAATACACTACGCGTTTCTTCTTTTCGGATAGCTCTCGCGCATACTGCTCGAGATTCTTCTCCCAAGCTATGGTAACGCATGGTTCGCAGTAGGGGCCATCGGCTTGTGTCGAAGCGTCCTTATACTTAACCTTTCGTATCGCTTCGATAAGGGCGGCCTTATTCATGGTTGAAATATTACGAATCTTTAGCGCTTTAGCTTCCCTTTTTAATTCGGTAACGAACATGTTTTTATATGGTTGAAGAACAACCACATAAAGCATTTTATTGGACCTATCCTAAATAGGATTCGTTGTTGTCATTTTCGTCATCCGAGTCGCAAAGGTAGCGGGTAGTACGTAATGTTACGGTTTGGTACTTACACTCATCCAGATAAATCTGAATATGATGGTTTGAACCTTGTTTGTAGATGCCGGATAGTTTGAGAATGGCTTGGCACTCGCAGCTTTCCCCTAGCGGGACTTCTCCGGAATGAAAGTCCGTTTTGACTTTGCCATCCCATTCCTTTACCTTAGCCGTAATGTACTTGCCTCTTTTCACAGGCTGGGTAGCAAAGGTTTGTAATTTCAAAGCTTGTACCGTGGCCATGATGCTATTAAATTTCTCCAACCATTCGGTGTGCTTATAGATATCGAATGACATGGTGAGTGCAGATGTCTCGTTATAGCGCGAGGCACCGTTTGAATAGAGCTTCTTAGGTGTTATGATTGTTAAATCCGGATCTTGTCACCATTTTTATAGCCAAGTACGGTGCGCTCATCTTTGCCTCTGTTGGCCGGAACGGGATCACTTAGCACAATATTCTCATTGTTGACATCTTTGATATTTAATGGAGCCGCCGGGGCATAAAAGTCTCGCGTATTAACATTCTCAGTACCAAATTTAAACATCCTTTATTTTGATAATATTGGGGTTCAACTAGAGTTTGGCACATGGACAGTAGCCGCCATTGTACGTAATGTACAGGTAGTAGCAGGACCAGCACATCATTTTGCCCTGTATAAGGAGCCTCCGTTGGCATTGCAGACATCGATCGTACTCATCTAGGGTCACTTCACAGTCGTCACATTGTTCCTTCATCGTTTATTTGACCCCTCCACAAGATCTCAAGAATGGCCTTTTCATCCTCGGAGAAACACCAGTCTATAACTCTATCGGGATGCCATGTTATTGGGGCTAGCTCATCTATAATCATGGCCTTTTCTACTTTTCTCAATTGATGGGCATTGAGTACCCGAGGATCCACTCCTTTGTTGCTACGCATTTCCTGGGTCATGAACCAATCGGGAACATATTTGAGCGTCCAGGGGTATTCTTGAACTGCCCCAGTGCACATTTCCTGCGTTTTGAAATGGTCCGGAATAAACCCGAGCATCCAGGGTTCCTCCCCGACTGCCTGGGAACACATTTCCCGGGTCTTGAAAGAGCCCAGCACATATTTAAGCATCCAGGGGTATTCTTGAACTGCCACAGTGCACATTTCCTGGGTCTTGAAATGGTCCGGGACATACTCGATCATTTCTGGATCATCCAGAACCGCCTCGGTGCACATTTCCAGGGCCTTGAAATGGTCCGGCACATATTTGAGCATCCAGGGGTATTCTTGAACCGCCATCGCCCACATTTCCCGTGTGTTGAAATCGTCCGGAGCATACTCGAGCACCCCCGGCACCGCTTGAACTGCCACGGCACACATTTCCTGGGTCTTGAAATGGTCCGGGACATCCCGCAGTATCCAGGGTTCCTCTTGGATCGCTATATTACACATCTCTTGCGTTTTTAAATGGTCCGGAACATATTCGAGCAGTCGGGGATACCTCTCCACCATCCTGTTACACATGTCCCGGTCAACGAACCAATCCGGAATATATTTGAACAGCCAGGGATACCTCTCCACCATCCTGTTACATATTTCCTGTGCATTGGAAGACATTTTATTGTGAGTCCGGTCCCAACCACCGGTCCTTGAGTATAGGACTCACCCCTACTCAATTGCGCATGCGTTGGTTTTTGTTGATGTCATCATTATTACTAATGACGTGTGCGCGTGCGCAAGAATAACAGGAATCGGGGTGGGGGTGGAAGGGCCGGAGGCGGGATTTTGGCGATCGGGAGGTGGGCAAGTTGGTAAAAAGCAGGGATGGAGGTGGAAGAGGCGGGGCTTTTAGGGGCTTTTGGTGGTGGGGTGGTTGGTTGAGCAGGTTGGTTTGGTGAGGGAGGGGGAGGTGGGGTAGGCGGGGGTTTGACGATCGAAACCCTAAAACCAACCTAAAATCACTCCTTAGTACTACTAAAACTATAAAAATAACATGTCCTGAAATTTTTAAAGTTCGCTAGCCTCAGCCAGATACGTTCATTGATTATTACAACTAATGATTTTTGATAGAACCTTTTATCAGCATTTCTGCGGGGTTTTTTCCGTGCACTATTTTTCACTCTCCACGCTCCATCACCTTGTTTTACAAATAAACAAACTCTGTTTAACTCGCTGTTTCTATTCAAAACGTGCATCCAATCAAAGTCCGTATATCATCAGCCTTGGCCAAGGTTACTAAGGAGCGGTACCGTCAAAATATCATAGGCGTAGAAGAGCCCTGGGGACGAGGTTGAGGTTACAGGTTGATTTTTTATCAAAACAAAATATGAAATTAGAATTAGAATTAGGGTGATGCAACAATGTGATTTATTTACGTCATAATTAGCTATACTTGAATCTGATCGTCCTTGCTTTTCCTGACGAAAGATTTATTATAATTGGTCTTAAAGATATTTCACTAAATCTTCCGTTAGGGAAAATTTCGCAATAGAAATCTCAATTTACAATTTCTGTCGTTACATTTTAAGACTAACTGTAAGTGTAACACAGAAATGATATTTAGTTGTGAATATAAGCAATTGCAAATACGCTTGGCGTTTTCTTGTTTACATTTTGTTTTGCTTTTCTTTGATCATCAATGTTATCTAAATTCCAATCATTCAAATCGTTCAAGCGTTAATCTCTTTTTTTTACAGTTGTTACTACACCTTATTGGTTAAATTATTGAGGCTGAAACTTTGTAAATATCTACAAATGCATTTGTCGTTTCTAAAAAAGATAGAGATTTAATTTAAAATGCAAGAAGGATAAATAGGGTATATCATAGAACAGATATTTCTTGTATATTCTTGTTGCTCATCAGATTTATCCATTTTAGACGATATTTCAGTTGTGTACGCCTCGTGAAATATTTCTTTACCTCAAGTGGACAGTGATTATTCTTCATATTCAACAATGTGGCGTGCAATTTCTTATTATCATTATTATAATTAAAGGAAGGCTTCTCTACACAAATCAAATTATTCATCGAAAAACTTAGGATTCTTCCAGTTGCTAGTTTTGTTATTTAAACTGTGGTCCTTGTCGCCGCTATTTTTTCACTGTAATACATTAAAAAAGCCTTGACTAGACCATCAGAAAAGGTGTATAATTCTTTCTTAACAAGCTGTAAAACTTTTCTCAGTAGTAGTTCTTTAGCCACGTGCATAATGTTAGAAGCGGTGTCCGCGTAAGTTCTTTCTCATAAATGTTGCAAATGAAACCACATTTACAGGACGGAAACACAATCTTTAAATTACATACGCTTTTAAATACTTTATATAAAAACCGTCGTTGGATTGTCAGTGACATAGAACAAAAGACATCATGTAGAAACTAAACTATTTATTACGTATACATGAAAAAGAGCTTTCTTGTCTGAAAGCGTTGTTGTTTGCATTTCGTGTACATTTAATAGCTAACGATCAAATGCAGATCAGAACAGGTTAAACTATTTACTTTAGGCGCAAAGAATAGGAAACTATAAAAATAAATTCTCGATTGTTTGATGTGACCATCACCCTGCCCACTCGTGTTCATTATTTTGTGTTATTAAGGGAATTTTTATGTGATTGTTGTTTCACCAGAAAAGCTGAGTCACTTTTGCATAATTCTTCTACAATTGCATATAACCTTTAACGGAGAATGGAACTTAAACAAACGTTCAGAAACGTGTATATTTTAAGTTGTCCATTTGAAACAAGAATAAACCTTACAATGCTAAATAAGAAAAATAAGTATCCAGAAAATACAATTAGAGGCCTTAAAAAGAATGACATTACGAGATAGGTTAAATCATGAACTATCTGCAAATTAGTCCAGCTGATTTTTTATCACTCATTTTGTTAAATCAATCCAAACTAAAATCAACCCCGGGGATCAGGATCGATTTTAGATTGGATTTGGATCAATAACGTAGTGGAGGGGCGAGGAAGAAAATAATTATAACTTGATGATGCTGAATTATTGCTTTCCTCCAAGATACTAAAAAAGCGAAAAATTGTGTAGGGAATTTTAAATTGTGTTCAGAGACGAGTATTTGGCCGGTCGAACGAATGTTTCAATGCCAATGTTTGTATATGCCTTTAGTTCTCCCTTTTATGCTGTTATCATTATTTTTTGTTAATTTTATATGTTTTTAGATTTTTTTTGGTGCATTCTATATACAAAACTCAATCATAAATAGTCTACTAAAAATTTTATAGGTCCCTTAAACAGAGTGTTCTTAAAGCTTATACCGATCCAAACTAGATTCTAACAAGACCTACCTTACCTAGATATATACCTAGATATATATATCTAGGTATATTACTTTTATAAATCTTTAGGACGTTACAAAAGTTTTATATGTATACAAGAATTTGGTTCTCATGACCATACTAAAATAAGAAGAAGCAACTTGTGCGCCACACATTTAACGTGAGCTTAATGTGAACAGAAGTTAATCACGAAAACAAACCACTGTGAACTTTCACTTTTATACAGCGCCTTCCCTTGGCTGATACTACTTTTGCAGCCCATTTGTCAGTATAAATGTTAAATGTAAAAAAAAATCATAACCATGAGAACTTCACTTTATTTTGATACTATGTTGTGTGTAGAAATGGTGAAGGGAAAATTATGTCATTTAAACAGAACAAAAAAGCAAATGAGAATGCTTTTCGACCATTCGCATTTTGCAAACATTGCTGACCTTAGACTCACAAAAGCATAAGAGGTAACAATAGAGTTTCACACTTTACCTACAATGGAAAGGTTTCACACAACGTAAACTACATGTACATTGTGTGGGTGGTATTACAACATGGGATGTTTTGTGATGAAGCGTCGTGACTACAACTTGGGATGTTTTGTTATGAAGCGTGGTGACTACAGCTTACGTGTTTTTAGCGTGATAAGGAAAGTGCGAAATGAACATTATTCCTGTTGGCAAGGCAACATAGTATGAGAAATGAAAGGAATGCGGAGGAAGTTAATTCAGTCAAATTAAATGTCTCCGTATGATGATGCCGAAACGCAAAAAGAAAAAATGCAATATATTCCTATCTACGCGTATTCCTGTATATTTTTTGGAACGGGAAAATCTGTGAAATTTTTAACGGCTAACGACTAGTCTCTATAATTATCGTTTGTCTGTCTATACGCAAGAAAAAACGCATCTCACGGAGACAGTAAATAGCAACCTGACAAAATTATTTTATTTGGTTTAATATTGTGAATAATTTATTATCTGCCTACACTAAATCACTACTGTAGTGAGGTGTTGTTTTTAAAACTGAACAACCCGTCATACTAAATGCAACTGTCACCAGCACCATAATGAAATTGACAGAAACAACGTTTCTTGCTGATGATGTTAGTTATTGACACATCGAGGAAAGCTGAAAATCAAGGTGCTAATTAAGCATCTATTGACGTTGAATTTCCGTGAAAATAGTCAAAGAAGGCAGAAAACAATAAAAAAGATAATTAAATATAACCTTTTTTGAAACTGTGGTCCGTTCGTATTTGAAAAATTGCTTAGGCATCAGATATTTTTCGAAGACGTCATTTATACGTTGCTTATTCAGGAACGGGTGGGCTGGTACTGTAATGACGTCAGTCCAATGCATTAATAACGTGCCGGATGTTAAGAATCCTAAAAAATAAGACATTCGTTTTCGGCTATTTGAAAGGAAAATAAATACCCCTACGTCACACACGCAAGGATTCTATTATTATTGGCGTTCTTCTGAAGATATGCCTGAAAATTGGTAAAATCTGCTCCTAAACAGACGATAGTGGTTGTGAAAAAAAGGATTCTAGTAGCTACATTTTAATTTTTTTATTTTTAAAAATCTATAAATTAGCGCGAATAGCCAAATGGACCAATTTCACCTATTTGGTAAACATTCTCAACTTTTAAATTTTTGATTTCCTCAAAAATCTATATTATAATACCCGTGTCTGTCTGTCACGCTAAATGGTAACTGTAGTAGCGAGACACGAAATGTGGTAAATAAGGGACGGGAGAAGCCGTGGATTTATCCACGGGCCATCGACTAGTATCTGTAAATTGTCTGGTGTTTATGGCCCGAATACCCAACCTGATATTTGTTAAACTTTATTTATCATGCTCACTGTATGTATAGAATAAATAGTCTGTAAACTGTTCTACACTCAACACATCACTAACACTTGTACATGGTGATAATACGGCGGTATGAATTATAAAAACCTGAAAAATGTAAAATAAAAAAAAAATAAAAAAAGACAAACGAAAAAAAGCAAAAACTACTTTCGTGGTATTTATTTCCTTACTAGCAGGTTTGTAAACTATTTTAACCTTAAAATATTTACTATAAATCCACCAAAATATATTTTTTGTCTTTTTTGCTGTTCAACATTTATTTTGTTGTATTCGACAATCATATATTTGTGAATGATTTAGAATGTATATAATGCATAGTACGATATTGAAAACATATTTGCGTAGCTATAAATAAGCATTAGATACTCCATCTATACGATGACCCCATCCAGTAAATAATAGACAAGGTATATACCTCGATATTTGTGAGGCTAGCCATGTAAAATGTGCCCATCTATCTATATACTTTATTCATACAATGACCAATGGAATGCAACATTCCAGGCCTAGCTAAATTAACAAGTGATATATATGTATAAAAAAGTGGCATAAATGGCCCATTTTACGCTTAATTTGCTTATCAAGCATGTAACTATTTTATCTATTTGTTACTGTTCGGCCAGTTTTAGTCTATTTTTTCTTTTGCTTAAAAAAATGATCATCAGCTTGATGAACATAATGAAAAATACTTAGCTCTTTCATATCAAATCAAATTACTTAAGCGCTCCTATTTAAATAAAAAACAACTGAAAAAAGATCTGGTGTAAATTCAACTTGTGCTAAAATTGTATTCTTATTTGATTTCAGAAACGCTCTTTCTTTTTTAGATCAGCTTCTATCAAAAACAACTATCGAATCGAGTAGAAACGACCATGAAACGACACAGTAGCAAATAAAAAAAAATTAAATTTCAAAGACGTTCAAATGCTTATATTTTAATTCCTAAACTATTGGAATATCACACTACTTGAATCACATCGATTTCTGTATGGAATGTTCTACATCGAGTTTAGAGACAACTACAGCTTTTATTTTTATAAAATACTACATGTGAATATGTAATTTATAATTTATGTAGTTTCATTGTATGTATGTAATTTGAAAGTCTTACACACCGTAACAATTGAAATTTTAATTTGGAATTTCAGGATAATCAATGATCCCTCCAGATTCCTTGGTTGTTATGGTCTATCTCAAACTTTAGTACATTCCAAGTTATTTGAAAGCCCATGTATGTTGCCAGAGCCCCTAGGCTTTTTTTAGATCAGAAATTATATAACAAATTTTAGTGTTATCACATTGAAGCAAAATGTATTAAAGGGGAAGTTTGGTCAAAAATTATATTTTCATAATCAATAGTCATAAAAGAAAAAAAACGAATACGATAATTCTTAAGTAAAACCCTCTTCTTTCTGCAATAATCTGTGTTAACCACGCGTAAAAACACCTTTCGTAAGTGACCCCTTTACATTTTTACAAAGGCTGGATCAAGTTCGAATTAAGACGTTTTACATTTCAAATTAGGTGTAATCACATGAAGAAGTATTTTGTCTATACATTTTTATTATTTCAAAATGCCAAACTGTGCTGCCATCGACTGTATAAATCGAAGTAGCGATAAGAAAAAGACAGAAAAAGACAAGGGAAGCGAGAAAAATTAGGAGGTGGTGAACGAAAAGCTGACGACGAAAGACGAAGATAATAATGAAAGCAAAATGCGGGTAGTATTTTATCAAATTCCCAGTGCGAAAAGAAAATAGAGAACTTCGAAAAAAATTTCGGCTTCAGTTATACATTGTCTTTCTAAAAAAAACAACCTTGAAAACCCCCGTCTCAAGTTTTGATTTCTGAGCACACGTTCTCGTTTGATTTCTAAAGCTGGATAAAATAAAACAACCACCGTTGTGTTTTTTTTTTGTGATATTGTTTTGGCAGTAGCAAATGATGCCGACTATAATATGTGCGAAGGAGAGTTGAATGATTTTGAGATAAAACTCATGTTAGGCAAAATATTTTAAAAGAAGTTTTGCCTCAGTTGTCGTACTCGTAAGCATTTTTTTGTTTATTAACGCGAAGACTAATATTTAAAGAAATATGTAGAGTTTTGTTATGGTTTTATACACGAAAAGAAAATTATGCTTGGCTAATTTTTTGTTTATTTTACCTCTTGATTGTCAGAAATTTGATTGGTATTCCTGCAACACAAGCTTTAACTGTACGACTCCATCGTTCTGCGGTGACCACCGCATTGGCACCAGTTATTGTTGCCGATCCTAGAAACTTCTTTTTCTTCCTCATCACACTTGGAACTACACGTTCCTAATTTATTCAGTTCTTCCAAAGAAATTTCTGCTTCGAAATTAAAGGGTCTAAGAGTGGATAAACAGGTATGTCATCATTTTTATCTTCGTTAGAACTTGAATCGCTTCGAATTGGAACTATTGCTTACAAAACTAACACTGTGTTTTAAAAGAAGTAATTTGTTAAGGATTTAAAGAGAAATATAGGTAGAAAAAAGTAGATTCTTCTAGCAAAATGTGTAGCCTGTGTTGTGAATTTTTCACACGATGCAATGTTTTGAACTGTGAAACGTCATACTTGAGTTAGAACCCAGTTTTTTTTTCTGACGCGCGTTTTCAAAAACGGAGTGTTTTTAAAAAGTTTGTGTCAACATTAGAGGCATTTCCAAAAGTCTGAGTTTAATGAAGTAAAGTTTTTCTGTTTTTATAAGTATAAATACATGGAATTATAAAATAAAATAAATTAATTTTGGACCGAACTTTCACTTTAATCACACATGTTTGACGTCGTCAATGCAATTATTTTGAAATTTCCCGCTGCGAATATATTTCGAATGTTTTTGCACTTTTGTTCTAAAAGGAAATTGAGAACATATGAACGTTGAATAGTTTGTAAATTTCTTTAAGTATAACAATAATTGTTGCGTTGTGAATGTTGTTGTGAAAATTTGTTGATACAAGCAATGAGTTTCATTTTATGGTGGCTGTTTTCTATATAACGTGTGTTAAACAGTAATGAAATGTTTGGTATCGTTTAATTTTGGGATAAATTTACTTCGTTCGATTTTTTAAAATTTAGAAATCTCTCTCGTTTCACTCGGGAGATTTCTAAAAATTTTAAATTCGAACTCAGTAAATTTATCCCAAATTTCCCTCTCAAACATGTCATTACTAGTTTAGTACATATTTAGCTATGTTTTGTCAAAAAAAGGCGTTTTCATCAAGTGCTTTAATATTCCAAATGATGTTATTTTTTTGCTTAAGACGTCTTAAATAGGAAAGATACGGTGGCATGTATCTGCCAAAAAAGTCTTGCCCGTTTTATTTTTTGTAATCAAGCGAATCCGCTCAATAATACTTCAAAACAAGCGAATCCGCCAAATAATGAACAAAAACGAGCGAATCCGTTTGATAATGACTAAAAACGAGCGAATCCGCTCAATAATGACTAAAAACGTGTGAATCCGCTCAATAATACTTCAAAACGAGCGAATCCGCTCAATAATAACTAAAAATGAGCGAATCCGCTCAATAATGCTTCAAAAAATAATCATAGTTTACCTTTTCCTGCCGAAACTTTTTAATTACTTCATCACTAAAGCCTCTCTTTATCAAGAACTCTATAACGCTGCTACAAGACGCCATCTTCAACATCAATGTTTTTTTTTTGTTTTCATCCATACACCCGCGTTTTTCTAAACACAGTTCGGGATACTTGTAACATTGTTCAGGATTCGCTCGTTTTGAGTGATTATTGAGCGGATTTGCTCATTTTTAGTCATTATTGAGCGGATTCGCTCGTTTTTAGTCATTATCAAGCGGATCCGCTCATTTTATAGTATTATTGAGCGGATTCGCTCATTTTGAAGTATTATTGAGCGGATTCGCTTGATTACAAAAAATAAAACGGGCACGACTTTTTTGGCAGATACATGCCACCGTAAAAAAGCAATATATTCCTATGTACGCGTATTCCTGTAAATATTTTAGAACAAGAAAATCTGTGGATTTTTTAGCGGCTAACGACTAGTCTTTATAATTATCGTTTGTCTGTCTATACGCAAGAAAAAATTCATCTCACGGAGACACTAAATAGTAACCTGACAAAGTTATTTTATTTTGTTTAATATTGTGAATGATTTATTATCTGCTTACACTAAATCACTACTGTGATGAGGTGTTGTTTCTCAAACTGGACAACTCGTCTTACTAAATGTAAGTGTCACCAGCATCATATTGAAATTGACAGAAACAACGTTTCTTGCTGATGATGTTAGTTATTGACACATCGAGGAAAGCTAAAAATCAAGGTGCTAATTAAGCATCTATTGACGTTGAATTTCCGTGAAAATAGTCAAAGAAGGCAGAAAACAATGAAAAATATAATTAAATATAACCTTTTTTAAAACTGTGGTCCGTTCGTATTTGAAAAATTGTTTAGGCATCAGATATTTTTGAAGACGTCATCTATACGTTGCTTATTCAGGAACGGGTACGCTGGTACTGTAATGACGTCAGTCCAATGCATTAATGCCGTGCCGGATGTCAAGAATCCTAAAAAATAAGACATTCGTTTTCGGCTACTTGAAAGGAAAATAAACACTTCCTCTACGTCACGCAAGGATTCTATTATTATTGGCCTTCTTTAAGTGAAACCGTCTTTGATTCGAAGTTGTTGCTAATTGCAAATGTTTATAGTTTGTAGGGTTCGTAAATCCGGGTAGTCAAAACTTTAAACCTGTGTTCGTTATCATTAAGAACTCTATCAGCTAGATTCTTATTGATACAGTACCGATAGGAAACAACAGACTGAAGCGATGAAAAATATCTAGGAGAATTCTTAGAAGATATTAGGTGAGGAAATACTTGACTCTAAAATTGGTAAACTCCTTTAAAAAATGTAAAATAAAAAAGGACAAAGCATTAAAAAAGAAACGAACGAAAAAACCGAAAACTACTTTCATGGTATTTATTTCCTTACTAGCAGGTTTGTAAACCAATTGACCTTAAAATATTAAAAACAAATCCACCAAAATTTTTTTTTTTTCTTTTTTTGCTGTTCAACATTTATTTTGTTGTATTTCACTCAATGGGATGACATATTTGTGTATTATTTAGAGTTTATATAACGCATATGGTACGATAGTCTTGGAAATATATTTGCGTATCTCAAAATGAGCATTATATGCCATGGCCCACCCTAAAAATAATAGACAAGGTATATTTCTCGATATTTTGAGGCTCGCCATGTAAAATATGCACATATATCTATTTTATTCGTACCGTGACCAATGAAATCCAACATCCCGGTCGTCAATGCAATTATTTTGAAATTTCCCGCTGACGTTCTGTAATTTCCCGCTGCGAATATATTTCGAATGTTTTTGCACTTTTGTTCTAAAAGGAAATTGAGAACATATGAACGTTGAATAGTTTGTAAATTTCTTTAAGTATAACAATAATTGTTGCGTTGTGAATGTTGTTGTGAAAATTTGTTGATACAAGCAATGAGTTTCATTTTATGGTGGCTGTTTTCTATATAACGTGTATTAACCAGTAATCACATGTTTGGTATCGTGAAATTTTTGGATAAATTGACTTCGTGCGATTTTTGAAATTTTTGAAATCTTCCTCGTTAACTCGGTAAAAATTATCCCAAATTTTCTTCTCAAACATGTCATTACTAGTACATATTTAGCCATGTGTTGTTAAAAACGCATTTTCAACAAGTGATTGTTTTTTCGCTTACAAACCGACATAACTGGAACATTATCAATTAAGCTACCACGTATCGAAACTTCGATACGTAGCATTTTGTTAGTTTCAAATAACTCTTCTCATCCGAATACGATGAGTCTTAAATGCTTTTTTTTAAAAAATGATTTCATCTGCACTAAGAATAAGACTTCAATAAAACGTCTTAAATAGGAAAGAATTAAATAGAACCGTCACAAGGGTTATTTCCCTTTGCACATGAATTTAAATTTGCCAACTGCGTTTCCAAGGCTGGATTAATGAAATCTCTTACCCTGTTAAAACTCGAGAAAAAAGAGACTCGTTGTAAGCTGCATGTTTGCATGGAGCACACATATTAGACAGCCTTTAGAGAATTGCGAACTCAATTGCCGTCATTTTAAGTTCCTGGGAAAGAAAAGATAGACCCAAAGATTTTTCAATTGCTTTCTTTCAGAACCTTCATTGCAAAAGTTTTTTTAAATGTACATTACTAACGACAACTAAGCGTTACTAAGGTGATCGGCAAACACTTAAGACATAAGACGACATCCGGATTAAAGAATGGTTACCACAGCCTTTAGAAATAAAATTGCGGAAGAATAAAACTGGAATATCCATTTACTGCAGACTTAGTCAAAAACGATTCTTCTATCCTTCCTCTTGCAGACGGCATATTATGCAGATTAATTTTGCGTCAACATTGTTGTGAGGGGGGACAAAAAATTAGATATTAACGATACTTAGTTATTTTTTTTGCGCACCCACGCAAAAAAAGTATTTAAATAAGAGTTCCAAACTGTACACAGGGAACGACTCATGTCTGGCGCAAGCAAAGGATTGTATGTACATTTTATTCTCATATGTATTTTATTATTTATGCTTTCTAAAAGAGGTTCTACTAAAGCTGTGTTTTTATCATCTTGACTGGTCATTAATTTTTCTCTTGATTGTAGTATAGTAGTTATATCTGCAGCTAGCTAGATGCCTAGTCATGAACTAGTGTCTGTTGAAAATTTCTCCAATTGATTATCAAAATCTTTTATGTGTTTCGGCATAGAAATATAAGAGAAGACTTCTAGGAAATGATCTACATATTTTAAAGAATCTCTCACAATAATATTCAATTTGATGTAAGGGAAACAGCAGTATGACTGCATTAACAGAAGATATTCGTTAAAACAAATCTTTTGTGTTATACTAGCCAAAGCTTTCGTGATGCCGCAATACCTCTAGCTAACGCGCTATTTTAATAATTTCCGTACCAAATTTAAATTAATGATATTAAATCTCTTACCCACTCAATTTATTATCCTAATGTTTTCTTGTCTTTTCTTGATATCATGATCAACAAAACTAAATCAGTTGGGAAAACAAGGTGATAAATTCTTTTATAACTATGACTGATCGGAAGGATAGAATAAGTTCTTTATGATCTAAACGCAAAATAGCCACGAAACATCTACGTGTCCTCCATGTCAAGACTCCTAAAAATACATCGTAGAGACAATACTGAGAAAACTGTACCTCTTACCTTAATGAAGTTGATAGACATTATTACGTAGTTTCTTAAGGTTTGAAAATAGAATCTATAGCTACAGATTATTTATTGGTATTATCAGTGTTTAAGCTCTGCAGATACGAATAAAGAGGTTTGGTAAGTATTTGTCCAAATATTAAGGCTAACCTTACGTGCCGAAGTTGTTGTGCCTTGCTACAGGCAATATTTTCGCATTTCTGAATAGAGCCGCATTGACAGTATAGACACATGGTGTTTAACTAATTAGGCGTATTCAGAAACTTCGTATAAACATCGTAGTTGCATTGTCAGTGACATAGAACAAAAGACATCCTGCAGCTAAACTATTTATTATGTCTACATGAAAAAGGTCGTTCTTGCCTGAAAGCGTGGGTGTTTGCATATTTTAAGTACAAATCATGTGTAATATTGAAAGCCGTTCCTGAGGAAGTTCTTTCTTGTTAATGTTCCGAATAAAACCACATTAACAGCACGAAAACACAATGTTTAAATTACATACGCTTTTAAATAACTTGATATAAAAAACGAAGTTGAATTGCCAGTGACGTAGAACAAAAGACATCCTTACGTATATAGTAAACTCTCTATACAGGACATTATTAAGGCCTAAAACATGTTCACTATGGAGAGGTATCCGCTACATAAAATATTTTTTTCCGAATATACAGTTGACTCCCTCTAATTCGAATCTCTATAATTCAAATATTTCTATAATTCGAACAAGTGCTCAGTCACCGTCAATTTTCCTTAAGAAAATCATATAAAAAACTTTCTACAATTCGAATTTCTCTATTTAGAAACTTTCTATAATTGGAACAGTTTTTCAGTCCCTTCAGCACGATTCTCTCCCTAATTCGAATTTTAGAGTGTAAACAGGGTTTTGACATCAATTTGTCGACCTGAGAAAAGCATCTTGGTGATGCAACTCGTATTGTCGAAAGAGATAGTCTCTCCAATGTAAAGCAATCAAATATTCAACAGTTTTTCAAATAGAGTTTCTTTTTTGTGTAAACTATGAAAATAAAAGATTGAATGAAACATGAATTATGTTTTCTTGATTTTTTTTTTCTCTCTGTAATTCGAATTTTCACTCTCTGAAGCTGAAAGTTCGAATTACAGAGACTTTCTATAATTCGAATCTCCCTATAATTCGAATAAAAATTTTTCCCCGTGGGAATTCGAATTAGGGAGAGTCAACTGTACTTATATTGCTTAAAAAACCTGCTCCGGGAAAGTAAGATCAACCGCAAAGTATGTCAAACGGTTTGGAAAAAACAGCGTAAAAACAAAATTTACTGTAAATAAGATACAATAAATAAACTTTTACAAAATTGCTATCTTATAAAAAGTTAAAACAGACTTAGGGCTTCACTAAAACTTTGAGATTTTGTTTTGTCTTGGCGAAGATAATTTAATCTAAAACATTGTTTTACGTATAATATAGCTGCCATTTCATTCATTCCTGAGAATAACTTCCGTTGCAGAGAGGTGTCCGCAATAAATTATATCTGCTATTGTAACAAAGTTTTACTGTACATGAAAAGAGAGCGTTTTCATCTCAAGATGCAGTAGTTTACATATACACTGGTGATTTTAATAACTTTCCAAATTTTCTTATTGCTAACGATAAGATGCAGAATTAACATTTTTGTGTTTACAGACTAGACATACAAGATAGTCGGATATTATTTTGCAACTTTGGTACTAATTTTGAACTAGACCGCGTTAAGAACAACTTCACTTTTTCAGAGTCACTAGTCTTGGGGATAAAAGCCTCGTCTAACTAAAAGCCTCGTCTAACTAAAAACCTGAATAAGTAAGATTCTTGCTAAGTTGGATAAATTTCAAGTTTTATCTTAATGGAATGTCCACTGTAGTGAAACTTTGCATTCTCAGAATTCGTTTAGTTCAATCTACGTGCACTATACATTTTTTATTACTTCCCTAAAGGAAGTTGCAGTTCAAAGAAACTTTCATCCCAAAATCTTTACTTTTTGAGCAGTTTATTACTAAATTGGCATAGCGGTACTATTGTTAGATAACACAATACTATTTTGCCACTATGTCGGATCAGGCATACTTAAAAGCTCTCAGGAATGCAACAGAACTACTAAGAAAGAATGTTATTGCGAAGAAAAGAGGTCTAAATTATTAAATCCTTTAGTCTAGCTAAACTTGCGTCAACAACGGGAAAGAACATACCGGGAATAAAAAATAAGTTGATGATGATTCACCATTGTTAGTAAAAAAAACGCAAAATAAATTTGAACAAAAATTTGAAATGGCGAGAAGAAGTTTGGATTGGATGAAGCAATGGGATGTATGTAACTTTTCTTCTTCTTTCGATGATATACTATTTTTTTTTTTTTCATAAATTGATTTACTGAAAGCTATACAAAGTTTATTCGCAAATATTCTTTTAACTATGCATTTTAGCGCAGTACCTAAGACATCATAATTGCAAATTTTGACGTTTGTTGCCACAAGTAATTATATAGGATATTTCTTTGCTAAGTTGATGCAAAATGTTATTAGTCACAGAACTTTAGTTTATTTAGGTAGATCCGAACACCTTAAAATGTAGAAATAGTTGCTGACATCAGCATTGTTATTTTTTTTAACTTTTATGGCCTCTATGAACTTTGACGCGAAATGCGTCACGGCAGACGTGTTACAAAATGCGACACAGCAGACGTGTTACAACATGCGACAAGGCAGAAGTGTTACAAAATGCGACACGGCAGACGAGTTACAAAATGCGACACGGCAGACGTGTTAAAAAGTGCGACACGGCAGACGTGTTAAAACGTGCGACACGGCAGACGTGTTACAAAGTGCGACTTGCGTATTTTAAACGCTGCTAATCTAGCCTAATTATCTACAAAAGTAGCACTACAACAGCCTACGACCTGCGGAGAATTCTCGATTTAATGCTTTTTGGCAACTTCGTAAAATGGTCGAAGGAGTGATGTTGTCTTAATAATTTTGTGGGGAGTTGCAGAACCATTGCAAAGCATATAATCAACGTTGCCACCTCCATAGATTTCTGGGTAGGACAAATGACATGACTAGGAAACTTGGCACAGTAACCAAATAAAAGAAACGATTTGCCATCAAAAATTCAATACTGACGTTATTATTTTGGTTGACATTTTCTCTAATAAATGGCATCTATACTTGTCTTCAGCTTATAAAAAATCCATGTTAGAAATGCTATAATAAACAAAATGAATTTGTTAAATTCTCAACCCACTTTTGCCAAAATGTTGAAAAATTTCATTTTTGTTTCATCAACGAATATGAAACATTTGAAATCTACTTGAAATACCAAAAAATTAAAGCCATAAAATTTCTAGCATAAATCTTATCTAGAACAAAAGTTATCGAAAATAATGTTGAATCTAATATGCGATGATATAGCGATGAAGATCTTAGCGAGCTGATGCCAGCGGCGGAGATCTCTCAATAAAACAATATACATCTGGGGCGAACGTTAGAAATTTTAAAATGGCAGCACGTTGTAAGCAAACAACGAGGCAGCAAGGTGAGAAAAAAAAAACAATTACAGAGCTTTCTTTAATTAGCAATCACACTTAAAATAGGGATGCATCGCATTATCAACGTAATATAACATTGCATATGAAACATATTATGATAAACGACGTTTAAGAAATAAATTTCAAGCTGCCAAGTTACGAAATATCTTGTTTACACATTCCGTAAGAAATGTGTATTTAGTTTCGTTTTTGTTTGTGTTTGTCGTGAAGGTGGAGGTCTGTGTTCGTCGTGGTGGTGGCGGTCGGTGTAATCACAAATTTAAAATGGTAATTTTAGGCGACACATCACTCACATTCGACTGTAACAGCTAAGCAAAGTATCTACCTTTTTCTTTTTATATAATGGAGAAAAAAAAATTTATCAACAAATAGTCAAGCAGACAGGAAAAAACGAAAAAAAAAGATGATAAAAAAAATTTTAACCACAGGGTTAAAACCAAAACCTCTCTGCTTTCTAAGCAGGAAATTAAACCACTGGCCACCAACCACTTGCACTGGCGTGCTGAATGTAGCACTTTAAAGTGTTGTTTTTTTCTTTTTCCAAATATCTATTGATAAAAATTGATTTGAACAATGTTTAAACGTGACCCTTTTAATGTTTCTTTATTTAAGAAAACTTATCAATATTTAAAGGATCTGATTTTGGAGAACTTTCTTTAGCGAAATCTAAACATGCAACAAAAAAATTATTTTCACAACCTCATATAAATCTCGAGCTTGTCAGCAATATTTTAAAAATTGCTAAAACTAGTCTACTGCATTATACTCAACGAGGCATTACCTGTAGATCTTCAGGTTAAAAAATGTTAACATCAAAGTAAAACAGGCAACCAAGAATGTCCTTTTTCTATGGCAATGTAAAATTGATATATTAGGTAACTACAAATACAATGTTATCAAAATCACAACTGACAACAGAATCATTCAAAATGCAGTTTCATCTGCAGTGAGTGAGTTCGTGGAATTGTACAGCAGAGGAACCAGAGAAGGATGTTCACCTATTGCCTTTTTGCTTAATAAGATTTTACGCAACTACACGTAAATGGTGTGCGTGCTAGTATTTGTAGAGGGAAATACAGAAATGAATGTTTTTCCTGTTTGTAACGTAAGTTAGTAAAAGAAATGCACGGAATGTCGGTACTTTAATACATATAGTGAGTCTCCTATTGCTGTTACAAACATTTATTCCACAGGAAAATGTATTGAAATTCCCATGCAAAGGTCAACACTTTTTCACTCCCAATATTGCAGTTATGTGAACATAATTTCGTTATTCCTGAAAGTTATTGTATTTTTACATATATTGTTTGTAACTCTTGAGGATTTTTCCAAATCGGTAATATCACAATAACTTAAGAAATCAATAAGTTATTGATAGAAATAGGTATTTTCCCTTTTCAAAATTACACGTGCATGCTGAAAAATGTAAAATTGTCACCTTGTTACTGGCAATTTTTTAAATTGTCGTCAAGGTAGTTACTTGTTGTAAATGTCAGATGTTGAAATGAGGAGAAAGTATCAGATATACAAGGTGCTGATAAAATTCACAATTATTACATCAATTAATGCTTATTGCCTTTGATCCAAGGCACGCTATACTATGGAGTTACTAGTTAAAACAGCTCTTAGTTCTGATGTACGCTGTACATGAACTAAATGTCCATTTATTTCAATTCCACAATGTTTGATTTTAACAATCTCTTTTTTAGCACCGAAAAATGATTTTACCACATTGAGTTTCTGCAACATCATATCGACAATGACCCTAAACTCCAATTATCCATTATTACTTTTGTTTCGTTGTAGTGTGGGTGCGTTGTAAACAACAATGACGTTTGCAATATTTTTGTAAACATCGCTATCAACAAACCAAAGCACAAAATAACTCAGAAAAATTGTATTTGATAGCGTTATTGCTGCGCCCAATTAAAGACCTTTTGGCAACGTTTTAGGTGTAATGAATTTACAAGAAGTTCAAAAAAAGGCATTGCAACTTGGAGCGTAAAGTTAATTGTTTAATTACTACTATTTTTTGTCATTTCCCAACATGTTATTTATTACATAACAAAAAGTAGGTGGTGTAGAAATGCTTAAAAAACTCGTCGAAAGGTTTTATTATGACTTTAGAAATGTTAATAAGGATCTTTGTCCCGACCACCAGTTCCACAATGATTCACAATGGCAGCAAGCTTGATGTGTAGACTAAGTAAAAATAATAAAAATTTAACCCTTAAAAATATGCTTTAAAAGTTATTACAAAAAATTGGGCAAATTATCCAGATCCAACGCTTTGAAAAATTTTCAATGGTAGTTTGTAACTAGCTACGGTTGATTGAATATTCATTATAACAGTTCTTTTTTATAAAATTTGCCGAATGCGTGCTGTGTCAAGGAGCGTTGTTACCTCTATTGTTTAGTTTCGCTTACACTATAAATTATTTAAATATTTTAAAGTTGGACTACAAACAAATTTAAGAAATAATTATAACAAACTAGAGGAACCTAATTATATTAAGCTAGTCTTTGACATTATTAACCTTCTGGTACATTAATATCCAGATCCTTAGTGTCGGTTAAATTATTTGCGCGTCTTCTACGTTAAGACACATTCCACAAAATGCATTGTTGGCAAAAACTTGTCAACGATTCGTAAAGCAAAAATCTTTATAGTATGTAGTTTTTTTAATAAGATTAAACATAAAACATGTTTTGTATAACAATAATACATAAGAATGCTAACAAAAAAAATTAATATCGCATCGACCTTTTCAATCGCATATTGTTTGGTTTGCCAGGCATTAGTGTCCAATGATAATAATGACCTGTGATGCTGAAATATAATTGTCTGGGAAAACAAGTGACAAAACTTGGATACTTTTCAAAATGCTGCCACGAATCTTTTTTATTCTAATCAAAATTTTTATTTTAACTGCGTACATAAGAAGATTTGCCATAAGCGGGAATCGCGTTAGATCTTGTTCCAAATGTTTCCAAACGGAAACACACTCACATCATGTAACATGGTGTTTGACATCATAAGCGTTTTCTACAAACTATACAAAAAAACGCTGTTGCATATAACAGAAGACATTTTGTAGTAGTATGTAATCCATGGGCGTTTTGTTAACGAGGTCCCGAAAAGATTAACACTGAAGTACAATATTAGTTTCTTAAACTTTGATAAAATAAATAGCATGGACTTTATTTAATGTCTTTTTCTGTTAGCAGGGTTCATTTTCATTTATTTTGACCAGTTTACTTCGCCATATTTAATACGCATAGGCGTACACAGAGACTTTTAAACATGTAGCTCGAGTTAGCTGGATTACTATAACCACCTACTATATAACCTATAGTTAATATGTTTGCACACCAACTACTTGTACCCAGAAGGATGTATAGAAACCAAGAGATCATCCTTTACTTGTATTTAAATTTGCTCCCTGCGTTTCTGTTAAATTCTCCAGCAAAGAAATATAAACTTAAAACGACTATGTTTGGTTAATTTCTATCAGATCTTTATTAAACAGAACTGACTAACCGATAATGCTTTTTATCATCAAAAGCCTAAGGCATATCCAAGACAGCAACCGGATTTAAGAATGCTTACAACGGCTTAATAGAACTGTTATTAACAATACTACCATACACTAGGCATTGACTATAAAGTTAGTCAATGATTTCTCTATCTTGCCTTTTACGTATCCATTCTAAAGAATTAGATTACTTGAAGGAGAAATTTTTACAGAACTTATTTTTAGAGATGCTAAAGATTTAGACATTTCAGTGAAAGCAAAATCAGAATTTTGTTCAATGTTACTTTCAGAATTAAAGGTAAGTTCAATAAAACAACGAAATACGAAGAAAATTTCGAAGAACTTTTTTTCGACAAAATATAAAAAACTGCTAAAAAACTGAATGGGTGGCCACACTGTAAACTTTGTGTCTATTGGATAAAAAACAGTCCATAAACAATTAAAGATTTAGTATATTTATGAAATAGTTGCTCCTACAAACTCCTTCAGGACACGCAATAATAATAGCAGTAATTTATTACTAAGTGTACATCCTGTGTAAGTATTGATAATAAAAATAAATAATTAAATAATAGTGTCCGTACCGCGTTGTAAGAATTGGCAATAAAATGAAAGTTGGTAAAAAAAAGTGTTAGGTAAAGAAAGTTGGTAGATACAGAAAAACACCAAATTTTTTGCAACAAACCCTTGTTCTTTATAAAAAAAACTACGTAGTGCCTCCATAGCGTACCACTCACTGCTGGCATCAGGCAAGCCTATAGGCTCGGATTAACAGCTTGCGGTATAGCCCGTTCTGTATCTACCTTAATTTTAATCTAGAAATAGCTACTAGTCAGTGGCCCGTAGATATATCCATGGGTTCGCCCGTTCTTTTTATACGGCATTTTCTATATGTGCGCTACTTGCGGTGCCATTTTGCACAGAGACAGACGACGGCTATCATTATAGACATACTATTTATAAAATACCGAAAGACGCCAACGAGTTCGTTCAAGCGATTAGCGTTCTGTTGAAAAACCACTGTGTTATTAACAGCTTTCACTCACGTTATGTACAGTTTCTGATGAACTTTGTAACATTGCCCTCTTTGTAAAAAGAGTCTGTTCACAAAATCTATATAAACATTTTTTTGCATTACACATATTACAGGTTCATTTCCCCTCGTCTCTTAGCTCCATCTTTTCGGGAACTCACGTCCCTGTGAAGTAAATGTTTCAACAATGTTTATTTCTCTATCAATGTTGTCATCAAACACATTAGTAAATTATTTCTGGACACCCGATAGCTGGTGTGGGACGGTTAATTTTCCAATATCGGAACGGCCACAAAATATTAACTAATTAATATTAATCAAAACGTGTTTCTCAACGATCGGCTGAAAATCGACGAAGTCAAAATTTATCGCATCAATATTTCTTCTTTTAACCTTTACTGCTCCCATAAAGATTGCGTTTTCAGCTGTAACAACTCATAACCGAAGATTCCGGCTGGTTATCAATAGTCTTGTACAGACGTATACCTGATAAAATACCCGGCAGTGAACTCCAATGTTAGTTTGTAGTTAAAGAAGATTATCGATACAGGATAAACACCATATTTATTCCAACAAATCTTTGTTCTTAATGAAAAACTACGCAGTGTCTCCAGAACATAGCACTTACTGTTGGCATCAGTCAAATCTGAAGGCTCGACCGAGTAGTTCGGGGTATAGCCAGTTCTGTATCTACCAAATCTAATTTAGAAATATACTACCATATTCCCAAACAATAACTCTCATTTCCCCCCTAAGTTTAATACGCAGAAGCAATAACTCCTTTTCTGTAGAGTAAACTCTAGTCTGAAGTTCCTGATTGAAAGATTATTTGCCTTCTTTTTTTTCCCAACCTTGCTGCTGTTTTGAGTATAAAAAAATATAGGCTCATAGGCCTTTACACGGGACCGTTTTTCAGATTAAAGGTTTCTAAATCGACAAAAAATCAGATAGCCATGGGCTTTTTTGCAGGGGAATGGGGTGATTATAAAATACCGCGGGGTATAGCCAGTTCTGTATCTACCAAATCTAATTTAGAAATATACTACCATATTCCCAAACAATAACTCTCATTTCCCCCCTAAGTTTAATACGCAGAAGCAATAACTCCTTTTCTGTAGAGTAAACTCTAGTCTGAAGTTCCTGATTGAAAGATTATTTGCCTTCTTTTTTTTTCCCAACCTTGCTGCTGTTTTGAGTATAAAAAAATATAGGCTCATAGGCCTTTACACGGGACCGTTTTTCAGATTAAAGGTTTCTAAATCGACAAAAAATCAGATAGCCATGGGCTTTTTAGCAGGGGAATGGGGTGATTATAAAATACCGAATGACGCTAACGAGCTCGTTCAAGGGATTAGCGTCCTGTTGTAAAAACCACTGTGCCATTTACGGCTTTCACTTACGTTATGTACACTTTCTGATGTAACAATAGAAAAAGACATTTCGATCTTTAACACCTGCAAATTGATTGGCTATAAATTTCATGACTAAATGTTTTCTTTCCTTGCCATTTTTACAAGAGCTTAAAGGTTTGTGCTGGTGTTGAAATAAGCAAATTTCAGATGAACATACTGGTGCACTTAAACTCATCATCATCAACTAAAGGTAAGCCAAAACATTTTGTATGTAGTTTTAAAAGCGTTTTGTAACTTTTGTCAATTGCTTTATGGAG
The DNA here is from genome assembly GCA_030067915.1 of Hydractinia echinata. NCBI lineage: Eukaryota > Metazoa > Cnidaria > Hydrozoa > Anthoathecata > Hydractiniidae > Hydractinia > Hydractinia echinata. Next base: position 2,225,048 of record JASGCC010000017.1, on the reverse strand, counting down.
TTTCCTAAATTCTGTCACTGTAAATAATAATATCTTTATCGTGATTTCGTTCGCTTTTTAACAACGCACTTCTAACTTCAGACGTTATAGATTATTAATGAAATGCTGCTATATTTGTCCTCTTATAGTTCGTAAATTGCAGTTTAGAAGTTTCAGTCATATTAAAGCTAAAATACGTTTGCCATAACACGCAACTTGTAGTACATTTACTGACTGATGTAAAATTTTCATTATTTTTTCTTCTTAATTATTTTTAACATCTTTCTTTTTTACTTCGCAAGATTCATTTGCTTGCCATGTTATCTATTGCATGAAAAATTGAATAATCATGAAGAACGTTCAAAGACCAGCCAAGTTTAAGTCTCTGTCTAAGCAAGATCTAATGTTGAAAATTAAATCAGGCTCCATGAAATTTTAATCAACAATCACGCCGACATAAACAATGAAAATCAAATTAAATCTAAGAGCTTGCGTACTTAATAAAAGCAAGAGAGAAAAAAAGAAAACGGTCTTTTTAAAATCAATTTTACGGAGAAAACTATTCATAGACATTAACGAAGTCTCAAAATCAGGTTTACCTCAATAACTGGTATAACTGTGCGTTGTGCAACTATAAAATTCACAATCATCACAACATATTTCTGTAATGTTAAGTACACTAAAACAGCAGTGACACAAATGTTTCATTGCTGAAAGTATGCTGGAAAACAATGCTGATAAAGATCACGACCGGTAATGCATCATTTATTTAGCTCCTGTTTAAAATAGCAATATAGCTATGAAAAATTTAAGTTAAGTTTCAAAAGTAATCTTCCACTGATTGTATTGTTTAATGTTTCATATCCGATGAAAGCAAAGTGCGACCTCGAAACACAAAACAGGCAAGAATAGTTAGTAGATGTTGTAAACTTACATCTTCATAGCAGTCAGACCGCAGTAACTGCACATTTGTAAATTCTTTATAAATAGTTTGATATTTAAGATGTTTAAACAATGGAAATTTGCACAATTCTAATTTCATCTCGCGATTTTTTCGTTTTCTTTTAAAAACTTAGCTCTTTGACTTCGTACAACCTTCATGGGTCATCCTTTCCGCATTTTCCGATGTTTTTTGCATCTTATTTCTCGTCTGGCGTTTTGAAGATGGATGGTGGGGGTGAATTCAAGTTTTACGGCCAGGCTTGAAATCTTGCTGTCCATTTATTCTTTTTTCTTTATGAATTATTGTACCCTCTTAAAAAAATTAGCTGTTATAAGAGTAATAATAAATATTCCAAATGAAAAAGATGCAGTAAGACGAGGTTTTTTTAAGTTTTCCTTTACTTTGATTGAGTTCATCATTTTTTTTAAAATTTGAAGGGATCGTTAGGCGCCCAAAGAGTTAAAAAGAGACTTGAGAAACATTCCTTTTTGTGTTATGAAAATATGAGAATTTTTTTCAAAAGAAAGGCTTATTATTATTATTATTATTGAAATTGTTTACTCAGGACAGCCTCTTCAGTTCCTATTGGTACTGCTATCAACAAGGGTCCTGCGAAGGGGGGCCTAGTGCATTTACAGCTCCCATATATTGCTTATGGTGTCTTTGAGTGAAAGGATTATGTATCAATACTGACTACAAGTTTTTTTAGCTTTCAATAAGTACATTTTACAATAAGTACATTCTGTTTTCGAGCAACACATCGCATACGAACTTGTTGTATATGTAGTGTAAGGTACTTGTTGTATGTGTAGTGTAAGGAACTTGTTGTATATGTAGTGTAAGGAACTTGTTGTATATGTAGTGTAAGGAACTTGTTGTATATGTAGTGTAAGGAACTTGTTGTATGTGTAGTGTAAGGAACTTGTTGCATATGTAGTGTAAGGAACTTGTTGTATATGTAGTGTAAGGAACTTGTTGTATATGTAGTGTAAGGAACCTTTTCCCATCATCTCTCATGCTACACCAATTACTATGTAGTCAGGAAATACGGATAATTTAATGGAGAAAGATAACCGTCTGGTTCATAATATTCTTTAAATTTATTTCACATTTTTTTTATTCCTATAGATACAAAATTAGAATGGTTATCTTTTGAAAATAAAATTTAAAATTTAAAATTACTGTTAGCGATACCGGTTGATTTTATTTAAGATAACACAACCTAGTGCTCAGCTCTTTTATATCAACGTTCGAAGGAAGGTGCATGGATTACTCCAAAAACCAACGTGACAACATGCACGAAAACTTCTACTGCAGAAAGATGCCTTTTACATGCTCTTTGAAAACCTTTTATGGCTAAGTTCGAGAAATAATAATCTTCAGTTTTGAGAAGCTTGAGTTTGTATTAGTAAGGTTGTACTTTAATTATAATTTATGGCTTTTAGCTTCTCGTATATAATTTATAACTTCTAAAAACATAACTATTTTTACCGAAGCTATGAAAACAATGTTGATGCATAGGTCACCTTTGAATTTCAAGTTGAATAAAAAAACGGGGTAAACAGGAATTCTGTTACAGAAGCATGTCGTCGAAAGTTGACATCGTTTCAAAAATGAGAAGGATATGTGGAAATTGTTGAGAGCAATAATTAAATATGCCTTGTCGCGCTAAATGATGTCATCAATTGGCTGACGAATATATCATTATGTCACTGATCGTCCGGGATTCGAGGAAGGTCATTTATCATACGTCATTCTACGCGTATCTTATTTTTCACATATCTTTCGAATTTTTTTTCAAAGTATATAAGATAAAAAACAAAACGATATAATTAAAAAGGTGGAGCAATTTTATTATTAGGAAACTTAAAATCAATTAAGGAGAGAAAGAAGACAAAGCACGTCTAATTAATTAACACTTAATAATTTCTCAAGAATACAATCTGCAGCTAATTATGGATCAAATGGCAAGGAATGTTAATTTCTATCCGCAAGGAAGAAGTTGACATCAACTGAGTTGGATGTTGATAGAGAAAAGAAAGTTTATTATATAATTTGTTGTCAGTGTAGTAAGATTAACCAAAGGTTCAGATGCAGGTTTTAACAGTAGTTCGCTTATAACAGACTTACGTGAAAAATGTTTACGCAGCCAAAATATTGTTGTTGTCCGGTAAATAACTTATTTAAAAAGAGAAGATCTACTTTAGACTGCCGTGGTTTCTATACGTATAAAAGATTCTGCATGATTTCAAAGATGCACATTCTCATTCTATTGACTTTATCACTTTCAAGCGTGAAAACAGAGACTTTGGAAAGTACGCAAGTATACTGTGACAGCTTACCGAATTTGCAAGCACATCAGAGAACGTTCTGTTACAATAATATAGATATTGTAAAAACGCTGGAAGAGGGTTATAAACTTGGCCATAAAGCTTGTGAAGCAGCGTTTAAAGACAGTGGTAAAACTGGCACCAGATGGAACTGCACTAATATGTTAGACGAAGAAAAAAAGAATGTATTTTTTGGAGTTTTTTTGGCTCGACGTAAGTGTATTAAAATTATTTTTGTTTTTCTATACAATTTGCATTAGCTATAAAAGGAACCAGCTTATTTGGATTGCTTTTTTTATTCCTAAAACTTGCAAAAATAATATGGATAAACTTTTTTTAATAACACTCCACCGAATTAAAATTCATGTTTAAATGTTGTTATTCCTTTTTAAAATGTTTATTTATTCATCTTATGTGTCTTTGTGAAACTGATCGACCTTAATCACTGTGATTACTCCAACCCTTTTTAACAAAAGAATACAATAGCCACAAATCATGAGTGTGGTTTCATTACTTAAGTAATTAAAGTTTATGGCATTGGTGTTTATTTTGATAAACGACTGTGCAGTTGTTGAAACTACGTTGAATTCAAAACAAAATTCACTTTCTCTTACTTACAATCCACACATATACTACTCTTAGCTTACTGTCAAGTTTATCTTCAATAAAACAAAATTGCTGATTTTATGATTGTTAATCCGACACGTCTATTTATATCTGTCTGTAGTTATTAAATTTTTGATGATTACATTTCTTCTAATTGTCTGCCATTTCTCTTATCTCCTTGCCTTCCGTTAAAGCCTTTTTTGCAATAATTATATGATGAAAATTTAATGTTTTAATCGAATTTGCTTACCTCGCTCTGAAATTTAGACATTATACTAAAAAAAATTGTAAATAATACAAGTTTTTTTTGTCAAAGGTCTAATTTCAATGGCATTTTTTTTAATCGATGCAAATAAGCAAGTTGCTACAACGGAAATCAACTACATTTTACTATTAACCTCTTAATTGCAACTCAAAGGGCTCAAAATGTTTGTGTCAGTCTAAAATTCCTCTTTTTCCGATAGCAAAGCTAAGATAACATATTTTATTCTGCGTAACCGTAGAAACGCTTCTCAATTTGATTGGCTAGTCAATCCTGAAAAATACCTTTCTTTAAGTTCGTTTTAAAAATGTTAAAAATTTGGACAAATAAGATAACCTTTGATTGTGTAAATTTAAGAAGGGGAGTTACTAGCAATGAAACATCAATTTAGGAATAGAACATTTTTATTCGAAGCTATTAGTTGTATACTTTCAGCAACTTGTTTACGGGCATTAAGTGGTTGCATTTCTTTATTGTGTATTAAAATTAAAACAATATTAAAGAAAATTATAAAAATTCAAGCAAAATAACGTCATCAAATTCCTCTACGCTTTTGATGGGAGCGATTTGATGATATGCTTTGATAAGAACACAAGGTTGAGATTTGATGAAAACGTGAGAAAACTATCTAGCCGCTTAAACCAATCAAAATTGTACATTTTTGCGTAATTGACAGCATTTTAAATTTAGTACTATTGTTGCAGTTGTAGAGACCAATTTGAAATATAACGCTGTATGCACCAATTGCTTCCACATGACTTAAATGTTTATATAACAATGTGGTTGTACAAACAAGAAACACTGTTAAGTAAAATAATTAACACAATATTCTACACACATTTCCACGATAAACAAACTTTGTATGTGCGTCACCATTTCCCGTAATTATATGGGTTAGCAAATATCCTGTGAAAATTTTATTTGTTTTTTGATATAAATACTAACCAGCTAACCATACTTAAAGCTAAACGAGCAAGAGCTTACTGCAACATTATGACTTGAAAAAGTTTACAAAGTTTGCATGAAGTTCGCGAATGCTTGTTCGCGAATGCTTGCACGTGCGCGCGCATTATTGTATCAAAAATCAAGACCAGATAGGGTAAAATCGCTATTAATGAAATGCATAAAATTTTTTGAAGCAAAAGAAACAAAGGCATTGGTAGTAATTTTCTTCAACTATATCCTATTATTTAAAAAAAAATTCACCAATTTTAAGCGAATATTTCTATATTTGAACGAATTACTTTAACAATTATGATCTTTCGTTTATATTTTGTACCTACAAAAATGCATGCGCATGTCTATTGCTTTTAACGCAAAATCAAACAGTATGTCGCACCTAGAAAGATAAAAAAGAGATTTTCTATCCTCTTAGGTGGTACAGAAAGGCGTCGATACTTTTTGAAACATAGTCATTACTTGTTAAACTTTCGGTATTCTATTTGTCTATCTGTGACTATTATAATCGTGTATTACTTCTAAAACAATTCTCTTATCGGAAATTGACTTAAAAAGTTTTTATCAAAACCCTGTAGGCTAGTGCGCCCCCAATGCTAGTGTTTTAACACTCTATAAATAACAATCCCTTGCCTTTTTTGATAAATTCCCTTGTTCTTAGGAGAAGTCGATAAGTTTTCTGATTATTATGTTTATTATTACTATTATGTTTATAACATCCATGTATAAAGTCAATAAAAGTTAAAATATCAGTAAAAGTTTCGAACTCGTTTGATTTTTTACAGCAAACAAATTTTTTTGTTTGTTTGCTTGTTGACAAAGTTCAAAGATTAGATGTTTACGTGAACAGTTCATTCCTTTTCAGCGTGTTCATATACAAGTAAATTTTTGTGGGAGGTCTCTTCATAACAAATCAATTTTATCATTAACTTTCAATTAGTTTGTAGTCAATCAGCAATTACAATGTTAGAAGGAACGAGCGTGGTCCGCAAAACATAAACAACATTTAATTTATTAAATCAACCTTTCAGGAAATTTTGTTGTTACACATCATATCTTCATATCCCACTTTTATATGTATGCTGTAGTTTTTTTGTTTTTGTTTTTATTTTTTGTTTTGGGGGAGGGGGTGGGTGGGGGTGGGTGGGGGGTGCCGTAGTAATTCCTTCAAAGTTATCAAAAGCGCCTTGTTGTTTTAGCATTACCCTTATTCTTATTTCTTTCCCTCTTAGCTGGTAGCAAAGAAGCCGCAGTCATGGAAAGTTTCACTGCTGCTGGAATGTTCTTCAACCTCGTTAGACGATGTCAAAATAACCTCATATCATCTTGTCCGCCATCTCTGTTATATACGTGTCAATTGAAGACATCCGATTCATCTTTGGAAGACTGCAGCGACATCAACTGGAGTATTCTTGAAAAGTTAACAGAGGATTTTTTTGTCGATCGTGTACAATCATTAAAAACCCAAGTTGAAGAACACAATCGTGATATTGGATTTAGGGTACGTATAGAAGTTATACTTAAAATTATCAAATACATTTATCCGCAAGAAATATAATTGTGTTAACAGTTAAGTACCAAAAATACGACATTTCCTTCCTTTCTAAGCATCCACAGTTTTTTATTTCATCATAAAAAACGCCCCTTTCCGTCAGAGCTTACCAAACTTAACAATTGTATACCACATTTGCTCATCAAAACCGTTGTTAATCGATTTAAACAAACAATAAATAATCAAACACCACAAAACCTTGGTAATGTGGTGTACAGATGCTTCTTAACACCAGTAACAATGGTGAAGCAAATTGCATAATCAACATGCGCGTTCTGTTAACTTAACAAATAATTGCTTTTTAAATAGGTCTTAGTTTTTATATGTTTTCATTTTCTTTTTTAGTCCATTAAAACGATTGTAACAACAAAAAGAATTTGCTCTTCACAGAAATGTATTCAACAACAGCAACTCAAACCATTGAGTCACATAAACTCAATTTTACTCACGTCGTATAAACAAAACACCTTCAAGTTGAAGAAAAGAAAACTTACAAATAAAAAGTTAACTACTAAATTGAGATTAAAATATTTCAATAAACTGTTACATTTTCGTGGGCGATTTAGTTATTGTGGGGAAAATAAGCTGTGGAAATGGCCAGGAATTGGTCGTCGTCCTTGCAATGAATGGTCAGATTTCCTTCATGCACTTGATAAATGTACTAATCTCTGCTGTGGTTTTGGACATGTGCAATTGGAGGAAAAGGAAAGGTACTGCACAGTGGATAGTAAGCCACCATTCCGTGGAAAATGCACCACAAAGATGGTATCTCGCACATACTGCAAGTATCACAACGAGATTTCCAGGAGACCTCTACCTGGCGAGATTTACAAAGATCAATCAAAACATGGAAAGAATGCCTAACTGAGAGTTTATATCGATATGTAGATTTTAAAATTATTTATTTCATAAATTATTTGTACTTATATCAATCACATTTTAGGTGAAAAATAATATGTTATACTATTTCTTTGACCTTTTTTGAACGTTGTTGAAAACCAGTTAATACAATTACCCTCATGAAAAATATAATATTTCCCTATGGCCTGAAAATCTAACACGAAGCCATGTATCGAGTTGAAATTTATGTTACGTCTCACACTTTTATTCTCCTCCTTAGCTCGAAATCATTTAACTAAAAATTACTGAATCAGCAATCCTCATACAAACTTTAATACAGCAACAACCTACTGTTTTTCCAGACGCTGTAATTTCGAACTGCATAACATCTGTCTATGTATAATGAAATCTTAATGCTGAAAATAAAGCAATATAGATAAAATGTTGTTGACAGTAGTACCTATTCTGTGACGCCATCATAAATTCCTGAACAGTCAAGAACGAAAATTCCATTCCAGTTAAAATTTCATTCTTAAAATGACCCTACTAGTAAAAAGTAATACCAATTATGATCAGACCTGTTAATTTCCCAATATAAATTTTTCCGAAATAACAGGCATCAAATTACAGTGATGATAAGCAGGCACTCGTCCAGGCCTTGTTTCTGTTTAAAATGTGGCCAAGATTTTTGAATTGAAAACATAAAACCTTTTAATTTTTTTTTCTTACATTTTTTTTATATTTATGATTTAACGCAACGACGTCTTCGCAAATTTTCGCAAGCAAGATGGACGCTATGTAAGTTAGTCTGCGGTTATTTTGAATAAATTTCAATTTATTTATTTTAAGGGTCGAATTTGTTTTAAACTTAAAAATAGGCAGAACAATTTCAAGACTTGCTCTGCCGCAAATTTGTTAGTTCTTTCAGAGGACTGTTATTGTTTTTTAATAATTTTAATAATAAATAACGAATCTTCAACCTCCAACAAACGTTATCGGCTTGAATTAATAGAGGATATCCTGAGAACTACCATGACTAGACATGACTTCATATGTTAACCGGTACTAATTGAAACATCTCCCCAAACGAGAGGTTAACTTTTAAACATTAACCCTGTCCCTGCAAACATCCAGAATTCACAAGTCCTGGATGATAACATCAATGAGTTACTAATGAAAAATCTCAAAGTAGTTGTGTTGATTCTGGAGAAGTTTTATCTATGGTACATTGTTTGGTGACAAGCTTGAAGAACAGCCCAACACTTTTCCAGCAAACTTACTAGAAGACACAGTAGCAGTGCATACCCCGGGTGTAGCAAAACAAGTGAACAATGTAGCTTCTTTTGCTGTGCCATTGCTCTGTCTACAAAAGAAGTTTCCAAGAAATGTCCAACATGTTATTCGCAGACATTTTTTGATTCACTATGATTCATACTGTGATAATTTTTATAGTAGGTTGTGGTTATCTATTGTATTTAAATTTCCGAAAGTTGCCATTTTTGTAACATTGGATGCTACTATTAATTAGTTAACCTGATGTAGCCATTTAGGCATAGTTTGTGTTTCTTTGGCCCATTTTGTGACAATAAAAGTGCAATAACTCACGTTAAAAGAAAAACATTGACTTAGGACTAGGGATAGGATATTTTTGGACCAATCTGGAATTATTAAAACTACTTTCCGAGTTTCAGAGTCAATATCAGAAGGCGTCATTTTTTCTTAACAAAATTATGATTTTTGACCAAATAAAAGCAAATGGGTAAATTTTTTTTGCAAATCTATGCTCTTAACGTGTATCTAATTACTAAGAAAATTATTACTATATCTTACATTCTTATATTACACTGTTACATTTCTTTAACCGGTGTCAGTAAGGCTAATGCCTGACATATCACACTAACTATAACTTAACGTTCAGGAGAGAATTTTGTGCAGTTTATTTTTGTAACGAGTGCCTAAACGGTTGGATAACGATTTTTGCGATTGCGATTAGTTTTTTTTATGTAAACTGTGAAACTTATATTCAAGATCGCATGAAAATACGACATTAATGTTAGAATTTGGATGCTTTCGATGCTTCAAAAATTTAATAACGCACAGGGCGCTAAATCGGTCATTTGTGATTGAAAGTTGCCCCTTTAATGGTTCGCAAATAATCTAAATTTTCTTGCTTTAATTAGAAAAAAACAGGTCATATAATATGTTATGTACCGTATGCCACCATAGCTAAAATGCTGACACTATTATTCCCTACATAATTTTTCATTCTAATATGCAAAAAAATATAACAGACAATCTCCAACTGGTGATTGGTTTTAGATGATTGGTTTTTTGCTTTGATTGTAATAAAAATAGAATCCATCAAGCCATTTGCAGTATTTTAACAGGACACATACTCCTCTAATTTTTAGTTGGAAACAAGTCAATCAGCATAGTTGTAAATAAAAAGTGATGGAACAATTTAATGAAATCCAGTCCACCACATCTTTTCTCTTCAATAAAGCCTCGAAACAGACGGTTTGCTTAGGCCACAAGCAAACTTCATAAACATACGAATTCAATATAAAGATACTCGCTTCCTAACATTAAAGTCTTTTAGAAATAATTAAATTTTTATTTTTTAGTAATTAAAATAAAAACTAGACCCCGAGATCAAAAATAAAACTTACTTACTCGTGACTGAGTTCTTAGTAATTTCAGATAAACGAGACTAGTATTCATTAATTAAAAATCTGTGAAACTTGCATATTTTTCAAAATCACGTGAAAAGTCTCTACTATGCCCATGTTTATTTAACCGTCAGGTATACAAAAAGAGACAACAGGCCATGGAATCGAGTTTGGTTTGTGACTTATTATTCTAATCATTTTCAGTACTTGACAAATATATTTCTTTTGAAACACTATTAACCCACGGGTCCCTGAAATATTCAGGCTACAGTCGGGTAAAAGCAGCTCAACCGTTGCAGTGCCATAACTCCTTTTGTCATAAAGATTGCTCCGCATGCCTTAGAAAGAGGACCTTCAACGAGTTACTGTGTTGCATCACAATGCACCTATTTAACATTACGCGCGCCATTATTATTCCGCGCTAGGGAAGGGAACTGGGTTCTAAGAAGGGGTGCCTGATAAAATCTTCCTTGTGTTCTTCTTAGTTAAAGTTGATGAAAACGAAGTATAAACAACACACTTACATTTATCTATCTGCACAAAATCTTTTATTTCAAGAATTATTTATCATGCCAAGTGTAAACTGTGCTGTTATAGGCTGTTTTAATAGCACTAAGAAGCTGCGAAGATGGAAGAAGGAACGAATGTGAAATTCACGAAGTTAACCATGAAGAATGTTCATGTCAGCGACCGTTTAGTTTGTATTGCTTTCCAAGCGTCCTTAGAAATAACGAACAGAGACAGCGTTGGATAAAAGCTATGAGAAGAATTAACCCAGATAAAAGTGATTGGGTACCAAAACAAAGTGACAGGCTATGCTCTGTTCATTTTGTTGATGGAACACCTTCCCAAAAGTATCCAGATCCAACACTAGAATTGGGGTACGACACTCCTGTTACTAAAAAACCTAGGAGAGAACTATTTCGACATTCTCTGGAAAAGTCATCCCTTGTTTCAGAAGATGTTCCCAGCAATGAAGCCCAAGAAGAGGAACCTTGTTGCTCAAATATTTCTGACGCATCAGGATTTTTTTCACCGACAATACCAGACCACTCTTACACTATTTCTTCACCGCCTACATGTGAATCATGTAAAGACAAGAGCGAAATGATTAAATCTTTGGTCAGTAAAGTGAACTCCTTAACTGTACAAGTAAAGAAGTATAGAGGCAAAGCCTTTGAAATTGTTAAAAATACAACAATGACTTGGGGAATCATTAAAAGTGATTCCAAAATGAATTTTTACACTGGTCTATCTTCTATCATGTTATTTAACAAAGTCAATTTCTGGTTTTGGTACAGCAGTAAATAAAGTACTATCAGGAATAATTTCTTTTAATTCGTCTGCTATTTCGTTAAGAGAAAGTAATTTCTCGCCACAATGTTGAAGAGGATCAAAGTTCTTTTTAGGTGTCGATACTAAAGGGCGCTTTCTCTTTCCTCTGTCTGAAAAGTTATCTCTGCTAAAATTCAAGTCTTTAAATTTAGTTGGAGCTACTTGCTTTCTGTTAGGAAGCCACTCGTTAGAGGTGCTTGTACAAGCTGTATTTGTAAGTCCAATTCTGACAGCAGCTTCAATGCGATATAAAGCAGCCGCAACATGATTACATGTCTGGCTCATTCCAGCCATGCATGTACAATGGCACGACATTATCTTACCACTTTTTTCCAGAATTAACCATAGTTTATGGAAAGGATCGTTAATCGTTTGCGACTTTCTGCATGTACCTTTAAAAATGCAAAAATTACTTCCCGATAAATCATGATAGGCGAGAGGTTGAAGCCATACAGATTTATAATAGCTATATGCCTTTGAGTTTTTGTAGTCATTTAAATCTGAACTACCTAGTTCTGATGGATAAAACATAAGGTAGCTAAAGATGTCAGGATACAACACCATGGGCCAAAACTTTATTCCTTCTTGCTCATCCATCCAACCGTGAGGTATTTTAAAAGGATCTGGAAGTGTTCTATCGTTTATTTTCAGCTTCTTCTGATACTCCTTTAAATTACTCTCTACTTCTTGAGCAGTTTTCACAGGCTGGACGAAGTTCTCAGCTGCTGAAAACACTCGAGCAATTAGTTCTTCCTTTCTTCCACTTATCCTTAAATTTCTAACTCTCAAATAGTTCTTCAACTCTTCGACAGACATTTTTGATATTAAATCGTAATCCATGTTTGTTTTAAATGTTTTAAAAAGTTGGTAAATAATTTGATAGCTATATAGCGCGATGTTTATCCCTTACTAATGGCCGTGTCACACTTTTGTCTAGCTCATTCTGCTAAATCTGTTTTGCCAGAATTTTGTATTAATATCAACAAGAAAATTATTAGGTTTACACGCAATAAACATTTTAACCCGATTCCAGATTAGCCCTGTATATGTCTTGTATTAAACAACAATGTCTTTGAAAAAAGTTTGTTTTTAGCAGCTCTAAAAATTGCTGTTGTCTGTACAAGATGTTGCATTTATTTAATGTATGTCGGTTGCCAAGGTGTTGAAAATTGATATGCAAGTACTAGGAATAAAATACAGACTTTAAGGGAATAAAGATTTACTGAAATGATATCATTTCTGATCCCAATGAAGTAATTTTCTTTATCTGGTCACTTTTAGATGCCGTATGAACAAAGTTTAATGCCACGAACATAAACATTTCTGAAAAGACGAGTCTTTAATGTGGTGGATATGACGTGACTCAATTATATTTCTTAACTAGAACTAATTTTTTGTACGAGTTTAATCATAATTTATTTTGCAACCCATAGTGTTTGCTTCGATAAAATATTTTTTCATTAACAAAATAGTGATTTTCCGTTTCGCGGTGAGTAGGCCGGTTTTGTCGTCAACGATCAAGGTAATCAAATCAAAAACACTAGAAATAATAACTGCCACACTTCTCTGTTACTAGAATCAAATCATTTCTCAATATGCTCAATGTGATTGCAAAGATATAAATACATAAGACAAATGTCCAAGAAGAAAAAAAAATTATCCAGGCTTGTGTTACAGAGAGCGTGGAAATTGTGACTGTTTTATAGAGAGAGTCGTGATAAGGAGTAGTGCATATAACGGCCACTTATCTCAAGGCCCAACATTTATGGTTCTCCTAAGTTGCCGTTATAGACATGTTTTTTGACTGTAATTAACTCTTCTCGAATGAAGTCGACAGAAGGTCATTGTATTTACATTCGAAAGAAAGGCAAGAGAGAAAAAAATTATTATTTCCTGTACTACTATTATTATTTCCTGGATTTTTTTGTGATTTTTGTGATTGAAAGGCCTTAAAAATATTTTTTTGCGGACAAATGTTTGTTATTGTAACTTTTACACTATGTTGTTTTTTTAAAGTCGACGAAAGGTCTGCCGCGTCTATATTGAGATTATAATGGGGGTGAAGTAAATAAAAAATATTTCTTGTAAAACTTTAAACCGACAATATATCACCGCAAAATGTTGCTACAATTTCTAGTGTTGCTGTTATAGTATTTGTCATTATTAAAAGTTTGCTGTTCGCCAAATTTAAAGTCGACATCAACAGTCAAATAATAACTTTCCAATAAAAACAATTTTACCACTTATTCAAAAGGAAATCTGGTAGAATTAAATTTCGGATTTGGATGGTGCCATGATCAAGATTTTGCTGAGATTTATATCTCGTGATTTTACAAAAAGGGAAAATGCACAATATTATTCTAGCGAAAGATTTTGACGCGAACACAGCGTCTTTAAAGCACCCTTTGTCAACTGTCTATTTTTCCTAAAAATCGTTGGCTCTTATTGGAAGAAAGACGAACAAGATCTTGAGAGTTTTTCTAAGTTCCTCACCTTGTTTATCCTGAGGTTATCGAGACAATTTACTAGAGTAGTAATGTTGATTGTTTTCGCACAAATAAAGCGTTTTAACAGTCTGAATAATTTTCCTGAGTAAATCAGGAGAACGTTTGTTTTTAATTTTTTTTTTCTTCTTATCACAAGCAGATGTTTTTTCAATCTTGTAATCTCACAAGTTCTTTATTATATTATATAAGTCTGGAATTGCGATTGGTATACAAGACATAATAGAATTTTTACTAAACATTTAATAAGGAAGAAAAACGTGATAAATTCTCAATATTTTTTTTATTATTTCGAAACAAGTTGAAGAAAAAGAAGATAAAATATAACGAATAAAAAATAGAATGTTTTGCGTGAAGTATCCTACTTTTTACAGAAATATTACACGAAATAAAAGTTGGTTAGAAATCATCTTGTTTTGCCAAGCATTTACTTGTCTCTTACAAATTTACTTACTCGACTCCTACCAAGTTACATACAACTTTGACAAGATTATAGAAACAAAAAGAGATTCTTTTTTAAAATTGGAAGAATCGTGCAGACAAGAAGAAATAAAGCCACCAAAGCTCGCCCTTATGATAATAGGTTTAATACAACTCTGGATATTTCATAAAAGCTCGAAGAATGCCGAGCAAACCGAGCTATTGCTCGATGCTTCTGCACATGTAATACCGTGGGTAATGTTCTCTGTAATGTTTGTCAATCCTTTCCGACTCACTATCAACATTGAATATCATAGTTATTTTGATTTGATATTTTGCCCCATAAAGATGACATTGATAGTGTTTTCATTTATCCTTGGACTACCGTTTTCTTTATACACAAATTCCACTTTTCCTGACATTGAGATCTCATCTGGAAAGTTAACAAAAAAAGACCTAACAGCAACAATTGAACAGGATGAAATTCCTGATGTTGTTATAGGATGTGTACAAAATCATCACATTGATTTCAATTGGTGTGTAATGTTGCCTATTATTTTGTACATGTTTGTCCTTATGAGTTTAAGACATATTCAAAAACCAAAACGCTTAACAGTGATGGAGCAGACTGTAAAGACAAAAAAAGAAGTAAAAGATGCTGTCGATGTTATTCAAGCTGGTAGAGTTGAAGAAATATCAACAAAATTTGAAAGAAACACCCAAGTTAATAAAGAATTCAAGTTGGCCACAGCAGCTACTAAGGAATCAAATAACAACGTCTCAGGACTACGCAACCAAAACAATAACATTGGGAACATGTTATCTGACAGCCCAACAAAAGGCTTTTCTGTTCTAACCAGCCGTGAAAAAATCGTTTTAGATTCTCCAACTAATTCAAAGCCCGTTAACATTATAAAACCATTAACATTCGCACCGGATCAGCAATCACAAAGAAAAACAAATCACACAAAGCTTATTCAAACCGAAAATCAAAATAATTTTTCGAGAGAAGATTTTCAAGAAAATGGTGGGCTTAAGGAATGCTCAAAAAAGGATGCTGTTTCTGGAAAGTTACCTATTTTATTCCAAAACACCTCTGTCCAAACAGAGATCACAAAAACAGATTGCGGAGTACAGGTGCAAAACTCCTTTCTTTCGCCAATATCCAAATTAAATAAGGAAATTCAATTTGGCGGGAAAAGGCGAGACATAAACAAGTTCACTCAAACCACAAGGAGTCCAACTAAAATAGTTGCATGCAAAAACATTCAAACAAATGATGTAAAAATATTAGACACATCAAAAAGCTCCCAGAAATGTTTTCGTTCCAAGGCGTCGCAAACAAATAATATTCAGGCAGGTGTTTTTCAAGAAGATAAAAAAATCCAGACAAATATAAAAGAAAATAAAGAAATAAACATTAAAGATAAACAAACACAAACGATTTATTTTTCTAAACAAACAAAATTAACGCCCCCAAACCATGAAAACTTAGATAAAACAGTTCATTTCACAACGACAGTGTCAGACGAAGTTGCCGCCAAAACTGAGCCTATCCGTTTCAAGGCCTGTAAATCACAACATGGAATTTGGTACGTTTCTTTGAGAGGGGACATTTTTTTAACCGTCTCACAAAATATATTACATGTTGCGAAAGCCGACGAGAATATGAAAGTAGCAGTCGCCGATGATATTTTGAAAACAATGAAAACTTTTGTTGATAACTACAAAAAGCTGTCTGATTGCTTTGATGATGAAGATGAAAGCGAAGATGAGTCATTCATTAACGGCTTTAGATTGTAAATGCAAATCTCGTCCTAACGCTCTATTTCACTGTGGGAACATTTCATGTTATTTAAAAATTTTAATTAACATATATTTTTAATGAAGCCAAAGCCCATAAAAAGACTTGAAAAGGATGTTGAAATCACACTGTGCGGTTTTAGTGAATTTAAAAAGGGAATATAAAAGAGTATCTAAAACTTGTCGTTAGCCGTGGAAAAATCCTCGGGAATTTACCGATCATACATAGCTACTTCCCGCGTCGATATTTCGCGAATCATTTTTCACCTATTAGTGTTATGAAATTACTCTATGATAGTCATACCTGAATAGATTCAGTTATAGGCACTGAAGTATTAACTTCATGGTTTTGTTTTAATTAAAAAATTTAGGCTGACATTTAACAAAACTTAAGAACACATTAACAACACACTAAGTCTCAATCAACGTTTTGAGCTTAGAAAATTTACGAGAAGAAAATAAAGTAGGACTACGCGACTTTCTCACAAAAGACATATGTAACAATAATGATCGCATTTTGACGGCCAGTTCTGGGTTAAGAACGAAAAGCTCTAAAAAAGCTTTTAAAAACATAAATTTGATATTTTATTCTTTTAAAAATTATTTAAGAACATAATAAAACAATTTCAATAGAAATAAACACAGCTTCAGTGATCTTATAAAAAGGTTTAATGGTAAGATCAAACAGAATATAGGAAGAAATAAATTTTTGATGCCGATCTCTCTGCAGCATATGGTGAATTTTATTTTATTTCTATCCTGTTTTTCATTTCTTTTTCCTTAGGATAAGATATTTTAATCAACATAAGTCAAATATAATTTTTATATGTCTTCTTGATGCATTATGTTTGTTTATGTTTTCTTGCATTTTTAAAGTTTGATGTCAGCGTCTTGCGTTTGCCTCAGATTTTTAAAATTACCATTGCACATGCTTATATTGCTTGCCTTTGCGCTTGGGTCGCAGATTTAAACTACGCTTAATTTCTATTACATGTATGTTGGTTACCAGCTGGTTACCAAGGTGTTGCCAAGGAGATATATGAATACTAGGTATGAACTGCATTTCATATTTTAAGAAACTATCGATCCAGCAAATCAGATCTAAATAACGTCATTTTATTGTTTTCCTTACCTTTATATTTCCTCATCATGAAATCCAATCTTAAATATCTGTTTTGTTTTCTTTTCCGGGCCGTGCTAATTGATGGCAGTACCAGTAAGAACTACGGTGGTGTGCAAATAATTGCAAGGAAACTTATGCAATGCATGATTCTTTTAGTCCACTAGTCAATATAAAAACCAAAAATGGAGCTTCTTTTCTCTGCCATATATTTTTGTGGAATCTGTTGCGCACTCCCATTTGACAAGCGGAAAAACTAGAAAAGTTTAATTAACGGTTTTAATTAACCTTACGGTTCAAGCTATTTGTTTTTCTTGTACAGGCCTTTTCTTGTACATGGTAGCCATTTTAAAACTAATTACGTCATGATAATACAAACAAATTTGACGTCAAATTTGTTTGTCACATACTTTGCGCAAATACACAGCGACGGAAGGAAGTGATACTACTTAATGGAAATCAACAATAGTGACATGGAGACTGTGAAAAAGGTGAAGAAAATTGTAAAAAGTTTCAATCGTATTTCTATCACATTGTGTTTATTACCACCGTGATTCGCAATAACTTTGATGGCATCACAAAGATTTGCATAACAATTTTATTTGCAAAATTTTCCCAAGAAAGGTTTCTAAAAAGAAACTCTGAGAGTTGTTAGCTGCGATTGAAGAAGTTCAAGAACTGCTTCAATTGCATGCTGCCGAAATACAAATTTTTTAATTCTTCCCTTACCTAATCCTACCTTCATCCCTTTTTCTGTTTTCTTTTTTCAAATTTTTCTTTCTGTTCCATTTTTTATGACTTTTTTTCTGAATTTCATTTTCTAATTTTTTTACTGGTATTTTTTTTTAGATTTTTTTAGATTTTTTTCTGGATTTTTTTCGGATTGTTTTTCGGATTTTCTTTGCATTTCTTTTTCTGGATTGTTTCTCTAATTTTTTTTTTACTGATGTTTTTTACTGAATTTCTGTTTCTAAATTTTTTTCTAAATTTTTTTTTCGCCGCTATGGTCAGGCACAAATGTCCATCGAATACTTTTTAGTGACAGAGCTATTTAGCGTGACAACTTTTAAGTTATCTGTGAATTGGCGGCCACAGAAGCTTGAGTTTTCTTGCTAAACTAAAATGTTTGTAATAAATTTTGTGTGTTCAACAGCATTTTGACAATTTTTCGCAGTCAGTTTCTTTGTCAGCTTTGCAATTTGTGCAGTTTCGAAGACAGCCATATTTGTTTTGACTTTTTTCTAAACGTTGCTTTCGTAATCGATGTTTGGCGCGTTTTTTATATGACGAGCTATCATGAAACAGTATGGGAAACGACGCTACAGTGAACCTTTGTTCTTGTTTCTTAACGTCTCTATTAAAGCGAAAGTCTACTTAGATCGCAATGCACGCCGTGCTCGCGCTGTGCAGTCGTAAGTCCGAGCGACACAATGTCCACTGGGAACAGGAATACGCGCACGAACTCAAAATGGTGGCGATTCAAGCAAGGAGTTCCTAAAAGTTTGGCACTAGGTTCTTTTTTATTCAATATTTTCATCAACAACATATGTTTAATTGTTTCTCACTCTTCACTGTGTTACTTTGCAGATGATAATAACACTCTATGTATCTGTGGTAAAACTATAAGATAGCGTAATTAGAAAGCTAAAAGCTAAATGTAATAGTTGGTGCGGGAAATTTTGTTATAAATCTCCAAATTTTCTTGAATTTCGCCCGAAACCATGTAAATGTTTATAAAGACTAGACAAGAGACCGAAATGAAATTTTCTTTTCACTCCAAAAATGGAATTCCATGTAAAGCCAGCCAAAAAAATGCCTGTGGCCGCAAAACTTTTGTCATAACAGAAGAGGAAATACATCTTCTTTTCAGCTATTAAAATTATGCGTGACGCAAAAACAGATGCCGCATTCAAAGAAAACGAACTCATCTGTAAATTTGCCTGCGGGAAGTTGCTTTGATTGTTTAAAAACGAATTGTGAATGACCAATTCGAACTAACAGGCGATCAGTATGCAAGGAGTCGCCAAGTGTTGTGCAGATGTTTGTAGCGAAATTTAAAAAAAAATATTTTTTAAACAAAATATTTTTAATTCCAGATAAAAAAAATTGTGAGGTCGACTGGGAAACTGCAATCTAAAAAATAGACAGACGATAAAACGCAGACCACATAGGCGAAGAAAGTTAAGTCAATGGTTAAACAATTTGCTAGGCTAATAGCATCTTTTCACTCATCTTTTCACTGATGTATGTTGTAAATGAAACTAGTCTTATTACTTAGATGTGTAGAAACTTTCTGCAGACAATGTCAGAAAGGGCGGTCTATTGAATGTTAAGCAGTATGCCTGAATAAGCGCCTAGGGCAACTATTTTAAAACTAGTCTTTAGCCCATGAAAAAAACAAGGGTTATCCGTCGCAGATATTCTCAGATTTTCGCCCACGATATATCTCCTTGTCATCACTTTTTCGGGCGTCCTCAGCACAAAATAACAATTCGGCTACCAGTTTAAAAAAATAAAAATTTTTTGCTTGCCGGTTTAATTTTTTGCTTTGGAAAACAAACACTAAAAGCTTCCTTTTTATTAGTTATACTATATGTTTATAGTATTTACAATGCCAACTTAAATAGAGCCTGTTCCGTGATACAGTATATATACTCAATCTTGTGTGCTTAACCCAGAGAAGTAATTAATTGGCATGGTAAACGACAGACTTTATATAGCATTTCTAAAAAGACCTCCCATTGGATGTGTAACACACGTACCTGTATCCTGATAGTCAATGTGGTTGATTGTATTGACCGCTAGACCCGTCATTGTTTAACATTAGTTTCGCAACCTTTATAGGGAAACAGAATAAGTGAAATAAAATGACATCTGACAGTTTTTGATATAACAGATCGCTGTAAGAGTTTAAATGGATGTGCAACAGCACACCTGTGCTAAGCATTCCACGCTGGTTTTGCGACATGGCTTAACGGACAAGTATTCAACCTGACCTGCCATGTTTCCTCGATGCTGTATGTACTTTATTAACATAAACTAGCTCTTATGCAGGGGTGTTTTTACGGCCACAAAGAAACCTTATTTACTCAAAAAATTATGTAAATTTTTATATTTAAAAAAGTAATAAAAATGTGAAAAGTAAATAAAAATGTGAAAAGTAAATAAAAATGTGAAAAGTAAATAAAAATGTGAAAAGTAATAAAAAAAACTTAGATAATTTAAATAATTAGTCTTGATGCAAATGCTAGGCAAGCAAGACTCAAGTTTCTTATTGGCTTGCGATACGTTAATGATTAGAAATTATCTTCATATACATATGAGAACCCTACAGTAGGAGAAATTGGTTGCTGGCCTTCGTCTGTGAATAAGCTATAACTCAGTCGCAGATCGATAAACCAAAAAAAACAGATCCGTTTTAACATGGGTTCCACAGCTTTATAGCTGTACAGCTATCTTGTTATAATTTGTTTTGATAATTTTATTCGAAAAGAAGTATAAAATAGTCAACAAACAAAAAATCCACTTACAAAAACTTCTTAAACTTTACTGTTCTTCCCATCATAAATTTGCTTTTGTTAATTTTTTTAAAAAATGCGCGAATAATTAAAACTTTTTTAACGAAATAGACAACGCAATGTTAATTGTCCATAACTTTCGTCGTGCATGAAGTTATAACAAAGAAACTGCACGAAGGGAACAATAAAAGTTAATTACCCATGACTTTTGCATAAGAAAGTTTTCAAATTAAAGTTTTGTGAAACCACGAAAAAGACAAAATAAAAATAAAATTCTAAAAGAGCGTAGCGAAAAGATTTTAAAGAGTTAAAGCAACCATTTCGTGTTCCAGTAGCACGATTTTTTTTTACGCACAAACAGACAGGCAGAATAGATCTTTGAAAAAAAAAAGTATATATATATTTAGATATAACTTTATTATAACTTGTGAAAAAGTGTTTTTTTCAAATACTTATTTGTTTTTCGTTCTTTTGATTTTTGTTTTTTTTATTTGGTTTATGGACCTGCTAACCAGTGTAAAACTTCTTCGCTGACGTAATAAAACTAATAAAAGACGGCCAACCCTCCTAATAAATTATTTCCAGATTTTTTGAATAGGTTTCGTAATTTTTGCCATTTATGCCCGTTTAACATGAGATGACTCACAAATCGATTGTGTACGAGAAACAATAATCTGATGCACAGATTTTAAACCCTTTCCTAAACTTCAGAATAAAATGCGTTTTTGTCAGGAAAGCGATGTAACTACCAAAAATAAAGTCTATCTTCTGACTGCTAACTTTTATTAAGTTAGCAGTCAGACCGCTACATTAAGCTACAATCTTCCAAAAAATATATGAGTCAAGTTGTCAACTTTTGATGTTCCTACCCACAAGTTTACCGTAGATTTAGCTATGTTATTTGGTCAGATCTCGACTCTCAAAATGTGCTAATTGTTGCTAACGTCAGGGTGGTCATATTTTTCAAATTTCGCGCCCTAACATGGATTATTCCGTAAAGCGGGCGTGTTAGAAAGTGCGGCTAGCCTATGGAATTGAGAAGGTAGCACTTCCCCAGACTACCGACTGCGGCGAAATGGCGAGTTGATGCTGATTGCCAACCTTGTAAAATGGTAAAAAAAATGTCATTGTCTCAATATTTTTAAGGGGGGTGGAAGATTGTATGCCTGCACGTATTATGCTTCCTCTAAATAATTGCAAAACTAGTGTGTAAAACTAGTTAAAGAAGAAAAAATGCTGAGAGAAAAATGACTGATTCTCTGTAGAAGAAGGTCGTTTTTTTACCCCAGCAAAAGCCAGACTCTGGGAGAGATTAAAAATTTGTCCTTACAAGAGCTTCACCATTGCCCAGACCTGTGCTAGATGAATCTCCGTAGGTATTATGATGCAAGGTTCTTTTTTTAGAGGTTTGTTATGTAAAACGGAATCCTTTCAGCTTGAACGCCAACCTTAAGTAGAAAATATAGAACGCCTCACACAAGAAGACATGGTTAGAAACAAACAATATCAAAAATATCAGGACACATATTCGAATATCGTTTTTCATGTAATTTTATTCAGGCGTTTTACACTTAATAAAATACGAATTCAAAAATAAAATTAAGACGTCTCGTTTCCCTCCGAAACTGCGACCAGGATAACGATATCAAAAAATTGATGAATTTTGGTTACGATTCTTTCTGAGTTCTGAAAATTGGTTGTGGAAAATAAAAATAAATTAACATTTTAAAATAAGTATATAGTCTATTTTTGTGGAGATTACAGTTTTTAAGATCACAGAGTATAGTTTTAAAGGAGGCTTTTTAGATGGAGTCACACGCTTCCGACTATCATTATTGGTGATATCGTATTTTTACTACTTAAACACTGGTTGCTCATCAGAAAACCCAAATCTGAACAAGTATAGAAAATCCTCAATTTGTTAACATTATAAACATAAAGAAATTTTTCCAATCGACGTGTATGAAAAACGATATGATTCGTAAAAACTATGATACAAAAACAAAGGGCGACGTTCTTCTGATCAAGATGAAAGAACTGGTAATCCAAATTCATCCACTTGAACTCCATCCTAAAACAAGAGAAAATTTCGTTGAATTTGACAAGTTCAGTAGCATGGTAGAATATAGGCGTATAATAGGTAAAACACTACTACACAAGATTAATTTTATAACTTTTTAACCAGATACGGTAAAAAAAGATTGTTTTTACCCATTCAATGCTAAAAATAACATGAAAATTGACTACCTTCGTTCTTGACCCAGATGATTCTTCGGGCAAGCTACCAGGTACTGCTGGTGCACTCGAAGCTTCGTCAAGATAAGCTGCGTCGTCTTCGAGAAACATCTCATCACCAAGAGCATCCAATTCTAATCAAAACGAAAATACCGTAAGTAAATCTAAAACTCAATTCGCAGTATCAACCTTTCAGGGGACAACGCACTCTTGTTACCCTTACACAATACTTTTACAATCATTTAAAAGACACCAGAGAACGAAATCGTAACGCAACTTTAGTAAGTGCGCCATTAGCTAACCTGCGTCTAAATCAGCGTCATCAATCTCTGGCATGCCATACTGTCGACCAAGTGCTTCTTGCACCTCGTTGGCTTGGTCCAACATGTCTTCCATATCGTCTTGTATATCCTTTAGAAATGTTGAAATTGATTACAAACTTTTACTTTACATCAACATGCAGGTAAAAAGTAATTACATCCGAACGGCGACATTGTTTATTCGGTAAATTCTTCAAAAATCAAACCCACCTCAATTTCATCTATGTTCACCTTCTTATATTCTTTTTTCATTTGTTTAACTCCTGTTTTCATGGCATCAACCTGAAACAGCGTAGTGAGATATTGAAAACAACGTTTACTGCATTTTATTGCATTTTCCTGATCTGATCATTCTCATCTCTTGTTGCAGCAACAACAATCCAACTTACGGTTGTTTTTGTGTCTTTTAATGTTTGTGTGGCGAAATTGGCCTGCTCCATGTTGAACGATTGATTACGAAGATTTTCCAACTGATTTTCATACCTAGAAAGACATTCTAAATTTTACACATCTTTTATACACAATTAGTTTCTAAAATTTGCAACAGTTGGCACGGCCTAAGATCGTTTTTCAAAATCTGTTAAAGTTTTCCGCACAAATTTGATTTTTTAGGAGAGATTACGATTTAAATGGATGTTTATCAATTCATAATAAAATGTGCTTTGCTAGGTATACTTTTGCATACTTTTGTGAAGCAATAACTTGGTGTTCTAGTTTCTTAAACTAGTCGTAGTTGTCTTTGGCACAAACATGCTTAAAAAAAATTGTTAAAGGGTTGCTTAAATCATTTTATATAAAAACGTGCATATCGCTTGGAGATGTGAAACAACTATGTCAGCATTTATTTGCAACATTTCACAAAATTGTTTTCATACGTTAAAACAAACAGCTCTTGCCATCTGAAAGATTTAAACTCTACATCAGTTATAAAAAGATGAGTTTTAAATTTTGGATAACGTTAAAGAAACTACGAATCGATGCGTGTAAGAGTCAAACTTCATAATATTCAAAATGCTTGTTTTTCCTTTTTTTCAATCTGAATTAAAAGACATTGAAAGACAGAAGTGGGCTAATTCTGGCCTACTACTTTGGTGTTAAAAATGTCTCTAACAGCATGTTCGTCTGATGCCGTTTTTCGTTCATGTCCTAGATTTTTCACTGTTTTTTATTCCTTGTTACAAGTTCATTTGACATTTTTATAAAGAAATAAAAACAGAAAACACTTACAACCGGAGTAGTTAATGCTGGATTAAATCATGCAGAATTAACTTTTCAAAAACTTATTTTTGCGATTTCGGCAAATATTTGCCAAAACAAGTTCGGCAAAATATAAGAACAAAATTTTTATTATTTTATCCCTCCTAGAAGTTTCTCCTAAATACCGCAAATATGAATATGTGCAAAATCATACGGTCGCAAAACGGTAGTTTGATATCGTATTCACAAAACATAAAACCCGTAAAACATAACACATTTTTTTCATTTAATCGCAATATTCAGAAAAGAATTATCCAAAATTTATTAATCGTTTCAAGGTACGGGTACAAACAATATTTTAATTACGCGGTTACTTTAAAAGTAAATATGTTTATTCACATACATTTTCTTCTGCTTTAAAACTCGCATTGCTTTCTGCTTCACCATATTCTAAAAAATAAAAACTTTACGTGATAAATAAAAAAACGTTCGAATCGCATCGAGAATGTAAAAATTAAGACTTTTCAACAAAGAAAAATACCCATTCCTGTTCACTTTCCTGCTTACAATAAAATATAATTTGCAAGACTAACAGCAACAAACCTTCGATGGCCCATCCCTCATTTTTTTCATCTGTTCTTTATACTTCAAGAGGTCCTTATCTAACATGCTAATTTTCTTTTGCACTGAATCACCACGGCTATCGACCTAAATACAATTAATATTAAGTGCAAATGTTTCATTGAATTCAAAAGTTTAAATTTTCGGATAAAAGATAATTTTCCTCAAAAACAAACCCTCGAATGACGGTCTCTTTAGATTCGAAAATAACGATTTTATAAATTTATGGTTATTGAGGTACATTATTATATCTAGATAAGGTGAAGGGTCTCTTTAAGAGACAAGAGAGGAGTTGAACGTCCTCCACCATACCTTAGTTTAAAGGGGCGATTGTGGAAGTCCCATGAAATGCCACATAGTGATGGTGTCACTTTGAAAAACACCCAGTCCGGTCTGTGAACGGTTGGCGCTAGGAAGGGCATCCAGCTGTAAAACAATGCCAAAACTCTTTATTAATGGCCGTAAGAATAGTTGATCAGACAAACTGCGTAAACGGGGCTGGAACTCTAAGGAGTGAAGGTGTCGCGCACGGTAGGACAGATGTCAGGTGTGAGCATCGTCAGACCGTTACCCAGCTATCACATCACAAGGTAGATAACACTAGGTTGAGGATGGCTAGTGTAAATGTTGGTACTCTGAGAGGTAGAGCAGGTGAAGTAGTTGAAATGTTAGAACGTAGATCTGTTGATATGTGTTGTGTTCAGGAAGTCAGGTGGAGAGGAGCTTCAGTGAGATTTGTGGAAGGTAGGAGGGCAAGGTATAAGCTTTTTTGGATTGGTAATAGTGATGGATATGGAGGAGTTGGCATATTCGTTGCAGAGAAGTGGGTAGAAAAAGTAATAGATGTTATGCGTGTTAATAGTCGTATTATAGTGATAAAGTTTTTGATAGGTAATAGGATTGTCACTTTTCTGTCAGTTTATGCTCCACAGTGTGGACTCAGTGAGGAAGATAAAGATAAGTTTTATGATGAGTTAATAGCAGTCACATCAAAGTTTGGAGACACTGAACTTGTCATGGTGGGCGGCGACTTTAATGGTCATGTTGGGAAGTCATCTGAAGGTTATAGAGGTGTGCATGGAGGCTATGGATTTGGGAGCAGAAATAAGGAAGGGGAGAGATTGCTTGAGTTTGGAATGGCAACGGACATGGTGGTTTGCAACACATCATTCAGTAAGAGACAGAGTAGGCTGATAACATATGAGTCAGGTGGTTACAAGACACAGATAGATTACTTCCTGGTTAGAAAGTCAGACAAGAAAGTGGTGAAGGACGTGAAAGTTATATCGGGGGAAGAGTGTGTTTCCCAGCATAGGTTGCTGGTTTGTGATATTATCTTGAAGAGTGTTAAAGAAGCCAAGGGAAAGTACAGGCCCCGTCGAAAAGTCTGGAAGCTGAAGGAAGAGATTGTAGCAAGACAATTTAGTGCAAAAGTTCAGCAGTTAGCCCACAATGGTCAATGTGATAGTGACAATGTTGAAAGTACTTGGACTACTTTGAAGAATTGTCTTCTAGAAGCTTCTGATGATACCTGTGGGTGGACGAAAGGACCAGCTAGACATAGACAGACCTGGTGGTGGAATAATGAGGTTGACCAGTGTATAAAGGAAAAGAGGAAACTTTGGAAAGAGTGGAAGTCAGGTGGTAGTAAAAATATTTACTTAGAAGCTAAGCGTCGTGCTCGTACAGCAGTGTATAAGGCAAAATCAGAAGCAGAGAGAAACAGATTTGCAGATGTGTTAAGAAGGGAAGACCAGCGCAATGAGGTATTCAAGATAGCAAAGCAAATGAAGAAGACTAATCAAGATGTTGTAGGTGAGAAGTGTATACGTAATGATGAAGGTGTTTTGGCTAGCACAGAGGAGGAGAAAAGGGTAGCTTGGAAGAATTATTATCAGAGGTTGCTTAACACTGAGTTTGATTGGGATGAGGATAATTTGTCTGATGATGATGTTGTAGAAGGGCCAGCTATGCAGATCAAGACAGAATGGGTAGTGGAGGCTATTAGGAAATTGAAGATTGGCAAGGCTGCAGGAGTATCAGGTATTGTTGCAGAGATGGTAAAAGCATCTGGATATATTGGAGTTGAGCTTATTACAAGTCTTGCTAACCAGATTATAAAGGATGGTGCTATTCCGAGTGAGTGGCAGTCGAGTGTAATAGTGAATTGTTTCAAGGGCAAGGGTGATGCATTAGGAAGGGGTAACTATAGAGGTTTGAAGTTGGTTGATCAAGTAATGAAAGTTATTGAAAGAGTGATTGATAAGTTACTGACATACAAACTGAATGTCAGCTCTTAACCTTCCACTAATACTACTGCACTTCTTATGTACCCAATGCTTGCAAGTCTGACAAAAAATTGAGTTACTACCAACCCCTTTCCTGCAAACTCCACAAGGCCACTTTCCAACTACAAGGTCACACTTGGCTGCAATGCTACTAATCATGACTTTAGACTTTGCTGTGTTTACCTTTAGCCCTTTCTCTTCTAGTCCTTTCTTCCACTTCTCAAACTTTTCAACTAATTCTTCCATCGACTCTGCTATGAGAACCAAATCATCTGCATACAATAACTCCCATGGACAACCTGTTCTGAACTCCATCGACAGCGCTTCTAAGACTAGAACAAACAACAAAGGACTAAGTACAGAACCCTGATGTACACCAACATTTACACTAAATTCATCACTAAGTGAATCGTTAATCCTGACACGACTTCTAGCATTGCTGTACATAGACTGTACCATCGTAACTAGCCACTCATCCACACCTATAATCTCAAAGGTGAGATTATAGAGAATGAAGTATTTCCAGCTTTAATGATGTACAACAGTGGCTCGTTAGAGATAGTTGAGAACTTCTGTTACTTAGGTGATATGTTGGGCAGTGAAGGGGGTGTTGGAAGAAGTGTTACTTGCAGGATAGGTTCTGCTTGGAAAAAGTTCAGAGAGTTACTTCCTTTGTTGACTAGCAGAGTCCTGTCAATTGAGGTAAAAGGTAGGTTGTATGAGGCCTGTGTAAGAAGTGTTATGTTGTACGGTAGTGAAACATGGGCAGTGAAGCAGGAAGATCTTGACCGTTTAGAAAGGAATGATATGAGAATGGTTAGGTGGATGTGTAACGCCAGTCTGAGAGACAGAAAGAGTTCAGATGAGCTAAGAAGCAGGCTAAGTCTCCGTAGAATTAAAGATGTTATCCAGATAAGAAGATTGAATTGGCTGGGGCACTTGGAAAGAATGGAGGAGGATAATTGGGTAAGAAAGTGTAGAGACTTGATAGTTCCTGGGGCAAAGCCCAGAGGCAGACCGAGAAAGACTTGGCAGGAGGTTATAAGGACAGACTTGATACAGAGAAAGTTGAGTTTAGATCTAACACAGTCTAGATCAGATTGGAAGAGGGTCATTAATATACCCCGTCCAACCCATGCTAGCATGGAAAACGGACGTTAAGCCGAGAATGATGATGATGATGATGAAAAAAAATAAACATCAGATACACATAAATTGTTGAATAAGAGGAAATTCTGTAAACAAAAAAAAAGTTCACATAAAAGAGCTTGAGAAATTGTCTAGAAATTCGTATTTTTATGGGGGGGGGTGGTTTTTTGCTATAGGATCAAGTCTAACATGGCATGTGTACCAAAGAGGGTGCATAAGGCAGTCCTGTTTGTCCAAATTAATTTGTTCCTTTACATAGGAAAACATCAATAGGCCAAAGTTAATGCTTTCCTGAAGTTATATAAGGAGAGATCTTCAGTCTTGACTGACTTCCCACTGATACCTAGAATACTCAAAGCAACAATTTCCACACCTAACCACCTAACTAAAAATATGTGACGATTCCAGGGAATTTGATAACAAGCTATATAGCGATAATTTTTACTTATCGATATGCTTTATAGCTATATCGCTAACAGTAAGAGGATTATCGATAAATGTTAATATCTATTGGAAATTATCGCTAATTATAGCTAAGGCTATTTATCGCTAAATTTATCGCTATATTTCTTACAAATTATCGCTGCATAAATTTAATCATAAAATGGCGGCGTTAGCTGAGAAAAACGCTAGCTATGTAGCTTTGTTTTTATTTCAGAATAAAACTATGTAGCGAATCAGGGACTTTGGGGATATTTGATCTGTGTTATTTTCTTCTTTTTAGATAATTATTTTCTAGATAAAGAAAGCAATCAGAAGATTAAAAAATGACCAAGAAAGTTTAGTTACCTTGATTTTTAGCTAGGTTTAGTCAGGATAAATTTTATTTTTTACAGGATAATAATCTAGAGAATAAAGCAAGAGGATAGCCGTCGAACATGTGGGATAGTTGTTATGTGTTTTGTTTACTTCAACAGGGCGCGCGTTTTCATGTAGTTCTTGCTCTAGGAAACTGTATCACTTTTTCTTTTCAAAACAAAGTTTGTAATAAAATCAGTAAACCAAGGAATTTAATAGGGCGTGTGTTTCATGTACTCTTTGTTACAAATAAATAAAATGTGTCACTTTCTATCCCAGACAAACTTTGTAACAACGCTGGGGAAGGGGTCATTGGCTATTTTTCTTTCATAATTTATAGAGTCATCCTTAAAAGGACGTCCAAATTTTGGGGGGAAGAGGGTCTTTGTATTTTTATTGAATTCGTTGTTTTTTGGGGGAAAACAGAGGATTATACAAGTCGTTTTGTTCTCAATTTACATGAGAAGCATTTTAAATGGAAATCTTAGTGTGTTTTTTATTTTAGTTTGTTTTTTATCCAGGGAATTTTTCTGCTTAACTTCAAGAAGGACATGGGGAGGGGATGTTACCATTACTATGAACATGGCAACACAGTTGTTTTTCTAATTTAAGAAACACGTTTATAAAAAACACAATACTGACACTTAACGTCCTTTTAACTGAACATGTCTTAAGAATATTGATAAAATTATATTTTAATTTTTCAGGGCTCTTTCTAATGGTAAAAATAAAAATTATAGCTTGTTATCAAATTCCCTGGAATCGTCACATATGGTGATATTAATACTTTATTGTTTTCCCTTTTTTTTTAACACACTGGACATCCTCAATCGAATTAATTCATCATTGGCAATGCATTGCTGCTGAACCCTGGCCTAATTGCTTTATAGCTTTCCTTGTATTTGTTCAGTTAGGCTTATTAACAACCAGCAGGATATAGTCTAGTAATAGAAGCAATTGGCCATTCTACTGTGATTGTAAAGATTTGCCAACTTTTACAACTTTTAATGTGTACAGACCCCTGGCAGAGTATGGCAAATACCAGATATGCCAGTGTCCCATGCAAACAGGGCAGATGATTTGGTAAATAACCAGGAGTGGGATGTTCCATGACGTTAGACATATGACAGAGGTTGGGCACGACAAGAGCAGGTATAAGACATTAAAGAAGTTGAAGGTCAATGAAATTAGGTTCTTGTGAGGTACAATAGAGGGAATTACAGGAGAGGAACTTCAGATATAATTAAGAGGGTTATGGAGAACACAAGATAATAGTAGAAAAGAGTGAATTTATATTTGGAACACGTATTTATGCATTTGACGGTTTCTTCTCTCCAGCCTAGCATCCTCAAACAATTCCCCCGATTTATTCTCTTTTGCTTTGGTAATTTTACCAGAATTTCTCATACATAAAGTATTTTATTGGGAACAACAGCAAATAATTCCCACGAATATAACAAAAGTTTCCATCCGTTAAACTAAATTCCCGTAACTAGTATCTAGTTTTTGTATCATACATACCCGCAAAAATGCTCAGTCAAAATTAAGTCGCTGAAAACACAAATGGGGGCATGGTGACTGTAAAACTCTTGTAGTACATCCCTGAGCAATGTAATAACATCAAAATTACATTAAATCTGAAATAATTTTGAAAGAAAAACCACAAGGCTATCAGACTAATTTTTTGGTTTTAATGATTTATTCGTACAAAATTTGGCGAGCATTTAATTTGCTGATGGACCAAATTGATTGTTTTTGCGAGCATTTAATTTGGCGATGGCAAAAATATCTTAAATTTGGCGTGCATTTAATTTGGCGATGGCCGTTTTGACTTAAATGGATGGAAAGATTTTCTTTTTTTTATGTAGCTTAAAATTTTATCTTAAAAGCTTTATAGGACAGAAAAGATAAAAAAAAACGATTTTTTAAACAAGAACATGCTTTATATTAAAACAAAAAGAAGTCATGTAAAATTTAGCCTAATTTTCTTTGTCACATTTTTTTGTCTGTAAAGGAATTGAGTTTTTATGCATTGAATTTGGCGAAAGATGAAAAAAGATAAATTTGGCGAGCATTTATTTTGACGATAGATGAAAAAAAGATAAATTTGGCGAGCATTTAATTTGGCGATGGATGAAAAAAATTAAATTTGGCGAGCACTTAATTTGGCGATTTTAGACTAAAATCGCTAAAATCGCCAATTTAGTGCTCGCCAAACTTATACGAATAAGGTATACTTTGTAATGTGCTAAATGAACATTATAAGGTTAAATTATTTGGGAGTGAAGATAATAAAAAGCACTTACATTTCCAATGACATCTGTTAAGTTTGGTGGTGGTTGCTTCGGTTTTCCAGTTCCAAAAAGTCTATTCATTTTTCCGTAAAGATGTATTTAGTTTTCTACAAAATGGGCGAATATAAATTTAACAATGCTAAACAACATTATGGGAAGTATAACATGTCTTTAAACCAGAATGTATGCCACATTATCACAATATCAATCTTCACCTTCCTTACTACCTTACAGACCTCATACAAAAAACAAGTCGATTTCATATAAAAGAGCTTGAAATGTTGACTAGAAATTATTTTTTTTTTAATTTCTGGGTTGGTCCTCAAGATTTTTGACATTGAATCTTTGATAATTATGCTAATTTATGCATGACATCATGTATTTGATAAAAATGAGGTGCTGTTTTAAGTGTTTTAAGGTATATTTTTTACCTAATCCATTTTGACATTTTGAAGATATTTACATCAATATTAATACTTAGTTATCCTGATGTGATTGTTATTCATACCAGCAATTGTCTAACATAAGATATCATAATTCCACTAAACTTTTGAGATTTATATCTCGAAAACCAAAAAAGATTTTTCAAAAAAATAAAAAGATTTCTAGACAGTGTGAAATCATCAATTTTTTCAAGGGAGGTTAATTGACATTCAAATTATAACAACATTATAGCTTTGTATACGATCTTGTTTTGACAGTTTTCAATGGTAAATTTTTTTTGTATGATTTGTATGACCCCATATAGTTTCTAAACTGTGATATATCTTAGCTTTGTAAAATTTAGATCCAATTGTTATGAATGAAGATATGTAGCTACTCAACTGAGCCACGTCGTTGCCAAAAGGATTCGTTAGAATCCAGACAATCCAGGTATTTAGACCATCACAGCCTTTGTCAGCGGGATACCAGAGCCAGCATGGGACACTGAAAGGAACTCTGGTGGAGCTTAAGCTATATAATGAGTGCATATATGTATACAGGATATCCGAATAAAGTTGGCGGATTCTTGCGAATCCTTTTGCCTCGGCAGCCCAGAGACTCAAACCGGGTTCGAGTCCCGAGTTTGAATATTCATCTTCTTTCTTAGACTTTATCTGCAATTCTTCTATTAACCAGTATAGTCATTTCACAGAATATATACATGATACAATTATAGAGAACGGGACTGGTCAATGTTTTGGTTGGCCCAGTTAAAAGTTTTAGGAACAGCTCTCACTGTTTTTTCTGTTAAACTAAGCAATCCCAACCAAAACTAAACCGCATATTCAAGAAACTGTATAAGTACATATACTATCTCAATTAAGGAAAATATTATTTATTTGAGGGATCCCTCTATTAAGCGATATCCCTGACTGTAACAAGACTACTAGCTTTATTCTTCACTTATTCTTGTACAAATCCACTGGATATGTTGCTGACTTGTAAAAAACGCTGTGTACATGAGGGAGATCCAAAAAAACTCTACTTTTCTGAACCAATCCAAATTATTTCCGAAATGCAAAGCAGTGCTTATAATTTCGTTGACTTGACCACAAAAAATGAACCTTAAAGTAAACCTTAAAGTTATGTGACTTTTAAGCGATATATATAAATTTATTGAGCAAATTGTATTATTGCATTTTCAGAACTTCCCGTCAATTAAATTATATATAAGTTAATTTCTCCAAATTATGTGCAAGACTTCTGGGATATATACCATAATTATCTGAATTAGCGCCTGGCTCAAATTAGCACCCCCTTCGAATTAGTGCCCCTTAACAGCTGAAAAATTTAATTAGCACCCCCTTAATATCTGGAAAGGGGCGCTAATTTGGAATTTATTAACCTTAAATGAGCCCGAAACGAACCCATTTACTGTTATCGAAGGGCAGAGTGAAGAAGAGGTTCCTTTTTTTCATTTTAGTTGACAAGGATGAAGAAGGAGACGTAGACATAGAAGTTTAGCCATCGTTGTATTAAAAATATTAAAGTGATACGGTACTTTATATTTATTTTTTTATTAGTGCCCTCCTTAAACCTAACCCTAACTCTCTGAAATGACGAAAATTAAATTAGCGCCCCGGCGCTAATTCAGAAGAAAAAGATTGCTAGGTATATATTTTAGTGTATTTATTATAAATATATATATAAACTATTTATGCACAACTTGTGATATTTTTTAACTTACAGTCAATGGAAAACTGTGCTCCCCAAAAAAACTTTTCAACAATTTTTGGACAGAACATTGATTTAGCAATAAGATCTAGAATTATCTCAAAATTGAAAGCAAGTTCTTTTACTGGCATGATAAACTAGGAATGTTAAAACTGTTAGCTCTAAATGACATTTTATTTAACAGGTCTCACATATTTGGTAAAAAAAAACCCTTTTAGACACTCTGGCCTCAGCATCCAAAGTAATGTTTTTTAATCAGTTAATTAACTAAGTTTAAATAGACATTATGGCTCTGAAGGCAGTTTTTTCAACTAAAACAAATATATCATCAAAATAACGTCTATAATATAAAGATTTTAAGCCTACTCATTAACCGAGATAAACCTCCTCTATATAGAACCATTACATCATTGCCTTTGGAACTATTCTAGCATGAAATTGTTTGTATTGTTCAAGATTTGTCATTTTATATAAATTCATTTGTATATATAATTTTATAAAAAAAAACCTGTAGCTAGCTATATACATGATCATTTTTATTCACTTTTAAGAAACCTAGCTAAGCAGGCCAAAAAACTCTAAACAAACATAAACAAATTTGGTGAAGTTGGAATTTCGTAGAAGAAAAATATTCAAAATTGCATTAAGCCATACCAGGAAGCTAAACAAAGCGTCAGAAATAAAACAATATTTTAATCACTCACAATAAAAGAACTTTTGTAGGACACTGTGCTGCTAACTAGCTACTAAGCAGATAAGTCAGCTGACTAACAACATAAACTAGAATCATGTAGTCATATGGTGCCTACCCTAGTTGCTAGCTAGCTTTAGGCAAGCTTATATAATCATGTAATAGCTGGGTTTGCAACAGAAGCAGTTAAAAACATACAGCACGATCAAGCAAAGATGAAATTCACACTCTAAAGATATACTTCTTCAATAAAAACACACTTGAAAATGAAAGCTAACGATAAGAAGGAAGGCAGTACAATTCTTAAAAGGCTGAAATATTGGCTGGCTCTTCCGTTATTTTCTTCAGCGTCCTGTTACCATTTTTAACATTACGTAATTCAAAACAATATGGCAAAGTAGATTTATTAGATATGTTCTGCCCAGATTGCGAAAACGGCCTGTTTACAACCAGGACAGCCGGATTATGTACGCATGGTCCGATTATGTTTTTTTGCGCTGGTTTATGTCGTGGTGACCGGATTATGAACGCTGATATAATGGCTGGTCAGGCAGGCTGTGATTGGCATTTTCTTCGAACTTTTGTGAATTAAACATTTTCTGGAAGATAGAACACCCCTAAAAACTAGACATGGCGAAAGAAAAAAGTCTCGACGTAATTCTTAGTATAAACTACTCTTGTCTTGTAGTAAATACATTTCAACATAATATACTTTGAAGTAACTAAATTTCACGGAACCTAAATTATTCTTTTTGCGGAATTAAGTTTGGTGAAAAGTCATTAAACTTGCGAATCCCAAAATTTAGTATTTGCCACTAAATTTCGTTTCATTTGAGAACAACAACAACTTTGCCACCAGGGCTATTTGCTTGTCAGAAGTGATGACGAATGATATAAAAGCGGTCGGCCCCGATTATATTTGTTCTATAAGTCTCGAATAATATTTGACTGTCATACATAAGCCGGCCTTCCCCGATTATGTTCGTTCTATAATAAGTGAGAAATAATATTAGACTGTCGTATATAAATATATACGGCGGAAAAAAATGGTTACATATACATAAGTAAAATTTGATGACGTTAGCAATAACCACGTCCTTTGTTATGCAAAGATAACTTTTTTGAGAAAGTTGTTAGCCCGTTGCTACTATTTTGTACAGCCTGAAACGCTGATCAAAACAATGTATTTTGAGGTTATATGTGTCCTCTCAACAAGCAGTTAAGGAGATATAAGGGGTCAAAAATGTTGCTGACCAGTTCCCAAGTTTTTTGGTCTCAAAGTTATAAGTACACTATGATCAACCTCAATTCCAGGGATTTGAGACAAAACTTTATCTATGAAAAGTCCCAAGTATATACTTCTGGTATTATATGGCGTTTTGATACTGTTTAACCACAATATATTTTTGGGCAGGACTATTTGAGTCTTAACGACACTGCGCTTTTGATAGTCGAGCTTCACTTTTGGGGAAATTAGAAACCCATGGTATTATCAACGAGACATTTCTGCTAGGTCGCCACGCATTTTGGATGGCAGGGTCACGGAGAGGGTAGTTTCCACTGCTACAACATACCGCACGTGTTATTTCCACAGTACAAAGTCCCTTAATTTTTGACCTTTCAGTTTTTACCAATAAGAAATATGTAAAGTCAACAATGTTAAATGTTTTTGGGTTTGTTTAAAACCATCCTGTGTGCTACATTTTATTAAAATTAAATAAAAATGAGCCTGCGCTTTTTTCTCTATAGCGACAAAAGCCCTGAACAAAAACGGGAAGCTGCGATAGGTTGAAACTTGCTATCGCAGAATTTCGTTATAAAACCTGTGTTTTGAGTGATCCGGATTTTACCCATGCGGGTCGTTTTCTGTCACGAGGCGTAATTTAAGGCACGAACATAGAACAAATCAAACTCAAAAATTAAAAAAAACAACTTAAACTTAAAACATAGACCTCCAATGCTTACAATGTGACAGAAGTATAAAGCATGACCGACTGGGTGTTGAAATTTCTTCCTCAGCTCAGTTACACGTGTAATGTTTTCTCAACCTCGTTCCCAGCGCCTGTTGTCTCTTTCCTATAACCGGGACGGCGAGACGAACATGTATCGCCGTCTGTTGTCAGAAAAGATACAAGATGCCATGGGCACGAGGTTGATGTTTTCTATTTAAGACTTTAGAACTTTTAAATCTATTGAGGGGTGTGATGCCGCCAATTTGATTTCCCTAGCATCTCTGAAGTCTTAAGTCTGCACAACACGACAACCTCGTCCCCAGGCCCATTTTTCTCTTTCTGACAACCTCGGACGGCGAGAAGAAATGACCCTGGGCCACACTGGTCAGTTCTGCTATCTGATTGGTTTCTCAAGTTTCCGTTAATTATGAAGATAAATTAATTTATGCGTAAAAAATTGAATAATAACAGAAAAACAATAATGGCGTCTAAGTTTATGTGCGAAAGGGACGCTGGAATGTTTATGTTCTGCTGGACTGAATTTATTTTTGTGAAAAATAAAATATTTGGCATTGTTAGTATAGCTTAACGTGCAAACAAAATTAAATAGCTTTTAGTTGTACTTTTAGAGACTGTTAAAGTAAGCTTCTGTTTTTTTTGCAGTGCAGTTGAGGAGGTAGCTACTAGGCTAGCTTTTGTGTGCACAGGGTGTAGTAAAAAACACAATGTAGGTTTGCTTGAAGACATGTTTAGCAGCTATCTAGCTAGCTTAAATACAACACAAGGTATATACAGGTATACATAACTAATCCTATTTCTCCCGAACAAACCTTCTTTTACACTCTAGCTAATATTCTTTCTAAAGGAGGCAGAACACATAAACAAAAAAATAAAATCATATGCTGTTGATTTGGTTGAAAAAGGTTAAAAAACTTGATTAAGAAGTTCATACCATTTAATTAACCAAATAGTTATACGCTTAATTAATCTGTACGTACCTTCTAATTAGTCTGTATTGTCTTAATTAATTGGTTACAGATTAAATAACAATCGGTTACAGATTTTAAATAACAATCGATTACAGATTAAATAACAATTTTCTCTGACTGCATGAAATGTAACATCCTATGTTTTATGACTTTTAATCTCTTAGTAAAGCAACAAACATAAAATTATTGAAAAAAGTCAATTGGTTTGACCATAGTGGCCATTTAGTTGTAAATGAGTTTCCAGGGACCCGTTTCGTGAAAAACCAAAAGTGCAATATGATGAAAAAGAAAGATGAAAAAGAAAGATATTGAGTTAAAACTTGTTAGGAGATGCTTTTAGGCTGGTCTGATGGGATTAGCATAAAAAATGATTCTGTAATAGCTATACTTTCCGAATTTCCGAATTTAGGCATTTAAAGCAGGGCGATAAGATTTTTTTTAAAGACAAT
Organism: Hydractinia echinata; assembly: GCA_030067915.1. Lineage (NCBI taxonomy): Eukaryota > Metazoa > Cnidaria > Hydrozoa > Anthoathecata > Hydractiniidae > Hydractinia > Hydractinia echinata. The sequence continues at coordinate 2,187,070 of JASGCC010000017.1, read as the reverse complement.
TATAAATTTTGACCTAACAATAACAAGTTATTTTGACAATACGATTTTATTTAGGTGTATATGCACGTTACAACAACAATAACAGACAAAAAGAGCCAGTTATTATATACGTCTAAACGTATATATCTGATCTGTATCTGACACATGGTTATGTTGATGACGTTTGATGACTCAATACTAGTATAATATATAGCTACACGCCACCATAATTCCGGCGTGATAAAGCCTCAACTTAGGTTTATAGAGGTTTATGTCAGCAATAAGTCGCCCACAAGACAAAAATGGAATTAGGGAGACTGCATGTTCCTAAAAAAATACTAAAAACTTAACTAGCTATAGCTAGGCATCTTCAGTGTAATTCTAATCTCAAAACCCTCTGATAATTCTGTGGCTTGGTAGCTAGCGATAGCTTGCTAAAAGTACTTTCACTTTTAACTATAATATAAAATAAAGATAGCTAAAAATCATAACTACCTTGGTTAGCACAACCTTTGTAGCTACAAAAGTACGTCTTAGGCCTTTGCTAGCTAGCTAGCTATAGATGGCTGAAAACTTTAAAATAAATATATATTTAAAACTTGTATGTAGCCAAAAAAGAGCGAAGGCAACACTGCAATCATATTTTCTCGAAGCAAAAACTCAAAACACTTTAGCTAACTTGTTTCTGATTAAAAATAAAACATAAATTATTGCAATACAGTGTTCTCGGCGGTCCGCATGCAATTCTTAACAAAATGACCAAATTTTGAATAAATTAAAAATCAGCACGAATCGTGCTGATTTTAACCAGCCTGGCCCAGGGCCATTTCTTCGCGCCGTCTCGGATATCAAAAAAGCGAAAAATTGCCCTGGGAACGAGGTTGCACAACACGAGTTCACTTTTGAGCTAAAAATCAAAGATTTTTCAAAAAAATAAAAAGATTCAGACAACTTTTCTCTAGCTCTTTCATATGAAATAGATTTGGTTTTTCGCTGAAGAAAAGCTTTGAAAACGGTTAAAATTGTTTCTATGCAGCAGCAGTAAATTTTGCAGTCAGCCGCGAAAAGAGCCAAAATGCTTGGTTTAACTTCGCTTTTAGCCAAAATACTCGTTTTCATCATAATATTCATTTTTTCGCTTTAAACCAAAATATTCATTCCAGTATGCATTCGCATTCGCAGTGCAAAACGGCCCAGGCTTTAAAACGTAACGCAAAATCGCCGGGTGATAACAAATGTCGAAAGCGTCAAAACTAAACTTGTGTATTTTTTTTTCTACTGGCGCCTTTTTGTTCACGCTTCACGTTTTTAACCAGTCGTGCACATAAACATTTCTTATTGTCTATTTTACAGCGCCTTCTTCCTTTTCTTCCCATTCTTTTTGTTTTATGTAATTCTATACATGGGACCTTTACTGATTATGTAGGCTACATACTATTATGAAGCTTCACACAAAGAATACAAGTAATGTCGTATATACGCCCACATAAAACTAATTCTACCGTACAAAGATACCTACCTCATCTTGAGGTGTTTCCGCCTTTTTTGGCATCGACGCCGGCGTCGAAGAAACCTCTGGTACAGGCTGGTGAGTTCTGTAATGCGATTGGTTTACATCCGACATAGGTTAATTTATTCATGCGTCATAATATATGTGAGAACTAGATCAAGTTGCTTTTACCAGCCACAGAAAGCGGCTTTGACATCAGGCAACAAACCCTGGGGACGAGGATGCAAAGATACAGATTTATGTGACACGTGAAACACAGTAGAAAACACAGACTCGCGAACCATAGTACTAAACATAGAACATAACATATACAAATCTCAAATATATTTCTTTTGAGGTTTTCTTGCTAAATCGACACCTAGCTAGCACATTTTATTGTTGCTTATCTTTTCACTTTTTTGATGTTTTTATTATAAGAAGAAGTATATAAAACTTTTATATAGTTTTGTGTAGTTTTATTTTAACGCATTACTTGATGTAAGCTATCTAGTTACAACTCTTAGTTATATAGAAACAATAGCAAAACTTTAAAGATCGTAAGTAGACTAGCTGGGACTCCTGACTGATCGTCAACGTGTAAATAAAATTGAAAACAGAATAGTTAAACAAAGTTTTCCATCCACCATTTTAAAAACCTTTTGTCTAAATCCGCGGGAAAACAAACTACAAATATAATTTTGTGTTTACAGCAAATAGAAAGATTTATGAAAGAAATGACACTCAAAAGAAACTGACTGTACGTCACGTCAGGTTGACATTTTTATTGACTACAAAATCATCAATTATCAAAGTGCTAATCTTTTTGGTCAACTGTACAATTCTTTAGAGATCTTTCACAAGGAAATTGTTATTCAGGTGGGCTTTAAGCGCTCCTACGTTTGTTTGTGCACAAGTTCTTTGATATCCGCGAAGCAAGGACATATAATCACAATCATAAAATAAATACGAGGAAGAGTGAAAGCGCGAAGAACTTGTGAGTAGTTATGAGATTTAGAAAATTTTGGAGATGTAACTTTTAGCTTATGACTTCTTCTTAACTAAAAAATAGAACCAAAAAGAAGATGCACGCAACTTTTATAGTGTTAATTTTATGAAGCTAGCTTTGCGGATATGTCAACTAATTATTGAAAGGTTTCTTCTGCTGTTGTATCCTTTTTGTAACAGACTTCTTCATCAGGGGGTCACAGGAAGATCCGTGTTGGTGAACTGTTTTAGTTATTTTTAATAAATCACAAATAAAAGTTATATTAATATGCAAGACTAGTTTTGAAACATCACTCTTCAAATAATGTTTACATTACAAGAAAAAGTGGGAGAGCATTCGCTGGTTGTCTTCGTATCTTTCTGCGTTGGAATAATCGCAACAGTTACTGCCATATTGTTTGCTTGTTGCAAACCATATCGAAGAAAAACACACACACCTTATTCCGAATATCAATCCGAATATACACAATGTATTCCAAATTCCCCATCCGGAAATAGCTTTCATAACTATTGTGAATCAGGACCTAGCCCGTCCACCACTATTGAGAATAATTCGCTAATTAGTGACCGCAGCTATGAAATCAATAAACAAGCGTCGACATTGTACACCATAGACGAATCTCACGAATTACCTGAAATATTAGTGGATATGCCGAGCTATTACGAAGATGATATATTTAGCGACAATGACTGTATTTAGATATGCTTGTAAAGATTGTCGTGGATTTTAGTTAAGGTTCAGGATATCCCTACCTTGCTCTCACGGCTAGTTTTTTACCATTTTTTAGACACGAAGTTAAATAGCGTAGCACAAATGTACCCTGTGGACGAGTATGAGGAAAATGATCATGTCACTAGCAACGGTGAAGGGTGACAAAGAACTGTTGAGAAAGAACCTGCATTAGTCTTCGACTAATTTTAAATAACAATGTATAACGTATCCTCTTGAGGTTTTTAAAATACGATGATTTAATAATACTAGTAATAATAATACCCGTGGATAAATCTAAGGCTTCGCCCGTCCTTTTTATTCCGTTAGAGAGAACGTAGGAAACAAAAATTGTGTGATATTTCAAATTTAGCCGTTGCGTTTTAGGATATAGTTTTTGTGTTAAATGTTATAAAAACGAACGCAATAATTTGACAGAGGATAGAAAACAATTGCAAAGATCAATTATTGGAACTTTAGATACATATCTTCCATTTAGTGAAGGTTAAAATTTAGATACATATCTTCCATTTAGTGAAGGTTAAAATTTAGATACATATCTTCCATTTAGTGAAGGTTAAAATTTGTCCCCTTAATTGTCAAATAAAACAAATCAACCGGGAGACTCGGCAACGAAATGTTTGGTTAAGCCATAAGTAACTGTGTGATCCTCCGTTAAACGACGAATTGAGCGCTTAAGTGCAGGTTAAACGTGTCACACATCCAGGTAGGCGCGGCTTTTAGTAAAGGTATACGATGTGTCGCAAGTGGAGCGTTTAACATCGATAAAGCCCTTCAGATGTTATACTTTTTTTTAAAAAATCTCTGGACTGGATAAAACATTTGACTATGAATTATCAAGTTATATACTTTTGTTATAAAAATTGATTTTTCGCACTTCGCCATAAACATTGTTTATCTACTTAGGAAAAAAAATTGTTTAGTCATTGTTTTTTTTAAATTATTTATTTCATTTATACTATTATTTAAAACTTATTCGCCCCAACAAATTGTTTAGCAATTGTACAATTTTTTAATTTTTTGGACGACTGGTTAAAGACAATTAATTTTTGCGAAATTGTGGAGCACGTTTGCTACGCGTTGAGTATACCAAGGAACTGAAAAATTTCTACCCCCCCCCCCCCCTACCAAACCTCCGACGCCGAGTAAGAAAAAGAATTCATCATAGATAGAGCACAAGGAAAGCGGTGACCGTAAAAAAAGTGTGGTATATTTCACAGACTTGAAATTTGCTTTATTTCCTTGTATTTAAATTAATTATAATACAAATAATTTCTCACTTATTTTGAAATGACGTTTTTAATGTTATTTTAAATGTATTTTAATTAAAAATAATAGTTTTAAAACTGTTTTTGTTGTTTAAAATAATCTAATACTAGTCCTGTTTCTGATCGTCTTTACTCGTGTATTTTTAGTATTTTTTGTTCCTTGAGATTTGAGATTTGAGTTGGATTGTAAAGCTCCTGTACCTTTTTCTGAAGAAAGATTGAAGTAATTTAAACAATTATAACGCGCCAAGCCGTGTGTTATTTTATCGTTTTTTGCTTGTCTTCAGATCATGTGCAGATCAACAAGGTAATGTTTACTTACTTAAACATAAGGTAGCTAGCTAGCTAGCTATATTTTGTAAGCTGCACGTGTGTAGTTTTCAAATTTTGTTGTAGCTAGCTACATATACAGCTAAACGTATAAAACAGTTGAAGGTAATTTCTGGAATAAACATGGAGTAGATATATTATTACCTCCTGACTGCAGAAAAACTTGTTGACACCTGTAGCTCTAGCTAGTAGTAGGGCAGGAATGTCTGGTGTTAAGTTAAGGGTCCAGCCGACCAACCATGTTAGAGTCAGGCGCTAACATTTTTTTGTTTGATGAAAAATATGACTTGTGCAGAAAATAGACATGTAAAAAAGACATAGCGTGTCGACAAATAAAATTTATTTAACAAAAGTCATTTTAGAACGTGGCTAGTGCACCGGTACCAGTGTTCTTTAAGCTCAAAATCGCTTAAAGAACCGGTAAATTTAAAAATGGCATGTGCGCAACGATATTTAAGAAATTGACATGATATTTGTTAACTGAATGAAGTATTACACCTTCTGGATCTCAACAATGCAGTTTTTTGCTAAATAATCAACGTGAATGGCGTATAAGAGCTACTGGTGCTTTAAGCTGAAAGCGTTCTGAAGCTTAGAGTGCCGGTTTTTTTACAGTCATACTTAGAGAGCCGGTTTTTTTCGTAAAAGTTAGAGTGCCGGGTTTTTTGCAGTGATACTTAGAGAACCGGTTTTTTTCGTAAAAGTTGGAGTGCCGGTTTTTTGTAAGATACTCATTAGACTTAGAGTGCCGGTTTTTTGTAGGAGACAAGGTTACCTTAGAGTGACAGTTTTTTTGTAGAAATATTAGAGAACCGGTTTTTTTCGTAGAGACAGTGGACGACTCAGAGTACCGTTTTTTTCGTGAGACTCATTAGACTTAAAGCACCGTTTTTTTTTTCAGAAATACTTAGAGTGCCGGTTTTTTTCGTGTGATTCAATAGACTTAAAGCACCGGTTTTTTTCAGAAATACTTAGAGTGCCGGGTTTTTTCGTGTGATTCAATAGACTTAAAGCACCGGGTTTTTTCAGAGATACTTAGAGTGCTGGTTAAAAGTTTCTTTAAAGAAGACAAGTAATCAGTAACTTTATGAAATAAAAGTGGATATTGGAGTAATATTTGATCAAAAAATGCAATGGGAAGAGAACATTCTAAAATTAGAATTATAAAAACTTAAATATATATTTATTCACTTGTCATGCCATATTTCCAAATACTGCTTTTGCACACTGTATCTGCAAAAAACAAAGTAGCATGACCAAAGAGAGGCATTACCTTTGGCCATATAACTCCTGCCAGGATTTGAACCTGGATCTCTTATGAAATTCTCCACAAGAATCTTACTTTTGGACCACAGGAGTTTCATACAATTCCTAACGAACTGTGAGAATTGCATTACTGTAAAAACTTATTCAAAAACATTTAGCGTAATAACAGCCCTAATTATTAAATTCTGTGGTGCGTTATTTGTCATGGTCATAAACCCCACCTCAAAACATACAACGTTATGTAATGGCAGCATGAGTATGAAAGAAACCCTCTTATAGCTCGCTACCAGACTGACTAAAAACAGGGAAATATGCCTCTTGTTCTTCTTATTTAAACTTGAGGAAATTATACAAAAGACCTTTTACTGCAGATGGACATCTTCTAATTGTTAAAGGCAAAGGTTAACCAAGAAAAATTTAATAATTTGAATAGGTAGATGTGCATTGAATAAGGCATATTTACCTCACTGACAGGATGGTTGTGATCCTCTATAAATGAATTTACTTGCAAGTGTTTTCCATCCTTAGACACTCTTACAGCTATGGTAAAGGGGCATCCTTGTTGCATAGTTCTATGGAAAACATTACAAAATAAAAGAGCTGACAATTTAGGATAAGCATCAATAAAAAATTACTCACGATGACGTTCGCAATCCTGACCCACGAGATTTGAACGACCTTCCTCCGTAAACACATGCATACTTTAACTCGTAATATTTCAAATCAGGACTTAATTCTTTTTTAACCCTTCCCTGTGCTGCTTTTATGGTTCTACAATCCCTCATCCACAATTCAGTAAAATTTATCTGCTTATACAAGCTAATTTTTTGTTGTAGTTCTTCGAACGAAGAGCACAACTGACCTTCCGCAATGAGAGCCATTTTGGAAAGAGCGCGCATAGGGAATGCACGTGATAGCATGGTGGTCCAGATGAATCACGTGACCTAAAAATATACTTTAGTTAAAGAGCCGGCTAAAAATTTACCGATTCTTTAGTTAAAGAGCAGGTACCGGTTCTTTAGCCACGCCGGTCATTTTACGTTATACATTTTCTATAAATTACGTGTTATGTTAACAACTTTGTATTATGGCTAAAGATGGCCGAAGTTACGGCTGAAAGCTTTTGTTAAATAATTTTTCTTATTTATTGAGTAAAAACATGTACAGTAAATAAAAAAATATCCAGTTTTGTTACTAAACCGCCATCAATGCATTTCGCTTTACAAGTAAGTCGTGCTTATGCCCTTCTGAGAAAAAGGTTTAAAACGATGTGCGAAACCGTAATTTAAACAGAGCTCCAAGGGAGCCAAAGCTACACCTGTCCTTTAAAATGTGTGTGCGTTTTCAGCACTGTTTGACACTTTTTCGTAACATTAGTCTAGGAATTTTCTCGTAATATTAGTCCAAGAAAAATTACATTACAGTTTCTTGTCCACTGCCCACGTGTTTAAGCATATGAAAATTTTGTTATTTTTAAAATTATGCAAAATTATATGTAAAAATTTCCATTTTATTTATATACTATAAACCATTCGACAGTCATTTTCATCATTTTTTTCACCTAAACACAGAATCCTCTTTTTATCCAACGTGCTATTCTATAATGAAAGACGTCTTTCGGCATAGTTTTCAAAATGGTCTGATTGCAAAATACGCTTGACCTGGTTTGCCTTACCAAAGAAGTGAATTAAGTCCCAGGATGAAGTTGAGGACTTAATATTTTTGTATTTGTGTTAGTCTTATGGAGCTTTTAAAATTTTGTGTTGCACCTTAATTCAAGGATTATGCAAGACATGTATAATTTCCCCTGCCTGATTGCATAAATGTTGGTTGGAAAAATAACATATAATATATACAATGACATTTTTCTGCATGTGTTTTTCATTGTGTTTAGAACTAGAAACTGTGATTTAATTTCTCTTGCGTCAATCAAATCCTTTTAAAAAAAACACTTTTAGAATGATTTGACCAGATTCAGAAACTGTCAGCACCTTTGTTGGTATGGTTGGAACTTTTCATTTAAAGATTACTAAAATTGCCTAATTTTTTATTTTTTACTCACTGATGGACTGAGCAACCTTTTATTTGGCGCCTAAATGACTTTAACACCAGATATTTGTCATGTTCACCTGGCTAAAAGGAAAAATAAGATGTTTTGATTGTTATGAATTTGTCAACTGGCCAAAAAAGCCATAAGTAGGAAATTTTTTAAATATATACAATTTGTACTTTCCAAATAAAAAACAGTGCTTTCAATTTTGTTGTCTTGGCCTAAAAAAGTAGTGATTTTATGTGGTTAGCCTCATTAATTCTAATAAATTTACCCTGTCAATTTTTTTCCAGGACAACAAAGGCAGTTCTAGAGTGTTAAAAAGCTTCCATTTGAGCAACAGAAACCTTTTAAATTTCTGTTCAATAAGCAACAACTGTTATGTGGGATTAAACCCATATGAATATGAAGTGAACGCTCTACCAACTGAACTACCAATCCCCAAAAGTAGACAACCCTCAAAGTAAACAGAGGTGCATGACTTTATTTATTATATCAAGCGTATTGTATCTAATAAACACTTTTTGAGAACTCTGTCCCAACAAATGATAATATATTTGTAGTTTAGAAATTTGGTTCTAAATATCATCCCTCAAAAGCACTGGATTTTAATGTATTTAGAAACTTTACTACAAAAAAGTTTTCTTTTTCTTTTTAGATTGCGTACAATGAGGGCGAGATCTTTCAATATGTGAGATAAAAAGAAGGAAGCGAAACCTCACACTGCGTTGTTATTGTTTTTTAATAAATTGTTTTCGTTTCTGTAGATTGTTTGTTTTTATTTATTGTTTCCCGTAAGTTTTCGAAATTCATTACAACAGATTCCGTGGCTTCAAGAAATTGATTTTCATAACTAGTGCCGGTATTTTTATATGAAAAAACACCACAAGCTGCTTCGTTCGTCTTCTCATCTCCGAAATCGTTAACGCGAAAGTCTCTGTTATAATCTGCGTCCCGAGTATTATCTTCCGGTTGAAAGAGCGTACCTTACGACGCGCATCCCCTTGATTCGTGGCATTTTCGCACACTACGGGTTGTACAACTGCATATCTTTCAGAATAAGGGTTTTAACTTTATAAAGTATAACTTTGCATGAATTATTGGCGCTAAAAGCTTCATCAATGTTGAATTTACGTTACCAACACTGACAATATGGAAGGAAATTTCTCACTAATCGTTTTTGTTTAGTTTCGCGCGATCTAATTTTCTCGCACCTTCTGAAAAGAAATATTCCGCACATGTTGAATTTTCGCCAAAAAATCACTACTTTAGCGCAACGAATTGTTGTTGTTCCGCGGTGAGTTTATTTCACAACCTCGTCCCCAGAGTTGTTTCTACGTCTATGATATTCATTTTTGTTGCATTCCCATATATCAGCTGCAGGAAGATGTTAGCACCTCGCCGTATTATATCAAAGAAGGGAAACAAAAAGCACTAGAGACAACTATTAGCTGGTTTCAATTTTGCTTGCAACTGGCGTAATGCTTCGCAACCTTTTTTTTAATTTCTAGTGATATATATCACAACCAAATCTCGGTATAGGTTACGGGAAATAGCAAAGCACGGTTTCTTTGTTACGTGGTGTCATTCGTAAAGAGTGAGCCAATGACATAAATTTTTAGGATTTATGTACAGAGCACTTTGGTTACACTCATAAGCGCAAGAAATGCCACACTAAAATTTGGTACTTATTACAAAAATACCATTGGGTTTGTTTACAAAAGAGAACAGCCTCGACGTTGTTTGAGTTGTTCTTACAGGTAGCTTAGCTACCCTATAGGTAGATTTAGGATTAAAATAGCATTTATTACTTAATACTCAGTAAAATAGGTCAAGTTTGAATATTAAACTTTTTCGAAAGTATGAAAGTACAAGGCTGAGCTTTTTAGCTGGGTTAAAAGTCAAAACTTAAGAGGAAAATTACATCACAGTTTTTAAAATTATATTACACATATTTGAGAACACCTGCTGCGAGAAAATTCATTGTTCATCAAGTTACCCCATATGGGTAATATGGAAGATTTCTTCATAAAAAACATCAGAAACTTTTTCATGTGGATTACTTTCACATTAACAAAAATTAAAAAATTTTAAGATAAACTTTTGCGATTTCTCAGTTATTAGTTTTAATATTTCTCGCTGGAAATTTTTAAGGTTTAAAACTTGGGTTTTAAACTAAGGTTTAAAAATTGGGTAAGAAAGTGTAGAGACTTGATAGTTCCTGGGGCAAAGCCCAGAGGCAGACCGAGAAAGACTTGGCAGGAGGTTATAAGGATAGACTTGATACAGAGGAAGTTGAGTTTATATCTAACACAGTCTAGATCAGATTGGAAGAGGGTCATTAATATACCCCGTCCAGCCCATGCTAGCATGGAAAACGGACGTTAAGTCGAGAATGATGATGATGATGATGTCCCACAGTAACTTTTTCGTCCTTATCCTAATGTCATATATATACATAAGGGTATGCAACAACTTTTGCAGGAAAATAAAAACACATAAAGAGAAAAAGTTTGTTATTAACATTAAAAAAATATTATAAATTAATTTCAAACCGATTAGTCCCTGCAGCCATTTTGGTGTCAGCGGTATGAAAAACTATGCTAAAACTATACTAAGTAAAAGTCCTATTACTTCAGTAAAAATTGAAATAATGACTTGAAACTTTAGTATTATATGTTTTTAGACCAGTTTGATGAAATAAACTATAAGCGCTCCACTGGATTTGTAACACATTACACTAAGTGTCCTCCGTGTGACACAGTTTACCCTTTACTAAATCTTAACCTGGACAGAGACTTTAGGTCTTCCCGCTCCAAGAAAATATTACTTCTGGCTATACTTTCCCAAATTTTGTTATTTCATAAAAGAAACCTGAAAATCTACAAAAATTTATTTACGAAATATAGGTTCCCGTTCTTTTTGTTTGTCGGTTTCTGTTTGTCGTGACAACATATTTAACCAACATGCAATGCCTTGCATACCTAACTAGCTATATACTCAAGTCTTGACTGTTCACTTTTATGGGAGGTCGAAATAGCTAGCTAGCTATCTTTATTCAAAATGACATAATGCCTTGAAAAATCTTTTGTGTAGCTAGCTACATAAAAATATATTTAGCTCTTGTACTTTATCACTTAATTATTTAATAACAAATGTGCCCCTGGAGTGCTGGCATGGTACTAGCTAGGTAGCTTAAAATCACAAAATAAATATTATCCAGATGTGACCATCCCTCATTATCAGTAATTCTCCTTGTAGCCTGTAGGCGTTTCTGTTCTTTACTTCTCATTGTGAGGTACCTCAAATTCTTGTAAATCCAATGAAAAAAATTTACTTAAGACTTCCTCTTCTTTCCCTTGCACTACTTATGGCATTTCTTTGCATGTCTTCAGTTCCAAGCCACGATTCCTTAGCTTCCAACCGCGTCTCGTTCACAAGTTTCAGCGCTAGCCAATATGATGGACAACGTTGAGGAACCCTGGGTAATTTTGGAAAAATGTGGTTCTGCCTTATGATTTTCAGATTTTTGCTGCTGATATCAGCATATTTTAGCCCTCGAGTGCCACACCTCCGTATATATAGGAGTTAATTATCTTTAAATTTGGCATTGTTTATGTAAAAAAGTTATCTAACTTGTTTTAATCGCGAGAATTCCTTTTAATGTTTTTTGCATACCTATCTGTCATTGATATGCTGTCACAAATTACTTTTAAATTCTGAGACCCAGGTTTGAAAAATTACCCAATTTGGTCCGAGATTGTCCCTAGTTGTCGCATTCGGTGACAGACGTCACCATCCTGTTTCCAAGCTACTTTCCCTTAAACTTACAAGTGCAATGCAATGAGTTCACTAATTTTAGAAATGACTTGACGTCAGTGGCATTGGCATCGTGCCGTAACGTCGGAATAGTTAACAAAGAAAACATAACTTTTGCGGCTACAAGGAGAATTACCATAATACACTTTGCCTGTCACAGACATACAGAAAGACGGATGGAAGTTACCTATTAATATAGGCGATGTAAAACCCATTTGCAGTATTAAAACGTATATTACAGTGTTATCTATCAAAATTATATACAGCAAAAAAATGTTTAGTTAAAATTAAAATCAAAAGGTTGAAACCTTTTTCGAAAACTTTTTGTTGTGATCACTTCTTCTTCTTTTGACAGTTTGCAATTTCTCCAATCCACTCGATCTGGTAAACTTAACAAAGATGGACTTGCCAGTACATCCCTAGAGAAGACAAACATGTGTTAAACTTTTCATTAAATCTTCTAAAACTCAAGTTACAGCGAGTCAGAATTGGGCAAGCAAGACATGACATCCCTAGCACTAATAACAATTAGCGTCGATCGACAACGATCGATTCTACATTAATTGTTTACAGTTTTGCTATCTTATAATGGATGGCAAACGAATGAAACTAACCTTCCAAATTGCAAAGGCATTCTGCCTTTTACTTTATGAAGGAGTCTGCCACCAGGGGTTTCCACTGCGAAGTAGGGCGTCGTTATAGCAACCATCTAGTAAAACACATAATGTAAGTTACATAACGAAAAACAATGTGGAGTAGATACTGTGTCATGCTATGATACGTAAGCAGTTAGTTGAGTGCACACAATCAAGCTCATCCGTAAAATACACAAGTGTAATAAAGTACAGATTGTTGCAACGGATGATTCAGGAGATTCTGCAGCCATTATTCTCTACTTTTTGTAGTGGCCTGATGAGAAATTGGTTTATTTTCTTTCCAAGATCTTTTACGAACAGTCACATAGGTTACTAGCTTTCATGAAATGTACGCGCTATATACATTTTAGGTATATTTTATGTTGTGTTTCAAAATTATATCCTTTAGAACATCATATTATGACGCACATCGCTAGGAACATTTTTGACAAGAAATAATAGCAAAATTATATACTTTTTGGGAATCACTCACGCTTGTACATATGATACGATACGATACGATACGATACGATACGATATGATACGATTTAACATTGTTCATGGAAATGTTACATTACAGATTTAACGAAAAGTATAAAAAGGGAAATTCTGTAAACAATTATAGAATGAAGCATATTGTGGAATCGTATATCAATCTTTGTTTATTTTTGGAACAATAGTTTAACACTCACTTGTGTGGAAACGTTTCTTAAAAAATTAAAATGATTTCCGGAATTCCGAAATAATTTCTACTATTTGCAACGTTATCTCACCTCACTGATATCTTTTTCTTCAGGAATATCAATCATCTCCATTCCAACATTATCAGCAAAATCTTGAAAAGTGTCTTTTATATCGTCAGTTAAACTTTCAGGTAGTCCATAAACCTGGAGAAAGTTTGAATAGTTATACATACAACACAGACTTTATCAGGTCGAAATGACGAATTTTAAGGTGATGAAATAAGAGCTGAAGAGAAAATTAAGGACAACAAAAATATGACCCATTTTCAAATTGTCTTTGTTAATTTAGAGATACAAACCTTATACCACATGACAGAGATTAAAATATGAAGAGTGTCAGCCAAGAGTGTCAAAAACTTTGAGTACCTTACTTGTATTTGAATTGGAGTCGTACTATTTTTCGCTCAGTTTTAAATTCGCGCACCCCAAAGTGGAGATATTCGCTCAGTTTTAAATTCGCGCGATTTAAATTCGCGCACCCCAAAGTGGAGATATTCGCTCAGTTTTAAATTCGCGCACCCCTGTTATTGAATTGATGAATGTTTGCATGCTATGTACAGCGTTTCTTTAGTGTAGTTGAAATGGCCGAAGGAAATTGCGTCGGTTGTGATGGTATTACCAAATATCTTTGCTTAAAATGTGGTGTATTTGCCTGCAACAGGAGTTGGGACTGTTCAATTCCTGTATCAGAGGAATACCCAGGATGGTTGGAATGTAAGAAAGTTGCCTTGTGCCTCAAATGCGATAAGGAAGAATACACTGTTGACTTCGAATTTCAAAACTCGACCGATGAGGGAGTACACAAGCAAGACGAAACTACAGACAAGGAACAGCAGGAACAGGTTATGGGGACTTCCGATGAACATACACTATCAATTGATTGTGCATCCAGGGGATTTCACGAGTATAGAAAGATTTGGTCCCCAAAATACGGACAAAAGTTAACTATTAAACGTGACAAGTTCAATTTTTTTGATCCCTATTCAATAGGACTTTTCTGTGAAATTAAAGGAAAAATTGAAAAACTCTCTCTGGTGGGACACCGTCCTCGAGAAATATCTAGATTTTGTAAATTCTTCTTAGAACACGACGGCTTGCTTGATGCAACAGTTCGAATGACAAAGTTTCGTAGAAGTCCTTTACCTCAAGGTGGCCTGGGAATACCTATTAAACTAAGTATTGGTAAAGGGAAAGCAAGCCTAGAAATTTTTCGAAAGATGAAAGGCTTTGTGCTTGAGAATTACCTGGAAAGAAGAAGAAGACGACGACTTTTTGTAACACCTTATGTTTATTTTTGAGAAGAAGAACTGATCTAAGAAGTGATCTAAAATACCTATAAAACATAAGTCTATTTATGTTCTGACCCTCTATAAAATAAGACTTTAATTTTGAGATTTTTACATGAACCAAAAATTTCCAACCCGAAAGCTATTCGCGCGTATTATTTTTATCAGGTCGAAATGATGAAATAAGAGCTGAAGAGAAAATTAAGGACAACAAAAATATGACCAATTTCCAAATTTTTGCTGTTAATTTAGAGATACAAACCTTATAACACATGACAGAGATTAAAATATAAAGATTGTCAGCCAAGAGTGTCAAAAACTTTGAGTAGGTGACAAATATTACGGGCCACAACGTTTACTACCCGTTCGTTTAATAGAGCATTAAGGTTACACGTTTTCATTGAAATCAACCGAACTTCAAAGGATGAGGCGGAGTTTCGAATCAAAACCAGGCCGGCAAGGCTAAAACTTAGAAATCCAGGCTGAAACCTGAAATATCAAATAAGTAACACAAAACAGTTTCTTAAAAAAATGAAATGTCTTTTTTAATAATAACTAAGTTACACGCTTGTGTAACCAACAAAGATGCTTAAGAATGACATCATATAATCGATAAACAATGCCGATAAGTGGACAGGACGTCGTACTAATAACTCATTTTCCTGACATTCCTGACATTTTTTGACTAACATTCATGACATTTCTCCGATTCTTTCAGTTATTTTTGACTGAAATTCCACTTATTGGAAACCTTGGGTTCCCTAGAAAATGTAAATTTAATTAGAAGCATCTTGATACAACAGGCTGAAAAAAAGAAACTCTTGACATATTCCTGGTATATCAAGGAGATTGCTGATATTTCTGACTTTTTCCTGGCAATTCTTAACTTTGCTGACTTTTTTGAGAGCAGTTACAAAACTTAATCCTTGTTAATATTTAGAAAAATGGAAGTTGTTCCGATCAACTATCTAAACCTAACATTTAAGTCATTTACCTGACATATCAAAGAAATTGTTTATATTTTTAAAATTCCTGACAATTTTTTTTATTTTCCAGGTAGATTTTATTTTTTTCCTTTCGCCCTTCGAAGACCGAAATGGAAATTGGAGTATTATGTAAGATTTTACTCTCCCAAAACACAGATCATTTTTGCTGTAGTGGTGGACTACTAACACGAACATGAAAACAGTAGAGTTACACACACCTGTAGCTGAAGATGTTGCGTGTAAAAGTTTCGTTCATATGTTACCATCACTTTCTTCTCTTTTTCAAACATTTTACGCAATCCATCTTTATATCTGACATCCTATTGGTTAAGGTTAAGCCAATTGCAACATAGATTCTTAGCATTTAGATTTGTTTTCTTTCAGTTGACATTACACAACAAATATTTACATATACCACTGCTCATAGAACATGGTGGAACATCAGTTGACAGTTTATAAAACTCTTCTACGCTTTTTTTACATGGCAATCTTTATTACCAGACATAGCTACTAAAGATAAACACGAAAAGATACTTTTCCATTTCCAATCGAACCTCCTGAAATTAAAAGAAATTTTATAGAAAAATCGCATCGATTATTCTGAGTCAAAGAATGCTTCATGATCCAGCTAAAGGAGCCATTCAAAGGTACGTTTGTCTTGAGTAAAAGAAAAGTCGTGACGTAGTAACGCAGAAAACAACACAAGCAAAGGAGTTCGGGTGTATTTGTTTTGTGTGCGTTTCCATTCAAAAAAAAAAGAATTCTAATATACAAGTAATTCTCCATGAACATCTCATAACTCTAGCAAACAAGAATAAGGAGGTCAAAAATGATTTGAGCAAACGTACTTTTTAAATTCCTCTACCCAGGGGGTAAACACCAGCAGAAAATACAAGTCAAGTACGCTTGCAAAATAATCCGAACAACATAGTAATATAAAAATAGTAAGAAGAAATAACATTTTCGTGTATCTCTTACATCAGGTAGTACAACTGCTGAGTTGTGGTGACTGACTGGACAGATAAGGACATGATCGTCATTCAATGCTCCTTTGGCGATGGCTAAATAACACTAAAATAGAGAAATTAAAGGATGTGCAGATAAAAAAGAATACATTTTTGCTTAAATAATAAAGTTAAACGCAATTTTTATGAGTAAAGAAATCTACCAATTGGATTTTGCAAGGTATGTACCCGTGGAAAGGGGAGTACGTGTCTATAAAAAATATAAGTGCATGCAACGAGGGAGATGTCAGGAATTTACATGCGCATTTGGTGGTTCGCTATTGAATTTTGATTAGTTTGTGATTGTTATATCTATCTTAGCAGCAACATGTAACATCATTCTACAAGGTTTTACAAAATAGAAAGATTTACCTACTTGTTCACCCACGCTGACAACTAAATGCTTTTCCACGTCTTTACTACCCAAACAAAACCAGCAAGCACTTGATAGTGCAGCTAAAATCAGACAACAGAGAGATTAAAAAGTACAGATGTTTTGATGCAGCATACAACACTTGATATAATCCGTTTGCAAAGTACTTGATGAACTTAAAATTTCTTTGGAAAAGAACGCATACAAAAAATTAGCTGAGTGTAAACAAGACACAATCCATTCTTGCTTATCAAAAGAAACAATACATTCACTAGCAGCAGGCGACAAGATGGTACTTACGAGGTCCCTTTGGATTCTTACGTCTTCTGTCTTCGTTGGCATCTACATAAAGAATCGTCATTCTGTTTTAATTTATATGCTAAAAGTGACAAAAGAAAACAAAAGAAAACAAGCAGGCTAACAAAAACTTACCTGATTTTCTTTTCCTAATGTCATCTTTTGAAAAGAAGAACTGATTCTATAAAAAATTATGCTTGGCTTATACTTTATTACGAATTCTTGACAACTCAAATATAACCACAAAAAATTATTCCACTTACATCGTTATTACTCGCTTCTTCTTTCTTCATCAGTACATTTTTATAAGGAAATTCTGTAGCGTCATCTGGTTGCTTTATTAGATCTTCTCTTGGGAGTTGAGACATGGGTGTTATTGAGAATGCATAAACTGCCTAACACAAAATAGTTTTAAACATTCAAAACATAGAAACAGAAAGTTTAGTTAAAGTATCTACTAAAACGAACATCACTGTGAAAAACATGAGAGGGTAAATTATCTACTAAAACGAACATCACTGTGAAAAACATGAGAGGGTAAATTATCTACTAAAACGAACATCACTGTGAAAAACATGAGAGGGTAAATTATCTACTAAAACGAACATCATTGTGAAAAACATGAGAGGGTAAATTATCTACTAAAACGAACATCACTGTGAAAAACATGAGAGGGTAAATTATCTACTAAAACGAACATCACTGTGAAAAACATGAGAGGGTAAAATATTTTCTCTAAAAGTATATTTTGCGTCTTCGCTTTCAGCTGCTAGTTGACAGCTCAGTTTTAACCTGACTTTTACTTGAATGCAATTTTAAAATTTCCTAACTTTTACAGGTTTTCCAGATCGCTCTTGAATATTTTTGCCTTGCCTCTGACAAAAAAAGTATATGCCCTATCATCATCATCATCATCATTCTCGGCTTAACGTCCGTTTTCCATGCTAGCATGGGTTGGACGGGGTATATTAATGACCCTCTTCCAATCTGATCTAGACTGTGTTAGATCTAAACTCAACTTCCTCTGTATCAAGTCTCTCCTTATAACCTCCTGCCAAGTCTTTCTCGGTCTGCCTCTGGGCTTTGCCCCAGGAACTATCAAGTCTCTACACTTTCTTACCCAATTATCCTCCTCCATTCTTTCCAAGTGCCCCAGCCAATTTAATCTGCTTATCTAGATAACATCTTTAATTCTACGGAGACTTAGCCTGCTTCTTAGCTCATCTGAACTCTTTCTGTCTCTCAGACTGGCGTTACACATCCACCTAACCATTCTCATATCATTCCTTTCTAAACGGTCAAGATCTTCCTGCTTCACTGCCCATGTCTCACTACCGTACAACATAACACTTCTTACACAGGCCTCATACAACCTACCTTTTACCTCAATTGACAGGACTCTGCTAGTCAACAAAGGAAGTAACTCTCTGAACTTTTTCCAAGCAGAACCTATCCTGCAAGTAACACTTCTTCCAACACCCCCTTCACTGCCCAACATATCACCTAAGTAACAGAAGTTCTCAACTATCTCTAACGAGCCACTGTTGTACATCATTAAAGCTGGAAATACTTCATTCTCTATAATCTCACCTTTGCAACGCTTGCATACAAACTGAATGTCAGCTCTTAACCTTCCACTAATACTACTGCACTTCTTATGTACCCAATGCTTGCAAGTCTGACAAAAAATTGAGTTACTACCAACCCCTTTCCTGCAAACTCCACAAGGCCACTTTCCAACTACAAGGTCACACTTGGCTGCAATGCTACTAATCATGACTTTAGACTTTGCTGTGTTTACCTTTAGCCCTTTCTCTTCTAGTCCTTTCTTCCACTTTTCAAACTTTTCAACTAATTCTTCCATCGACTCTGCTATGAGAACCAAATCATCTGCATACAATAACTCCCATGGACAACCTGTTCTGAACTCCATCGACAGCGCTTCTAAGACTAGAACAAACAACAAAGGACTAAGTACAGAACCCTGATGAACACCAACATTTACACTAAATTCATCACTAAGTGAATCGTTAATCCTGACACGACTTCTAGCATTGCTGTACATAGACTGTACCATCGTAACTAGCCACTCATCCACACCTAATTTTCTCATAGCCCACCAAATAACTTTACGTGGCACTCTATCTACAAAGGCAAAATAGAGATTCTTTCTCTTTCCTAAATACTTTTCCTGAAGCTGTCTGAGTAAAAATATTGCATCTGTAGTGCCACGCCCTGGAACAAAACCAAATTGCATCTTATCTATATCAATCCTTTCTCTATACCCATATTTTTTTGTTTTTCTTGGTACCAGACAAATGACATAAAAGGAGCAACAATAAACACATTTTTTAACCTTTTCTTTGCTCGGATTATTAAAAGGTGCCAGAGATATAAATCGTGTTACGTGTTGTTGTTCTTGCTGCAACACCTGATGGTTTCTAAATAAACGAAAAATTATACAGTATCCCTGAATTTTTTTATGCTGATAAAAGATGTTTAGGGTTTTGCTGGTCAAATTAAAAGCACAGATTTTTGAAAAACTTTAAGCATGCTTACTGCTATTTTCATAGTTTTAGAAATCAAAGGCAAATCCGTACATCTATTGCATATTTAGGCTACGTTTTTTTTATAAGCAATTGAAATTCCAAAATGAGGGTTAAGGATGCCTATAAACGTACTTTTTCAGGCTCAAAATATGCTTAGGTTATGCATAATAGCAAAAAGGTTTATTGGAATATGCTTATAAAAAACATATGATCAGGCTCAAAATATGCTTATTTGAAAAAAACACATCAGTAATTACAACTTAACTCTCACTACATACTGGTTAATTCAGACATAAAGGATTAAAAAGAAAAAAAGGCTCACAAAACAAAAAACAAAAGAACTTTACAACATTTTCGTACGCTTCACATAATGCATATGCTTAAAAAATGACCAAATTTAAGCCTACTGATGCTTATAAATGTCATGCTTATATAAAAAAAACATGTACATAAATTTAACAAAAATTATTACCTGTATGGAAGACGTTCAAAAAAAGAATCTTTATGACATGTTATATGATATCGAGGTTTGATACTTGTACACAGGCTGGATAACAGTATGGATGGATTGTTTTCCACCATCTAACAAAATTCAAACACACTCTTCGTAAGTAAAGAGACATGAAATAATTTTTAAGTACCCACAGTAACGACCTGTTGTTACCTGGAATGGAAAATACTATTAATTCTGATGAAATAATCATCAAATATAAAAATTTTACAAGGGGTTTTAATCTTCTAAATTCAAGCAGTTAGGCTAAATTTTGCCATGTGTTAAATCCGTTTGGGCTGATTTCAACAACTCAAAATACAAATGTAAAAGATATTGGATTTTACGCAATTTTACCATTATTAATGCTCTATACTTGAAAACTGAAAGATATGTCATAAACAATTTAAATAAAATAAAAATAAAACACCAAAATATTTGCCTGAACCTTTTGGAACACTATTTAGATAGGTAATGGTAATTCCCTGATATCAGAATTGCTGATAACATAAACAATACTGACATCAGAAAGGAAATAATTATGCTAATTTATTACCAAATATTTAATAACAAAGTCTGAAAATACATACTTCGGTTTTGGTATATTTTGTGATACCTTGTGGCCAAACAGATGTTAGGAGGATATCGACTCCCTGAAATTTATCATCACGTCGTATTTGATCTTTTAATGCATTTATGTCTGATTCGTTGAAATCACCACCTGGCTAAAAGCAGAAGAATAAAATATCCAAGAGAAAATCAAGTAGTACCGAAAGATTCAACATTATTATGAAAGATATCTTACTAGTAGTTTCTCTCTACCACTGATATATGCTACAACCAAGCCACTTGCAGTCTTGAAAATGCCTTTGCGTCCTAAAAGGTGTTCTTGAAATTTTAGTTTTCTGATATATATTGCATGTGACATATCGCATGTGACGCATAAATGTAATAGCATGCATATAGCGAACATGCACATAGCGTATGTAGCATACATATAGTGTATGTAGCATACATATAGCGTATGTAGCATGCATTTTAGCGAACATACATATAGCGCATATCTAAAATTTCATTATTAAAAATTTTCATTTTTTTTCTGAAGGAAACTTCAGCTTATAAGAAAGTTTTCATAAAAAAATTGTAGCTTTTTTGTAAATCTTACCATATTTCCCTAAAATATGAAAGAGCAGGCAAAAATAGAAAACACATGAAAAGCAATAAAAAAATGGTAATAACAAGTTACATAACATAACAGCTAGATTTTATTGGTGGTACAAGAACTCCAGAGCATCATGTAAAGTTGTTTGTGGATTGCTATGACTAGTCCATGAATTTTATTAGTAATTTATTACCAGTTCAATTAAAACTATATGGAGCTAAACACAGTTTAGCTCATGTTAATTGCAGTTCCCAATACTTGATAGTTGCTATGCAGATGCATCATTAAGGGTACACAAGGTTGTCTTGCTCACCAAGGCATATTTGTCTCAATTAACCAAATCAAAGCTATGTGTCATAACTTGAAGCAACTTTCTTGTTGTTGATACTTTAGAGTAGGGGACTAAAGGTTTGGGTATAGTCTGTCCATATTAGGTGGTTCTAAGTTAGCCAATCAACAATCCAGGGCCCCCCTATAAATAGGAGAGAGTTACTCTGATTTAGTTTCTCACCAGTAGTAGCATTAACTTGCTTAACTGAATAATTTTCGTATTTGGACATTGCTACCCCTCATCCTGGTTGGTTGCAGCAATTAACAAAGAAAAGTAATCAAGGAAGCAGGGAGCTCAGCCATCAACGTCGTTCACAAAGAAAGATTTCAATATAGTAAGCTAGCTAGCTCCACGTTTTCAAGAAGCATCTATCACTGCAACCTACTAATATCATCAACTCCATCTTTTGGCTTCAATTACTATAATGGCAACGCCATCCAATGACTAGCAAATTTTGGATCATGTACCTCTGGTATCAGGAAAAACCTTCGGATATATCTTCAGGACAGATATTGCATGTAGCCAGGTCGGTTTGTTTCATGTTATATATTATATCATCATGTTAGGAGCCCAGAAACTGTCACTTTTTAACCACCCTAGAGCCATTATGGCTTTTATACAAGTAACCCCAACCTTGTAGCCAGGTTGCCATTATGATAACTCGTTATGTTATGTACAGTGTTGTTTATGTTCATTCACCGCGATAGACAATCATGATACGATCCTGCTCCAACCTGTATATAGTAAACTGTATGTGCGTGAAATTTTGGCCTCGTGTTTTCACTTTTTGCAATCTTATAATACATTTTTAAATTACAGCCAAATGTTTTCAAAAGAATTAAGACTAAAATTAGCTAGCCAGAAAAACTTCTTTCTTCCACATCCAGAGAATATTTGCAGGCTTGTTTTCGTAAGTTATGGGTGAATATAATAGCTTTGGCCAATATTGAGGCTATAAATTTTGAGAAACTAGATTCTGTAAAAGACATGCAAAACGGTATCTATTACTAATAAAAACTTTTCATATTTAATCTATTTAAAACATTTAATCACATGAAAAAGGAGACTGATAGAGAAATAAGCAAAAACAACAACACAAACTGCATATGTAAATAGGCTTTATTTGTATTATTAGATCATAGTACACCATAAACAACAACAGATAAATAAAATAAAAGTGGCAAAATTATATCATGATTTTGTACAGGTTAAGGCCGCTATATAAAATTTGGTTTTTAAGCAGCAATAGCTAATTAAAAACAACACAACCTACCACAACAAGTGAATGACCACTGATTTAGCACAACATTCAGTCAAAAATATTTAGCCCTTAGCCTACCAAGAAAAACACTGTTTTTATTTTTCCGTAACCGTTTTTGGCTAAGACTTTAAAATGTTGAATCAAACTTGAAAATACCTAGCTGTTATGCGATAATTACTATAAATACTATTTAACAAAACAAAATCATTTAAAAACAGAGAACCACAAACATTTTCCATGCCTATCAGCATAACTTCTTTAGTGAAAATGTGAAAAACTTTTGTCATTTCACCCATTAATTAAAACCATGCTTTTTTCCTAATTTTTATAATTAAAACCGTTCCCAGGAATTATTTCGATATGAGATTAGAGCTTTTAAACCAAAGCATCATCAAGTCTTGTCGAAGTCATCCTTCCAAAACTAGTGACGACTAGTGTTCTCGTCCGTGGCCTTGTGGCATGTTAAGAAATCGTTTAAAAAGTGTCTATTGCCAGAAGCTTTAAATCTACAAAGTAAACATACAAAGTTGTTATGCAGCTATTCGATTTATTGTATTGCTATCAAATGTCTTGTTACTTGGGTAACCCCAAGACAACACAAGCACTTTTGAATTTGACACAGAGCTTTTTAGATTTGTTGAAAGTGAAACTATGGACGGTTTCATGTTCGCACTTGCTAGCACAGCAATAGAAAGCTCAAAAATCAATGGAATTAAAAGTAAACATATGTACCTGAAAACGTAGTCATTAAAGTTAATGCTATGATTTTGTTAACTCAAAAAAGCGTGCTTTTTCTGCCAAACTGCTTTTCTTCTGCAATCACAGGCGACACAGAGAATAAATGTTTTCCAGTAATGTTTCTTCTTAGCAACATTGCTCAACTTCATTCCAATCATATATTCAAACAAAAGTCCACACTTCGGCGCGATTCTTCTTGACGTCAAAATTATTTTGTTTAAGAGGGTCAAAAGTCCACACTTCAGCTGCCACCGAAGTCGACTATTTTACGGCAGAAAACAAGGAATCGCGCAACAATCGGCGAAATGCGGCAAAATGTAGTTGGACTACCGTGAAACCAGAGAGTTAAGCCTCGTCAAACACTCTTGAGTTGAGATAAATTTTAACTCGACTTCTGGGCGCAAAGGAACCTTATTAAACGCCAATAATAAAATTATGCGTTGCTTTCAACCGATTACTAGTTTGGATCCACATGATCTTCTCATTGGCAATTTCTACTTAGGCAATCCTACCTCACTTTAACATGGATTTTTTTTATTTTTTTTATTTTTTTTGCAATATGTGTACAGTCTTTAGGATCAATTTTATAAACATTTCACATAGCCGCATTTTGAATGATACCCAAAATTTTCGATCAGGCTATATCTTTTGTGCAATTTTGGAAATCTGGAAATGTTTTTATTGTCAGGGCCCTTAATTTAGAATGGTTGGGGGTATAAATACGGTTAGGCTTCCGATTTTAGGTATTCCCTTTATATTAGGCATACATCCATGATAATTACGAAAAATTAGATTTAACTACGTGTCAATGTAGAGTGATTCAGTATACATTTGCCCCAGAGTGATTAATAAATAAGGTCAGGCTTCTATTTTCAGAACTGCTATTTACATTTAACACAGATCGCGTTAAATTCTCAACCATAAAAGTCTATTTGTCTGGCATACAATATCAAAGCAAGATGCAAGGTTATAAAGAAAACATCTTCAATGGCTCAATTATTTTACGTTATGCGAGGTATCCGCAGATGCCATCAACATTCCCGTACTACGTGATTGCCTATTACACCTGCTCATCTGCACGAAATTTAAAAATTTATTCGTGAATCTAAATTTACTTGTCATGACAAAGCATTATGGTCTGCTCTCATCCTTGTTGCGTTTTTGGGTTTTTTGCGTGTATCCGAATTTGTTACACCATCAAAAAATTTTTATGATCCTAAAATTTACCTGTCACCTTCAGACATTGAATTTTCTTCCTCGGCAACAATCGTAAAGCTAACCATCAAGGCATCCAAAACAGATCCATTTAGGAAAGGTGTCACAATTCGTCTTGCTATGATTGAACACAAATTGTGCCCAGTAAAAGCTTTAAGAAATTACCTGTTATTTCGGGGGGCTAAGGCTGGCCCATTGTTCGTTTTATCAAATGGGGATAGTACGTCTCAGCATTTTTGTTCGTTAGTCTAAATGATAGTTTGCAATTAAATACCCATAGTTTCCGTATTGGTGGGGCCTCTACAGCAGCTTCGTGTGGCATTCCTGACTCTAAAAACACTTGGTAGGTGGTCCAGTGACTGTTACAGAAGATATATCCATTTATCTAATAGCGCTTTGCATAAGTGGAGTGGCAACATGGCTCACCTTGATGCGGTGACTAAGTTGTGGGATGTCAATTTCTGATAATTGAGTTATGTTTTTATATAATTGTAAAAGGCTAATTTATAGGCACTTGCATGTAGTTTTCTTTTTCATGTCAATTTGTTAAGCCTGTTATGGCATGTTGAATTATCTCGTCGTAGTTCTCGTCAAAAATATAGCCTCATAGATAATGAATTTTCATTTTGGGAATTTGGGGGTGCTGGGCTGCCCTGGGCAGCCACAAAGTGTAGAGATGTGCGTGTACCCCTGGAAGAGTATGGTGAATTAAGTACAGGTGCGAGGAGATGAACGACGGTGCCCCACGCGAGCAGGACAGATGACTGGGGAAATAACAGCAGGGGGATGCGGCGCTGACAGTCAGAGGTGGGGCACCAAGAGGTTAATAACAGGTGTGAAATGCATAAGAAGCTAGAGCTCATAAAGAGTAGGTTCTTGTGAGGTATGATAGAGGAAATGGAATCACAGGAGAGGAGCTCCGGATGTGATTGAGAGATTAGTTAAGCCAGAAAACACTACTAGGAGAAGAGCTCCGGATGTAGTGGAGAAGAGCGAATTGATTGGGAACACGCACGTGAGCTTGAGACAATATCTTCTCTCCAGTCTAGCATCCTCACCCGATTCCGCCAAATTATCCTCAGTTTATTCTTACAAAATTGAAATAAATTTTCTACTCCAAGTTTGTGTTTTTATTGGGAACTACAGCAATTAAATGGAGCTAAACACAGTTTAGCTCATGTTAATTGCAGTTCCCAATACTTGATAGTTGCTATGCAGATGCATCATTAAGGGTACACAAGGTTGTCTTGCTCACCAAGGCATCTTTGTCTCAATTAACCAAATCAAAGCTATGTGTCATAACTTGAAGCAACTTTCTTGTTGTTGATACTTTAGAGTAGGGGACTAAAGGTTTGGGTATAGTCTGTCCAAATTAGGTGGTTCTAAGTTAGCCAATCAACAATCCAGGGCCCCCCTATAAATAGGAGAGAGTTACTCTGATTTAGTTTCTCACCAGTAGTAGCATTAACTTGCTTAACTGAAATAATTTTCCCACCCATATATTTGGTTAATTTTATTTTATTTTTCTCTTTATGTGACACACCTGCATCGTCGCCACACTATGTTGGAACGATAACGGATTATCTACAATCAAACTGGTTCATCGAGGCTACATAACGTCGTCGAGCGTAAAGAGATGTCTAATTGCTTTAGCTACACGGTTTCCTTGAATTGGCGCAGTTTGGCTTAGTAAGACCAACAAGGTTTTAGTCCAGTGGTGGAAGCAACTGGCAACTTTACTCAATTATGTCAATGTGTTAAATATAACTGGTGGGGATGCTGGGCTGCCCTGGGCAGCCACAAAGTGTAGAGATGTGCGTGTACCCCTGGAAGAGTATGGTGAGTTAAGTACAGGTGCGAGAAGATGAACGACGGTGCCCCACGCGAGCAGGACAGATGACTTGGGAAATAAGAGCAGGGGGATGCGGCGCTGACAGTCGGCGCTGACAGTCAGAGGTGGGGCACCAAGAGGTTAATAACAGGTGTGAAATGCATAAGAAGCTAGAGCTCATAAAGAGTAGGTTCTTGTGAGGTATGATAGAGGAAATGGAATCACAGGAGAGGAGCTCCGGATGTGATTGAGAGATTAGTTAAGCCAGAAAACACTATTAGGAGAAGAGCTCCGGATGTAGTGGAGAAGAGCGAATTGATTGGGAACACGCACGTGAGCTTGAGACAATATCTTCTCTCCAGTCTAGTATCCTCACCCGATTCCGCCAAATTATCCTCAGTTTATTCTTACAAAATTGAAATAAATTTTCTACTGCAAGTTTGTGTTTTTATTGGGAACTACAGCAATTAAAACAGTGTCAGGTGCATGTCTAATAATGGAGGAGCGTATTGGTTTAGCCATGGTGAAACAAAAAAGATTTTAGTCTACTGGTGCATTTAAAAAAAATGGCAATTTTAAGACGTGACTTTTTTTAAACTTATGTCATTCTGGAGATTTTGAAATTTCATAAAAGTAACTCGGTAAATTTATGCCATATTTCCTTACAATGCAAATTTCTTTGGCGTAGATCAAAAATTAATACGCACGCAACAGTACATGTGCATAATATATACATACCTAAATACAATATATTTTCACACATTTCTTCACCGTCATGTAACTTATCCTTTGCATAGAACTGTTCCAATTCTTTTGAAGTTGGACCCAATATATACACTGGAACTTCTAAAATATGAATATACAGATTGATTCAATATATAACACTAACAGGCTATGGAAAAGGGCTAAATAAACAATGTAAACAAAGTTTTCAGGTGTTACCACCATGTATTAAAAACAAGTTTTCAACATTTAACTGATTAATATCTGGCAGTTAAATTATTGCCTAGTGTTTCAATTTGTTAGTTATGAACAATAGAAAACAATAAAAGCCACACCACATTTGACAGTCTTAATAAATGTTTTCCAATTAGATTTACACTCAGTGTTATGGATGAAGAAGTCGCCACTACATAACACCATCTACAACGAAATTAATAATAAACAATCTAAATGACAGAGTTGATAACGTTTATAAAATAGTGCTAAAAGTTACGAAAATACATTGACAGATAGAATAATCAAATTCTTTTAATTAAACTGTATAGGTATAAAATTGAAAGTTCTTTGTTTAAAAACAAAACATAAAAGAGAATAAGGCTATTTCCCAAAAATTTGATCAAAAATATAGGCTAGGAACATGCTGTGTTTTAATTGGTTTGTAACTATTTCAAGTTTTCAAAAATTGCCCCACTTCTGAATGATAGTCCATGTTCAAATATATAATGTTCAATATATATATAAAAATAACCACAGATGGAAGCTTATTCAAGAAGTAAAATATTTACCCCTGAAAGTGCACATGATGTTCTAGAACTCTGATTGGAAAATTCTACTAAACCTTTAAGGGTGTTTTACAAGCCTATTCAGGGTGTGTGTTATCAACAGAACACTCTTGGTGCGTTCTATGTTGTCTGTCTAACGTTGGTGGAGATTTTTTAAAAAAAAGTTTATAGTTTATAGTGTTAACTTTTCAAAGTACAGTTGATATCCATAAGGTATAGGTACAAAGTATACCATAAACATTTTCTAGGTAGCCCTCAACAAAAAGTCAAAAAAACATTGGAAATGTAAATTGACTTATAGATAAATTTTTAACACATTATATCAAGACCGAATGAATAAACTGATAAATGCATGCACACTGAAATTTTTGAACACATACTACTCTTTGTACACATTCTAGAATCTTAGAAAGCACATTACATTCATACACTCATTTTTTTTAAACATTAGGAACTACGAAATATACAAATTTGGCTAAAATTGAAATATTTATATGCAAACTATATCGCTTGTTAAAGGGGCTACGAACCGGTTAAAATGCTCACATTCTGTATATCCCGCGCACATATTAAAAATTCGGCAAACGCGTTTTGCGCAATGAACAGACCAGCGTATTTTGCTCGCTGGTTCAATATTTTTTTTCGAAAAGTACATATATTACAAAGAAATATTTCAGCAAGACTCATTCTGGATGAAAACATGACCAAGGCTGGAGAAGATAAAAATTGTAGATATCTATATGTTCGAGTCTGTAAATTACATACATGCTGGAAAAATAGCCAGCTTGTTTTTCGCCGCCATCAGCTCGACTTTCGTGTAAGTCACTAAAGTTGAAAACCAACAGCCGTTCCGTAGCCCCTTAATGGTAGAAAATTAGGGAGAAGCCCAGGCTTCGAAACGCACCTGACTCTATAACAGGCTGTTGGGATAGCGTTTTAATGTTTTTGGTAGCCAAATAAAGTTTTTTTTTACATATTTTCCGATTTTTACATAATAAATACGCATAAAAAGGCCAGAAATTGCTCAGAAATCCATTTCGATTTTTGGAATTTGGGAAATCAGGTAATCATGTGTCCCAATTTTGCAGAATTATTCCCCTTGATGGAATAAGGTTGTGTTGTAATTTTTAACTTCTAAGCATAATCCTAACAAAAGTTATTAAATTTTTCATATTATAAGGATTTAAAGGGAACCCAAGGTATAAAATGATGTTGACTTATATTACAGAGCTTAAAAAGTCGGTAAACAAGTCTTTTTAAATTTTTTAAAAAACTCTTTTCGTTCTCAAGATATTCACATTTAAAGAATTTCAGATTTAATTATGCTGCATACATTATGATGTCATATTTAAGTAATAGCAAATTTTGACATTTTCTGTCATCAATAACTTTAGGCCTGATAAAGTGATGTGCATTCAAACTTGATCAATGCGTAGATATTATTAAGGTGAATTGATTATTGCCAAAATGAAAAAATAAGAGGCCTGAGACGAGCAGACAAGTACAACAATAAAATTTAACCGATTCCTGCCGTCACTGTAATAAAGTCATTTTTAAAGAAAGTCTTTGTGATATGCAGTCACGACATCAATTCCCATGGCTGTTTGTTGAAATCCTAATTTTTTTGCTGAAATTTTTTTTTAAATAACTTACCTCAAAAGGACCATTTTTCTTGTGAATACTTGAAACCCTCTTTAAAAATTTAGAAAAATTTCCATCCACACTTCCACAGGCTAGTCTACAAAACAAATGGATTGTTTAAGTGCAGGGAGGTAATTTACATATAAAGCATTCGCAAACAAGTTATAAAGAACTCACATTTTCAAGGGTGCCATTTTATTTTTAGTGTTTATAATTATTTTTTCCTAAAATGATACAAAATTTTATAATTAATAATTAAAAAATACAGTAAACCACGAAAATATTTCTAAATATTATCCTAACAGCCTGTATAGTCTAAAAGATTCCATGATCTTGTTATTTAAACACTCAATGTGACTTAAAAACTAACAAAACAAAACTATTGTAACTAGAGAGGATATTGGTTGATATTAGCTGTAAGGTGCTGATTTCTGGGTTATGAAGCTCAAGTTTAAAATTTGCCCAAATACTTAACAAGAAAAAGTGGTTTTAACACAGTCACAAATAGAATTGGATAGAAAAATATTTTAGATTTATTTGTTTATTTCTTCAATCTGCAGATCTAAATTTGTTTTCTTAATTATCATAAAAATCCATTAAATAATCTGGTCCTGCAGATCTGCAAGAAATGCATTGTTTAGTGGATCACAGCAAGCAAGATCCATCAAATTTTAAATTATTACTTGGGCAACCAGCTGCTGCAGAAAAGGTAAAAGTGTAAAATATTTTAATACTTGTTTCGTGCTTATACTTCAAAAAACAAACTTCAATTTATTTAAGCTATTTTTGCAACTTCCACAGAAAATTCTAAGTTTGTATAAAAAACGATCTGACCACGAAGATACAAAACAGATACAAAAGCTTCTTTATTTCTTGAATCAGACGCATCTGTCATTAATAGGAGTCATAATTTAAATTTTCTCATTTCACATTGCATCAATAGCAGATAATGAGAGTTCAGATAATTAAAAGTTTGGACCAATGCAAAATAAATCTTTTGAGGTGAGATGTTCAGGAATGTAGACCCTAGTTTATCAACAGATTTGTTGTGACACACACCTGTTTCTAATCCTCTAGTTTAAAAATAAATGCTTTAGTTGAGGGATCTCGCATTTACCACTCTATATATACTACTTAACATAATAGTGTCGTATCTTTTACAGAAGATTCACTGTACTCCCCCTCTGTTGGCAAATGTCACGATACATTTGTGTAAAACAATAAGTGAACTATAATTAAAAAGAAATTCATGAGCAAAATAAAAAAAAAATAAAAAATGAAGTTAAAAAAACACAACTAAATTTTAGCTTTCTGTAAATAATTTGTTTTTATTTTCAGCAAAAATTTTGACAGAGTTTTGAAAGTTCAGGAAATAGTGCAGGCTGGACAAAAAAGAAAACAAAAAGAATGTTGGTTTTGGATATGCTATGGTTGGCAACAGACAGGGAGGTATGAAAGGGATGAAATCAATGAGCTATGTGCAGAGAGCCTGATTGCATGATCAACTCAACACAATGTGGCAATAAGTGCCTTAGATTTTATATACGGACAAGTTTATAAATATCAGACATTGACATTGCGAAAAAGCAAAAAACACAATTTGCTCATAATTTGTTTATAAAGTGGCCTGGCTTGGCTAAAATTTTCAGGGATGCTGCATATGTTTGCTTTTCAAAGCTGAGTTGGTCAAAATATCAAAACAATTTGTTGTTAGAAATTTGTCATTTCTTTGGTTATTTTTGTGCTTGTCTTCTTTTTTCAACTTAGCACACCAAGGCCGGAGCATTTTAGATACATCTGACCTCGACAACAGCTAAGTGCATAATCAGACAGGGAGAACTTTTTTAGGTATTTAATGTTGCTTCACATTTTAAAGAAAAGTAAAATTGTAAAATAACTCTAAAGAAGGGGAATGTTTTTTGTTTCAGGTATTGAAGGATGTAACCAGAGAGTTTTGACGTTCTCTTACGTCATGCTGGTCCACATATTTCCAAGGAAAACATGCGATACAGAGTTTCCAGAGCTAGAATAACAATTGAGAGATCTAAATACTCCCGCAAATATTTATTAATTCAGAAATGGAGAATAAGTTTATCTGTCCAGGAGACTGGCACAATTTGAATGATAACATACAAAAAGACTTAGAGGACAGTCGCTGCATTAAAGGACTGTGAATGCTTAAGGACGTATAGGGGACTGTGAGTGTGGTGAAGGATCAATAGAGCTCCAACTACATTAGAGGGTTGTGAGTGGGCTAAAGGACCAATAAGGGTCTAAGTAAAAATATGCTAGGGGATTGGGAATGCTCTAACAGACTGATAAGGATCTAAATATGTTAAATTGGTTATAAGGATAGAGTATGAGAAATTTTATAGAGGGAAGTTGGTGAATTAACGAGTTGCTACTATTGCCAGTGACTGATTGAAAATCAAGCTCCCCATCTGTAGACCTGTACATATTTAACAAAGTATAAGTTTTTTTTATTTTACTTTCTAACATTTTTTTTCTGTTTACAATTTCAACTTTATCTGCTGGCAAGATTGCTGTTTACATTTTGAGACCCACCCTCCCATTATCATCTGTGGCACCGTATCTAATTTTACTTGAACAAATAATGTTTCTTTTCTTTTATGTGACGCCAAACCTGATGACACTTTCCGACTACGATTAACTTATGTAAACCACTGATGCTACCTTTCACAAATTGGCCAAGCAGGCATATGATCTAGCTTCTGGATTGGCTCACATCAGCCAGTCGTTGATTGGTGGTCATATGATCACTGATAAATTTGGCTGCACTGTTGCTCTAGCTGCAGTTTCCTTGTACAACCATTTGTCTACAAGAGTTGTAAAGGTTTTTGTCCAGCGGTGGGAGCAACGGTTTATTCCAATTCCCAATTGCGCTTTTACTGATCCGGATGTCGGGCTTCCTACGTAAGCAAAAAAATTAGGACAGATGCGTGTGTGAGGCTTGTGTACCTTTTTTTTACTTGATATTATAATCACTTATTATCATTACAAGGTACACCCTTTTATGAATCCTGATATTAGTGGTAACACACGCTGAACCAATATCTTTTGACCAGCTTGTGCATGCTATGTACCTTTAGCTCATGATTATTTGATAGCACATGTTTATTGCGTGCAAAAATACACCATGTTTATAGTGAAGTGATAATGTACCTTCATGATTGAAGAGGGAAGAGAAATTAATATCCTTCATGCATGAGAATAAATTATTATAGTAAACAGACAAGTAATTAAATAATTAATAAATGATAGATAAATAAATAAATAAAATATAGTAGTGAAATGTACCTCGTGATTAGAGGAAATGAGAATGTAATTCATGCATGAAGAGATTTAGGTCATGCCTTGGAAACCATTCACAATATATGATCCATGATGAGGGGCAACCAAAACGTGCATATTCTTGGGTAATTATCATATTTGCCTTCCGGGCAAGCACTTGGGTGTGATTACCTTGTTATGATTATTGGCAGCACACGTTATCTGTCCTGCCTTACTTCGATTATTTTTCTTACCCGCCATCCCAATCCATTCCCAAAAATTTACAAATTGCATTTCATGCGAATGATGTTGTATGCTAAAAATGTGTCATAATACAATATTATCTATTAATAAGTGTGTTTTTAAACAAGACAATTAATGTTGGGATTTCGGGTTAAAAAGTAGGTCTATAAAAGTAGCTGTCGAAGTGAGAAAGGAATGTCTAAAATAGTTTCAAGCAATTAATTTATCACGTTTTTGATTGTTTTTTAATTGTTTTGGGAGAACAATTCGCTTCAGAATTCGTTTCAAAAGTTTTTCCTGCATTCGTTTCAAAATAGTTTAGGAATCGTTTCCCATTCGTATCCCATTCGCTTTCACTTCGTATCATTTTTAAGCTTACAGTTTAAAATAAAATCGTTTCAAATCGTTTCACCTTCATTTCATGAAACGATCTGTAAACGATTTAAAAAAAATGATGATACGATCTCGAAACGATCATAATCGACGACAATTCAACGATTGTGGAGACGGTAAGGTAACCTTGTCTCCTACAAAAAACCCGGCACTCTAAGTCTACTGTCTCTTACGAAAAAACCCGGCACTCTAATATTTCTACAAAAAAACCTGGCACTCTAAAGTAACCTTGTCTCCTACAAAAAAACCGAGCTCTAAGTCTAATGAGTATCTTACAAAAAAACCGGCACTCTAAGTCTAATGAGTATCTTACAAAAAACCTGGCACTCTAACTTTACGAAAAAAACCGGTTCTCTAAAGTATCACTGCAAAGAAACCGGCACACTAAGTCTACTGTCTTTTATGAAAAAAACTGGCACTTTAAGCTTCAGAACACTTTCAGCTTAAAGCACCGGTAGCTCTTATACGCCATTCACGTTTATTATTTAGCAAAAAAACTGCATTGTTGAGATCCAGAAGGTGTAATACCTCATTAATTGCTGACAACGCGCAGGGAAAAACAACAATAAAAACTGCAAGTTTGGCGGATATGAGGGGTCTCGGAGGATATGTGTGTACTGTATCTAATTGTAACAGAGGTCAACAAAGACCACAACAAACTGTCTAAGACAGTTTCTCGTAAATGTAGTGTGGTCAACAAGGATCACATAAACAAACTGTCAATCAATATAAGTAAAACAAACTGTCAACAAAGACAGGTTCTAAACAAACTGTCAACAAAGACAGGTTCTAACAAACTGCCAACAAGGACAGCTTAAGATTGATAGTTCATGAATAGCAAAATATTACTTAAGAATACCAGCATGAGTTTAAAATACACAACACACCACCTCGACCCTGTCTTTCAGACCACATGAACGCAAAGTAAATATATATACAACGTATACAAAATATATACATCTCCCGTGTATAAATGTCCTAAAAATATTCACATTGAATAAAACTTAATGAACTAAACAGTAAGAATGCCCTGACGGGATGGGTGGGCGGTAAAACCACAACTACTGTTGGCTAGCACGAGCGAAAGAGGAATCGTGGAGCGAGACCGTGACTAAAAGAGCCGAACGAACAAAGTGAAGATTGGAGCCCAGGCCTGTGAAACTAAGATGGCAACCACAGCTACGCGCTACCGTACTAACGCCAGTCCATGTCGTTTAGCAATTAACTAAAGTTAAGTAAACTTAACTACCTTTAATTGCTGACAACGCGCAGGGAAAAACAACAATAAAAACTGCAAGTTTGGCGGATATGAGGGGTCTCGGAGGATATGTGTGTACTGTATCTAATTGTAACAGAGGTCAACAAAGACCACAACAAACTGTCTAAGACAGTTTCTCGTAAATGTAGTGTGGTCAACAAGGATCACATAAACAAACTGTCAATCAATATAAGTAAAACAAACTGTCAACAAAGACAGGTTCTAAACAAACTGTCAACAAAGACAGGTTCTAACAAACTGCCAACAAGGACAGCTTAAGATTGATAGTTCATGAATAGCAAAATATTACTTAAGAATACCAGCATGAGTTTAAAATACACAACACACCCCCAAATTCCCCCACACCACCACACTTGACAAACTATACAAAATGAAGAGGTGTGGTGACGCCTACGAGCGCCACCAAACTAAACTATAACAAAATGAAGAAGGTGTGTGACGGCTCCACCCACGAGTAGGTGGCCCAGCGGTGCATAGACTGCGAGAAAGGCCAATGACCTGTGCATCATCGAGATGTAGATAGCATCTATAGGCATCACTGGTCCACCTGCCTAAAATCTGGATAGTGCTGTCAGGCACCCCTGCAGACGCTGCTGCAGAGGCACCACCAATGCGAAAGGAATGTGTATTAATGTGTGGAATATTAGGCAAACACGAAGTCAGGAGGTTTACTATGTCCTGACGAGTCAAAAATTTGAAGTCCTGGTAAGTGAAGAGTGGCCACCCTGGGCCGGGATGAACCGCTAAGAAACGGCGCATACACTGAACCGGGCAAACTGCGTTATTGTTAGCGCCAACCCTAATCTGACAACCAACACGAAAGGGATCTGTTTTAGACGACCGGATATGAACCAGCATGACCGAATTGTCTGCGGAAAATTGGACATCTCCAACCAATAAATCAGTGGATGGATCGAAGTGACGACTGGATTGATAAGTGTATTCAGAGCAGCGCAACAAGCCAAAGAAGGCCAAAGAGGTAGCAGCTTTGAAAAGTAGTCGTTCATATACTGTAGCTTGTAGAAATTGAATACGGTAATGAATTAAACACAAATTCTGATATGTAATTGGGTGCCTGCGCGGCCGGGTGAGACGAGCTCCTTGGACTCTTTTAATTCCTCGCAGGGTGTAACACAAGCGACTCATGTCTGCTATTCGAACATAGTTGCCGGCCATGATGGAGTGCTATTGCAAGCCTGAGATGTAAACGCGAATGGTAGTGTGAGATACGCGTTGTGCCAAACTAGAAATGTAGCGAATTAGAATATCCTCGTTCAACGGCCAGGGAGGATGAGACCACCTATAACAAAATCGCTGATATGAGGCAACACCAGTGGAATACGTGGCTCTAGTAGTGGGTGCCAAAGCTTGAGATTGAAAGTACTGTGAGGCTATACTAAGATGGTCCAGATGGTTGGCTCGACTGGTGTGGGTGACTCGTCTGCGGACTGAAGGCGTTGTTTGAATCGACGAACCTGTAACCGAGATAGAAGATCAGCTGCAATATTAGTATGTCCAGGAATATGTTGAAGCAAAATATTAATGTTCAACCGCGCCGTGAATAGAAATAAGTGGCGAATTAACGACATGATGTGTTTATCCCGCGATGTGCCTGAGCGCCACACATGAACTATGGACGCGTTGTCTGTGTAAATGATGATCTGCAGATTACGCCATTCGCGACCCCACGTCCTAACCGCTGCTACAATTGCGAAAAGCTCCAATATATTAATATGAAAAGGATGAAATGTTGGGGGCCATGGAGCACAGAACCAACTATTGCGAAAAACAGCACCAAATCCTACCCCTGATGCATCCGTAAAGAGGCTAAGTGAAGCGGCTGTGATTGGGTCGCCTTGAATAAAACAGACACCATTCCAGCTAGGTAGAAAATCCACCCACCATTGAATGTCTAAGCGTGCCTCCCCATTTAATGTGATATGATGATTGAGTGATGCAACGGTGGTAGACAAATCAATTAACCTACGGAGGAACATTCTGCCTGGCTTTACCACTTTGGCAGCGAAAGATAAAGAGCCAATCAAGGAAAGCAATTCTCGTTTGGTGCACTTCTTCCTACCAGACCAAACCAATAAAGCTTCGTGCAACTCCCTGTACTTATCCGCTGGCAAGCGAATGATTTGTTGCTGAGAGTCGATCTCAATGCCCAGGTAGGTTAAAGTTT
The DNA here is from genome assembly GCA_030067915.1 of Hydractinia echinata. NCBI lineage: Eukaryota > Metazoa > Cnidaria > Hydrozoa > Anthoathecata > Hydractiniidae > Hydractinia > Hydractinia echinata. Next base: position 2,149,696 of record JASGCC010000017.1, on the reverse strand, counting down.
GTGAGGGTCCTCCGCAATAGGGACACCCAGTTTAGTGCACATAGACTGAATAGATTCCAAGTAACTATTTACTTCTGCTGCAGACCTCCCACAAAGGAAGAAATCGTCTAAGTAATGGATCACAAATGGAATAGCAAGCACAGTGAGGAAGATCCAACATAACAAATCTGCAAAACAGTTAAACAAGAAGGGTGAGGAGCGGCTGCCAAATGGCAAGCGAGTGTCCACAAAATAATAACCCTCCCAACAGTAGCCTAATAAACCCCATTAAGCTGGTTTAACAGGGCAAAGGCGAAAAGCATGCTTGATATCAATTTTGGCTAAAAATGCTGTGGGACCCAACCCAGACACCAATTTTAGGGCATCGTCGAAAGTGGAATATCGCACTGAAAACTCTTCTTTGCATATGCCTTCATTAATAGCATTGCCTCTAGGTGAGGAGAGATCTAAAATTATTCTGTAAGACCCGTCTTTCTTTGGTACTGCACCTAAAGGTGAACAATGCAGAGGCGTAATTGGAGGGCTTAGAAAAGGTCCTGAGGTGTGGCCTCGCGCTAATTCTTTAGCAATTGCCTCCCACACTGATTGAGAATTAGAGCGTGCAGATAGTAGGTTGCGTGGCCGGGTAGCTGTGCATGGGCCATGAAAACCAATGTCAAATCCAGAAGACAAACCAGAGATAATAAATGACACTAAAGACTGACAAGGGTGTTCCCTTAGCAATCTTTCAAAAAGAGCAACATTGACAGGACATTGACAAGACACAGGCAGTGGATTTGGATTAATATTTGCGGACAACGGAGCATTGTGAGGCAGGATGGGAGTCGCCGCAGTGTTTGCATTGGTGTGCGAAGCGACATTGTCGGTTCGTACAGTGACCCTGTGCATTGAAGTATCGACAAGTGGCGATGTTATCGATCTGACCGACTGCACCTGTGTCAGCCCTACTGAGGGTCTACGTGGCTCGAAAAGGCTGTGTGGCACGAAAGCACGGTGAGGCGCGAAAAGGCTGGGGGGCACGAAAGGGCTGCCCACTATATGCTAAATTTGAAGGTGCTGATTCGTTCCCAGCCGCTGACTCAGTGCGAAGGGGGCAACTTGATGCAAGATGTCCATAATTCCGGCACCGAAAGCACATGACCTGCAGTGGGGCACTTCGGAGATGACGGTTATAAAGATCGTCATCTACACGGTTCCATGACAAACCAGAATCAAAAGCCATTTGGTACCTAAACATGCGATCTTATGTCGACCATGCTGTAAATGTAAACTGCGAGGCGAAGTCACACATGATAGACTGATAGTGTAAAAGCTCGGATGCCCGATGTGGAAAGAAAAAGGTGAAGCACCGGATAAAATTATTCCATGCTAACATCCAAGATGAAAAGTCACTAACCTTAGGCCGCCATCAAAAATATGTTATGTTCGCGTCCTCCGACCGACTCACTTTTGGCAATAAAAACCCGAGTCGGTAAGTCGGAAAAAACCCGGAAAAAACTTTTTGATCCAAACGATATATATTTGAAAAAAAAAATTCGTGAGAACTAATTTTCCCAAATTGACTAAAACTCGCGAAAATTAATTCTCGTAAAAATTAATATCTTTAGGGTACTCATGGCAAGTTTACAGACAGGGCGGCGAAAAAAGGGTCTGTCGAGTGGCGCTATACTGTTTTTTGGCCCTGGGAACGAATTTTCCCCCCATCTGAAAATCCCGGGAAAAAATACGCCCGACCGACTGACCGACTCATTTTTGCGAGGTCTTCAGGACGCGAACATAACATATTTTTGATGGTGGCCTTAGGGCGGTTTGATTGCTTGGGAACTAACGCAACTGACGGGCTAGACCCACCGAGAACCTTAAACGTAAACTCGTCTGAAGATGAGGCAAAAGCAGGCAGTAAGCTATCAAAATTTACATACTCACCTTTTTTAACCTTGTCCAAAACAGCCTGAGGAAGTGCCGGCAAGGGAGCAGGGCGCGCTGTGGTGGCGACGGAAAACACAACCTGGGCTGGAAGACCCCCCTGTGGAAACTCACCCCCCTCAGAAAACGGCTCAGACACAAAATGGTGTACAATAGGAGTCTCAACAACAGAGTTAGTATGATAAGTGTCACCTGTCGCTTGACTTTGCTCTATTATGTCAGGAGCTCTTCCGCGAGTCGTTCCCCCTCGTGACCCTCGAAAAATCGTTGCAATTCTCCTCTAATTAACTCTAACTTAAGTAAAATTCGAATTAGTAAAGCAAATATAAAGCCACATTTTCTTGTGTTTACAACATAACATGCTTCCTCGTGTCGAAAGCTGCCATTTTGTAGACCAGGTTCCTGACGATCTTATCAACATTACGGCGACTGCGGTACAGGGCCGCAGAAAAAGAAAAATTCAGGTAGGCTGGGCTAGAATCCCCCGGCGGGTGGCAAAAAAATGTTGCCGCAAAACTCATGAAACGAACTTTGGAGAAAAAGAAGAAAAGTAAATTATTACAAACAAGTTTAATTTTTGGAATATTTATAAAATGTCCACTTGCGCTATAGATGACACACACTGGGTCGAACTCGTGTACGGAACAATCGGGCCGAGAGGGCCGTTTTGTGAAAAACCAACTTCTGATCAGACATGATCAGACAGACATCAGAATTTGTTTTTGTTTTGTGCATCATACGTAAATCGGACGACGTTTTTTTTAATGTTACAGACTTTTTCTGTGAACATACTCTTTTGGGACCCTCCCTCTCTTCTTTTGCTCAATAAAAGGCTAGCTAGCTATAGCTGTGTTCTGCCCAGATTGCGAAAACAGCCTGTTTTTGTGAATGTTTACATTTTCCGCGGTAAGCCCTTTTGGCTTTAACAATAAACAGTGCATGCTGCTGTACATAATCAGGGCATTGTTCATAATCCGGGCAGAACTCCTAGTACTGGTGCAATGGTCAAGAATTAACATTACTAGCTATATAGTATTTTTAAATAATACTGCAGGCTAAAGCGAAGTCCACATGTTTATATGGAGTCGTTCATCTGGATCATCTTTTTGTGATGCAATAAATTTTATATTCATTGGGTCCCCTGGATTGATCTCCAAATCTTAAATACTTTTAAGATCCACAATCCAGGTGTGTTTGTCCCAATTGGGTAATGGTCCCCTGATAAAGAGAATTTTTGTACTGTTTGAGTATCTATCGAAATATACGTTCTTTGATTGATTGATTGATTGTATATCTATATATATATTGTTGCTTTGTTTTAAATTTTTAATTTTTTCAATGCCTTTATTCTGACTCAACTTAGAACATGGCCCGTCTAAAGACGGGACAGACCATCTTTTTAGACACAGTGACTCATCTTTTGACCCTGTGGCTCGGTTGCAAGGTGGACCTGTCCGTCTAATGTACATTTCCAATGCTTTAAATGTATCAGAATCAGACTTTGGTGATAAAATTGTAACTATTGAATCCATCTGGTTAAATGTTATTGTGAATTCTCAAAAGACAGTAGCTTGTATTTATTGACCTCCAAGTGAAAAGAAATTCTTAAATAAATTGGTGCCAATATTTATTTATTTTTTTATTTATTTATTTATTTATTTATTTATTTTTTATTTATATTTATTATGAATCTTTTAAAAGGATATATACATTTCAGAGATAATCTCTGCTATCAATATATGTCCTTTAAATCAGTGTGTTCAAAACGTAAAAACATGGTTATTTTAGGAGATTTCAACTATGACTTGTCTTACTCAAACAAAACTGACAATGCGGTAAACAGTTTTGCAAAGTCCTTGTATAGTTTTAATTTAGTGAACTTGATTAAACAACCAACACATATAACAGATACATCAAGCAGTCTAATAGATCTCATTATAACAACGCAACTTTTCAGCAAATCTCATATTTGTCTGACTGAACGTTACGATCCATGTATCTCCAACCATCATTTGGTTTATACATCACTTAATTTTAAAAAACCAAAGCGAACACCAAAATTCATCGAAGTGTCAAAGTGCCTTGATGAATCGAAATTAATAAAAGATTTTGAGAATGTTCCTTGGCAGATTTGTTCTATTTTCGATGGTGTTGACGATTCACTTTGGTGTTGGGAACACCTCTATAAATCGATTGTAGCAAAACATGTAACTGTCAGAAAAGTTAAGGTGAGACAGAATTCAAAACCATGGATAAATGGTGAAATACGAAAAGAACTAAACAACAGACACAAGTTGCTTTTAAAAGCTTGTAAAACATCAAAAGGCTCAACAGAATGGAAGGCATATAAGAAGTTGAAGAACAAATGTACAAACCTTGTTCGTCTTGCAGAAAAGGATTATTGGAAAGAAAAGTTTAAAGGGACTGTCCGGTAAAAAAATAAGTTTTATTATATCAACTAATATGTACTTATTACTAAAGAATATCTGCATCTTTTAAAACATAATATATTAATACGCTTATGTAAGTTGTTTTCTTTTTTTCAATTCCCTCGTGAAGCATCACCTTTGGATCGCCATTTTGTTTGAATAATTCAGCATGAATGAGAGGCTAAACACACATGTTTCCCCTGACGTAGCACAATGGTGAGAAAATCAAAACAAAACGCGCTAGCCCGTTAAAGGATAGACCGGAACAAAAAATCTTATTGACTTATTTTATTTTCGTTTATTATTTTTTAAGTCAGTTAATACCCCCGTGTAGCATATATTCGGAAATGTGTTATAAATAATTTATCAGATTTCACAGGTTCTGTTATTATTCGCTAAAGGCGCTTCGCTGAAGATAAAATTTAAAGATCAAAATGTAAAAGAGGCCAGCAAAATAAGTTAAGTCAATCGTCGAATTTTTAGTAACGCGGGAGAGATTAAATAGATTACCTATTTGGTACATGGTCACGCTCAGGTAAACCGCGACTTTCCCGGTCATATAGCGCGACTAACGCTGTCCATAACACATCTTTCAACAACACGATGTAGTTAAAATGTGGATGCTGTGTGATGCATTCCTGATCTTAAAATAATTATCATGAAGTTAGAAAAAAGTCTGGAAATATAAACTCCCCTTATTATTTTTGGAAATATATAAAAATAAATCGCTACCATTAAGATTGAAGTATTTTATGGCATCGATTTCAACACAGCAAACACACTCTTTCTCTGTCGGCATCCTCTCACATTTACCACAACGACACCAATCAGTAACAGGCTTACACAATCTAGGATTTTGCTGAGGATCGAAGTCTGCCTGATCATCAAAAGCATCAATAAAAACCCGCCTAGGCTGTGAAGCTATTTCGGAATCTGATCTTTCTGGTTCATACTGAAATCCTAATACCGTGAAATTTTTGTTCGACGAAGACATATTAATAATCGTATTTCATAATTTGTAGAGAAGAGTTTAAAATTAAAAGTTTTTTTAAATAAGTTTCTAAACAGTTAACTTCTAGGGGGGTTCATATTTTGTACTGAAAACGCTACACACTTTCGCTACATAGTCTGTTTTTCACCACTGTTCTACGTCACATGCATAATTACGCATATTAAATTTTTAACCCAGGCCGTTTTGCGCGCATTTGCAGCAACGAGACGAAGCCATGCTTTAACAACATCTACGATAAAAAGGTTTGTTTATATATGTGATTAAGTGAATAATATCAAAAAAGAAAGGTATTTTCTATGTCATAATTTTAAATTACAAATAATATTTTAAAATAATTTTTCACCGGACAGTCCCTTTAATGGCGTATCAAGTAGTAAGTCATTCTGGAAAACTGTAAATGATTTTCAGGGTAAGAGATCAAATTGTGAAATTGCTACTCTAAAAGATGAACAACATGGAATAATGGGAACGTTTCACCTGACCATAGCATACAGCACATATATAGAGTAACTCCATGTATTAACACCATCGATTGTTCCTATGAGTTGTATGAAAAATCATTTATAAACAGCGTAAAAGAAGGTAAAGCGTTTGGTGCTGATCAGATATCTGCAAAACATTTAAAACTTATTGGACCTCAAAACTGTGGCCTGTATGAAGTAATTAAGGGAACGTCTCCACCATCGTTTCACATTTTATACGAATTGAAACGATTATGATCGTTTCGTGATTGTATCATTATTTTTTAAAATCGTTTCAGATCGTTTCATGAAACAAATTTTAAAATTACAAAACGATTACGAAACGATTTAAAATAAAATAAAATTTGTGAGTTAAAAAATGAAACGAATGGGAAACGAATGGGAAACGATTTAGAAACAAAGTTCCGAAACGATTAAGAATCAACTTCTGAAACGATTCTGAAACAACTCCTGAAACGAATTGTAAAACGAATTTTGTTTTTCTTTGAAGCTTAATTAAAAAACAATTAAAACGCAATAAAAATCGATTCTTAAAAATTATTATACATTAGCTTTCTGAATAATTTGTTCAGGTTTCTTACGAAAGAGTATTCTATGTTAAAAAAATCAAAGAAAAAAACGACTTAAAGTTCGGAACTTGAATGAAAACATGCGCGTTTAAAAATAAATTATTTTTAGAAATTGAATACGTTGCATTGCGTAATAACACCTGTTGTTCTTTTCGAATGTTACTGGCTTTTTATGTTTCAAGATGAATTCATTAGGTTAGGGCATCATTAGGTTGTGTATCGCAGAAGTCGCCGGTGGCATGCTTCGAAAATGCTTGTCACTGGCACAGCTTAACATGAAGCAAAACTGTACAGGAGACTCAATTGTTAGAGTCTTCGCAGAACATCTCTTCTCACAAAACCGAGGGCAGGGCTGACTTATTGCCTGCTGTGTCGTGTGGGAGACAGAACTTCTGGACTTCTTTTTAATACGATATACAATTTTTCCGATTATTCTTACTAAACATATTTGATTTAAAAAGATTTTTTAAACTTTATTGAACATGTTTTTTCTTTGGTATTACATCACGAGAACATTCGTCCGAAAGCTGTATTAAGGTACAGGACACTTAACCTCTCCCATGTTCTGGTTATATTTAACTTGCATGGGTGCGCACTCTTCTCGCAGTATTCTCTGTGATGATGAAGGTCGGACTGACTTGTGGCATGGTTCCAAATGGTCTTCCGTCTTTCGTTCGAGTCTCAGTGTAATGCACCAGCCGAGCATAGGAGTGTCAGCATGAAGGAAAGGGGCTGACTTTAATGTTCTCTATATACCTTACGTTCTTCATAATAACACCGACCGTTTTTTATCGTGGCATTCATATGGCCAGGACTGTTTCATATTAAAAAAATAGGGAGAGAACATCAACTTCTTGCCGTATTTCGTTATAAAAAAACCAAGTCTAACAAAGCCATATTTTATGTCTAATAAATAGATAAATATTATCTAAGAAAAAAAATAAGTTACTTGCGAATTATCCTTTCTCACAATTTTTGAAATTTTAAGTGCAGCGCGCTACGTAGTTAAAACTATGCGTATTTATTTAAAAACTTTAGAATTTACTTAGTAACTGGTTCTATAGAAATTGGCTACAAATAGTACACATGATAATTGCAATGTGATAAATTAGAAACGATTTTGAAACGATCTACAGGCAACGAAACGAAGCGTTTGCAAAAAAGTTTGAAACGATTTTAAAATGGAGTTGAAACGAATTTATATGAAGCGATTACGATATGATTGCGAAACGATTCTAACTGAAATAAAACGATTTTAAAGCAAATTTATAAATGTTGATACAAATGGGATACAAATTACTGTTGGTTTTAATCGTTTCAAATCGTTTCAAATTCGTATAGAGATCGTTTCAAAAAAAAAATGATACGAATTGAAACGTTCAAATTTGAAACGATCGTGGAGACGATCCCTTATTTCAATTGTGAAAAACCTTTTATTCAGTGTCTGAAACAAGCTAACCAAAGGCGTTAAGGTAATAATCTACTATTCCAAGCAATACTTCAAAATGTGTGTTTTCAGTAAGGTTTTCATATGTGCAAGCTTATGGGTTGCTTTTACAATCTACAACTTAAGCAATACAGCTATGACTTTTCTTTGCATCATGACAAGTTTATGTTCTGTGTTATAAATTTTGGTAATTCATGTACTTGTATATAATGTATTGTTTTAAATTTTATATTTTCAGGAGGTCCAAACTGCCATTGTAACTAACCTTCTTTAACAAATAAATTATCTATCTATCTATCTATCTATCTGTCTCTAAAGTGTCAAGTGTTAATAGTTGCGCCTGTCCCATCTTATGACACATTTTCTAAAATTGCAAGAGTCCTTTGTGAACAATTGAGTTTGTCCCATCTGATGACATGTTTTTTAAAAGCGGAAGACTCCTTTGTTAATAGTTGGGCCTCTACCAACTTCAGACCAATTTGTATACATTTGTCCAAATTGTGATCAATAGATGGGCCATCCCAACTGCGAACGCACCGACCCGTTGGGCCAGTGTCCTTAGTTGGGTCAGAATATCTTTTTTTTAGAATAGCAGATTTATAATTTGCTGCCTTAGGGTAAACCTATAAGTTTTACTTACTGTAGAAACAAAGTATTATAATTATGGTGAGATTATTATGATGGATTATTATCCTGGAAATAATAGACAGGGTATATCCCTCGATATTTGTGAGGCTAGCCATGTAAAATATGCACATCTATCTATCTATCTATTATGGTGAGATCATTATGATTATGGTGAGATTATTATGATTATTCCCACAATTCTATGCTATATAAAATGTTGTTAGCTAAACTTGCTAAAATATCTCAGGCAAATATATCTATATGCCTGTAATCAACTCTATGAGACAGTCTATGCAACAAGACACATTACACAAATTTAATTTCGCAAGAAAATTAGTACACAAAAACTATATACACTTAAATTTATGCTGTAAGTATACTTCAGGATGTAAAAATACAGTACCAGAAAAAGCATACTCCAAGTTGGATTGCTTCATGTCTATACTTCAAATACCTAAAAGAAAACTCTAAAGTATGAAAATGGAAAATTGTATGAAAGTGTACCTTAACTTTTTTAAAAGAAAGGTATACTTTTTAGATGGTTTGTAGAACTATCACAATATTATGTAACAAGTGGTTAACATGTATGCAAATGTAGCATAATAATTGTTCTTTATTAAAAAGACGTACAAAATAGGATTAAAAGAAAGTGATGCTTATACATTCCTTTTTAGTCTCCTTTCATGCTTGAGAGTGGTGTTAGAAATATAAGTTGTATGATAGTCCTTTGTTGTCCTTTGTTGACTAGCAGAGTCCTGTCAATTGAGGTAAAAGGTAGGTTGTATGAGGCCTGTATAAGAAGTGTTATGTTGTACGGTAGTGAGACATGGGCAGTGAAGCAGGAAGATCTTGACCGTTTAGAAAGGAATGATATGAGAATGGTTAGGTGGATGTGTAACGCCAGTCTGAGAGACAGAAAGAGTTCAGATGAGCTAAGAAGCAGGCTAAGTCTCCGTAGAATTAAAGATGTTATCCAGATAAGAAGATTGAATTGGCTGGGGCACTTGGAAAGAATGGAGGAGGATAATTGGGTAAGAAAGTGTAGAGACTTGATAGTTCCTGGGGAAAAGCCCAGAGGCAGACCGAGAAAGACTTGGCAGGAGGTTATAAGGACAGACTTGATACAGAGGAAGTTGAGTTTAGATCTAACACAGTCTAGATCAGATTGGAAGAGGGTCATTAATATACCCCGTCCAACCCATGCTAGCATGGAAAACGGACGTTAAGCCGAGAATGATGATGATGATGATGATAGAAAACTTTTGTGGTTATTTTTCGCATTTTGAAAACCTGATTTGATCATAATTTTTAATTTAAGTCTTTCTAATTCAATTTATTTAATGTTGAAAAAAAATGACCAACATGAATTTATTTGCCTGCTTCACTTCTGTAAATTTGTGCTTCAGGTGAGCACTTTTATATTTATTTTATGATTACATGCTCCGATACTCAAACAACAAGTAAAGTTTAAAAAAGAAGCACAAAACCAACAATAAATTTTAAATCAAAATTTTTGTAAGTAATATACACCCAACTTAAAAAAAACACATTCACCTTGACATACAAAAGTGAATTAGAAAGGCTACAGTTAATAAAAATAATGAAAAGTAATTTCAATGATTATATATTATAAACATGAAGTAGAGAAATAAAGTGTTTTTAAGAAATGGCTACCTCTTGGCTATCTCCCCTTTGGTCACATCCTATTGGAGCACGGATTTTGTACTATCCAACATTACTGTTTGGAATAATGAAAACAAGTGGTGACAGACGATGGTATGATCGAATAGATGATAAAGTTATTTTGGGCGCTCTGCCCTTTCGTTCCACTGCAAAGAAACTAGTTGCTACTGAAAATGTCACAAGGGTTGTCACACTAAATGAAAGTTATGAAACAAGATGCATATGCCCAACAGAAAATGAATGGAACTTGATGGGTGTTGAACAGATTTGTATTCCAACGGTTGACTACAATAATGCACCGACAATGAAACAAATTAAAACCAGTATAAAATTCATCAAAGAAGTCGAGAATGGCACATCAGTCTATGTACATTGTAAAGCTGGAAGAAGCAGAAGTGCCACTGTAGTACTGTGTTATTTGATCTCCCAGTACGACATGAATCCAACGACAGCTTTTGATTTTGTTAAAAGTAAAAGACCACACATAGTACTTGGACAGGCACAAACTAATCAAGTAGATAATTTTTTTAATGATTACAGAATGTAGTAAATAATGCATTTTTTATTGGAGTACTGGTGGATGTTTGACACAGGTTAATACTTTAGTAGCCAAAATCTATCTTGAATTTCCCAATTCATGACTCAAATCACCATATTACACATTAAGGATTAGAAATCTTTTATTGTATATACAACCTTTCCAAGATCCTTAATGGAATTCCCAATTTGAATCTAATTGTCACTGTTTTAAATTATGGATTACACCCCGACTTGAATTATGCCAATTCACTTTTTCCTCCATCAAAACACTGTTTAATACATGTAAAATATTTTAAATTCAAGTAGACATACAAATTATATACATGTTTTTATTCTTGTTTTAAGTGGACCTTGTGGTGAAAATTTGTGTGAATAAGGTGTTATCGATTAGATTCATCATGCTTTGCTGTTTCGATAAATCCCAATTAGATTAAATAGATTGTTGATGCTATTTAAGATCATTAATTGTTTAAACTTTTTTTAGTATGACAACAAAAGTGTTTGTTTATGGAACATTAAAGAAAGGATTTCCAAACCATTTTTTTCTCAATGCTAAAGAACATGGAACAGCAACATACATTTGCAACGCAGTAACGAAAGATAAATATCCACTTGTTATAGATGCTGATCAAGGAAATCTACCATTTTTATTATACCTTTCTGGAAATGGCTATGTAGGTTTATATATACTATTATTAACTGATAGCATGAAATTTGCAGAGCTGATTGGCTAAAAAGCCTTCACGACAGGCTTTTTTACAGCACTGTATAACTTTTAACCTCATAGCAACCACAATGGTAGTTATAAATGTAAACAAATCACATTGCCAGAGAATCGTTAAAACATAGCTACATATACATACAGACTTAAAAATCAAATCACAGTAAATCTAAAATCTCAAAATACTATGCTAGAAAAACAGAAAGAAATTTTGATAATTTTGTGTGAGAGATTCTTCTTATGACGGAAGAATAAACTTTGTTTCGAAAAACGTTTTCAAAAGATTCGGTATAGGGTTTTCCGAATGTTTTGTTTCAAAAAATTAAAACAATGAAACTCAAATGGAACGTTTTCTTTTTTAACAAAACCTGGTTTTTACAACCTTGTCACAAGTAAATCTTTCGAAAATAATCCTGGTTTCTACAAACCCAAACAAAATAGCTTTCAGTTAATAAATACAATATTTTTAATGTTTTTACAATGTTTTATCTATCTCTTCGTCTTCGGTCAGCGTATTGACCTAGCAAGCCCGGTCTATACTTTTGACCTTGGGTAATAGTTCTTGGATTGTATAGATAGACAAAATAGTTATTTTATTAATATAATCAGAAAAACAATGCCAATCAAATTTTTGCAATCATAAACTTACAAGGTTTTTTTGAATTGATTTTCCCAAATAGGCATTTAGAACATTTCATATTATCATATTTAATTCATATAAATGTAATTTTAATGCTTTTTCTTCATCAACAGATTATGATTCTTTCTATTAGGATTGATAAGAAAAGACAAAATAAAATTTAGTTTAAAATTTATTTCTTCCTTTTTTTAAAGCAAGGGTTTAAAGTCAGTAAATTCACTGATGTAAACATTTTGTATCGTATTCAACATGCCAATGCAAGTTGAAATTGCTTTGGCCAGTACACCAATTTTATTTGCTTAGTAGGTATATAACCTTTTAACTATTTATCTTTAAATTCCAAATGTTGAGAGAATAATTAATAAATTCTCCCCAATAGAGATCCAGCATTACACTTTTAAAATTAAAACACAACAAAATGGCATGTAAACATAAAGTTTATAGCACTGTACCATACAAATTTTAACTTTCAATAGAATTTTTTTTTCTTTAAAATTTTAATACTTGTTGTTTGGCGAATCATGTGCCTATCATATGGTGTGTCATATTTCTATTCACGGTATTTTTCTTCCAACGCCAAGAATCTTTTGAAAATAAAAATTAGTGAACTCTGCACACTCTTTCAACAGGAGTTATTGAAAAATCATGAGTTTGTAAAAAGTTAAAGCTTATAAAAAGCCAAATTAGATTGTTTTAAAAAAGTTAAAAGATTCCTAGACAATTTTTTAAGCTCTGTCCTGTAAAATTGACATACTGAATGAGTTTAGCATAAATATTAAATTGTTTATATATTTGTTTATATATTCTTAATTACACCCTTTAAATTTAAATCAGGCAACAAGAAATTTTTTTCCTTATAAACACCAGTGTTTTGAGAAGTTATTTTTGAGGGGGAGGTGCGTATCAGGAGAATGGTCTTCTTGTGGTAGGGCCTTCATTTCCAGTGCAGAAGATTGTGGGTTGTTTTTTCTAAAGCTGACCTGTTACTTTAAAAATAAGTTAATCTTACAATATCTAAAAAGTTACCTTTTTTACTTCAAAACTATCGTTTATTTCAATTTGGATAATTTTCAAACTAACTTTGTTCTGGACCATACATTATAAAATAAATGTGCACAATACTATGACTGGGATGGTAAGTGTATATATGTTTTCATTCTACAGAATGTCGCTGGTGAAGTATACAAGGTTGATGAGAAAATGTTGAAAAATCTGGATGAGTTTGAAGTAGTTGGTGTCCTGTATGATTCTTTAAAATTAATTGCAGTTACCGAGTCAAATAACGAACACGAATGTCTAGCATATTTCATGCATGGCATAAAAGATGATTTATTAAAAACTGAGTATTTTCAAACTTATTCCTCCTCATTAGCAACAACTTATGTTATTCATTATTAATGCAGTAGTGGATGCAGTACGCTGCTCTGTTTAATTGCATGCAAGGTGGATCAAAAGAGACATTTTTTTAATGTAAAAACCATACTTTAATGTTAAAAAACTTTTTTTAATGAAGTCATTAAATTTTTCTAAAGCGAAGTTCGATCACCCATATCAGGACCAAATAATAGTTAATAATGACATCATCAAAGAAGTTTTGAACTCAAATAAATTTTTAACCTTTTGAGTATTATATTTTTGATAATTGATTGATAATGATAATTTTGTAAAAGAAAACATGTATTCCGGGTAAATTGTTGATGATGTTATCAAAATATCAGAAATAATTTTTCGTCTTTCATTAATGGTATAGTAGGTCATTTATAGAGTATTATGCATTTTTTTCAGAGCTTTTGATAATATATATAAGATGGAGTTTACAAATTTTTATCAATGTTTTTTGTATCTTTTATAATATAAATTGTATTATAATAATTTTTGGATTGAAAAGTTTCATTGTTAGTTTTTTATTTTCATCTACAAATGAATGGAAAGAAGGAGATTTTGGGGTCTTTAAGGTTCTTATAATTTTTTTTATATAACTCAACCGTTGTGTCTGATGCTGTCATGTCATATTCCACTTTTGTATAGTTTTGGCATGTTGAGTAGCTGGAATTTTTTTTATCTTTTTGTGGGTTTTTCTATAGGTATAAATTTCTGCTGTTTTTGTTACATATTTCATTCAATCAGGTAGTAAGAATGTTAAATTTTGTTAAAAAATTTTTTATTGTAATGTTTTCTAAAATATTCATTTTCATTCTTTCTACTATTGTAGATTCGAAATAATTATTAAAATATACTGGTAATTTTCACTGGTTTCATTTCAAAATATAGGTAGGTTCACTGTATTTGTGTTTTCTTATACTGGATGTTGTTTCATTGTTGCAGATAACTTCAGCTAGGTACCAAGGAACATAACTTTGACTCGATTACCAGACAATGTGTTAACTTTTCACTTTAAATCTTTATAGTCCTCAAATAGAGCACTGAACATGTGCTTTGAAGCATATCAAGTGGTTTATAGTAAGTCCGTAACGACTCAAAACTATGTGTCGTGAAGTATAGACTTAAACTTTGGGTTTAACAGTAAACCTTAAAATACTGAGACATACAGATACAGCCCTGATCGGGGGTTTGAGCCTAATAGTACACAACAAAATGAAATGTTCCTGATGGAGTACAGGTAATATATTATGTTGGGAATTTATGTTCAGTAAGTATGACCGTGGTTTTAGTATTTGCAACCATTCATAACACATTAATTGCAAAGAAAAAATAATATTGTTATAGCAAGTTATTTGTTTTTCAGTTTAGATATGGTGCGAATTTTTGTGTATGGAACGTTAAAACAGGGATTTCCGAATTTTCACTTCATGCATAATCCGAAAAATGGTGTAGCTAAATTTGTCTGCAATGCAGTAACGGTGAAGAAGTATCCTTTGGTGGTTGCAGGCACAGCAAAAATACCATTCATTCTAAATCAAGAAGGTATTGGAGAGGTTGGTAGGGCTGTTAAACTCTTTGCTCTCTATTTGACAGTGTTCCCGTGCATCCTTGAAACATCTCATACCTCCTACAATTTGACAATCCTCTTTAATTTTTTCGTGCAAATCAACTTTTGTAGATTATAAATGGGCTGTTTTTATATTTCGCGGAAAGAAGCTCTTGCAGACGCACTTGAAAACTCTAAAAGTTTTTTAATTTAATGTTTGAAGTAACTATTATTCTCCTTAGCGTGTTTGTGGTGAAATTTTTGAGGTGGACGAGCAGATGCAGAAGTGCCTCGATAATATCGAACGTGTCGGTGCTTTCTACGATGTCAAAAGACTTGAAGTTATTTCTGAATTCGATCAGCTTGAAGTTTGTCCTACGTATGTGTTAAATGACTTCCACGATCATCTGCTCAAACTTCCAATGCTGCCAAGCTATTCAGGTCGTTGGGTAGAAATGTTTGTACCTCGAAATGAAAGACCTCACATCACCCTGGAGGATTTAATCAAGGAAGTTAAAAGAGTTTAAGAATAAAGTCTACTGAGATTATTGGACAGGAAAATAAAATAGTTGAAGTTAGAGTTTACAAACGTCCTATATGCTGAGCACATATCGTTATGTACATAATTTTGTTTTGTTTGTATATATTATTTACCGAGGTAGGTTTTAACCTTACGAATGCTGCAGAGAAGTTAAATTATTTTAAAGGTTTGCTTGCTCATGTAAATGTGTTACGTCTTATGTGCGACATTTCCTCTGCAGCTATATCAATACAATAATTGGTGTGAAATTTATAATTTTTGTCGAAATATAATCATTATGTATTAAATGTATAATATTCTGGAAATGAGAAGTTATTAATACGTTGTATCTAAATTCAAGTTTTCACGTGAACGATTCTGTGGCGCCACGTGAATGTATTAATCAGGAATTTGGAAGCATTCTAAACGGGTTGCTTTCGTCCAATCTGGTAATTAACTGCATTTTAACTTGCAGAATATCAGCGAATTACATTAACACAGTGAGTCATTTTTTATTACGCGACCAGATTCGTTTAAGTTTAAAACAGTGATATCTCAGTTGAATGAGAAGTTATCGTGCATGATTTACAATCAATGAAATACCGTCATGGTGTAGAAACAAGTTATATAATGTCACAGTGTACCGAAACGCAGAGTTTTATTAGTCTACTCTGTTGGTTTAAATTATTTTTCTGGAAAATGTGCCGAGTAAAATTTGTTTTTAGGATAAATATCATTATTTCCGGACGACATTTTTCTCGACAGCGCAGCAGTTAACTTTATTTCTTTCTTCAGAACAACCTATTGTTACACGAAACAATCGAGTATAATTCGGCACTTGCTTTCTTTTCTTCATCCCTCCACCGTATTGCTTCTGATAAACGTCTACAGCATAATCAGTACATTGCTAGGTACAGTTGCAAAGAAGTACTAATCAACAAATACAAACGCTCGACTTTTACCACATCAATTTTTCTATTTATTAATTTTTTTTCTTTAATACTGCATTTTATAATTTCGTTAAAATTTTCTAAATTTATAACAAATAATAATTATGAGTTAGAAAATATAATAATAGAAAATAGTTTGGGAAGTGAAGAGTACATAGTTTGTGTTATGGAAATATTTTCTTTGAACGTGTATCCAAATTTTCTTTGAATGTGTATTTAAATTTACGGGTCTGTGTTTTATATTTTCTGGTCTGGATTATATCAAAAATCTAACTCTTGCGTAGTAATTAAAAATATGAAGTATCGATATTGTTTGTTGTCTTTTGATAAAATCTGCTCGTAAAAAAAGTTTAAATATATGAGTTTTATTAAATATAAATGTATGATTGATATATTTTAGGATAGAAAGTAAAAAGAAAGCCTTATTGTGGGTAAATAAATAGTGCTGCACGCCGGACGGAAAAGTAAAGCGTTTCAGCATGTTGTGGTTGTATTTTATTGTTACGATGTTGTTATTTGAAGCTGCTATGGCCTTCGATGTTGTAGGGAGCATAAAATTTGCTGGTGGAGCACCAGACACTTTAAAGCCTGGTTCGTGGTTGACAGTAAAAGTTGAAGATACAACTATAATGGACGCGTCAAGTATCCTACTTGGAGAGACACAATACCAGATTAAAGGTTATAATAAAAATAAACCGTTAACATATAAGATTACAGGCGCAAAGAAGCCTTCAAGAAAATCACCTGAAGTTTCAGTACGTGTTTGTTTGTTTTTGTAAAATTAACTAGGAATTGAATTCCATATTTTATACGAACACACTCCGTCTGTTTGTTTATTTTATCTTAAACGTAATACCTTTTTCTATTTTTTTGTAGTTGTTAAAAGTAGACTGACCGTGCAGTCGTTAATTAGCTACCAGTAAACTACAAAACTACAAATTTTGTTCATATTTTGATTTTTATGTGCGTCATTTGTGATCTTTATTGTAGAGGAAACACAAACTAAATACCTGAATAAGTGAGGCAATTAAAAATAAATCGAGTTTTAATTATATGCGATTAAAAGTCAGGACCTGATTGAATTGCTGAAATAATGAAGTTCTGCTTTTTGCGGGAAGGAATTTTTCAGTAATCCATATCGGCCAATAAATATTGATTTCCCGTACTCTTGTGATCATTCGCGAAATTGCAAATACTTCGCGTTTTTTTAAACCCCAGAATTTCTGAAAATATAAGTTAAGGCTTTGTAAATCTTTTTCACTGTTAATCTTGATTACTCATTCATATTTAGGTTTCAGCTTATATTAATGCGAAAAAACCAACCAAAGATGATTGGATTGCACGCGAGGATTATCTAACGCAAACAGCGCAAACTCTAAATTATTCCGATAACGAGACTTCGTACACGAAAGACATTGAGGTGGAATATTACGAATGAGCTTTTTTACGAACACAGACAGTTTATTTTTATATAAATCAATAAATTTTCTTCACATGGTGTATGTATGTATTTATTCAATAAAATAAAACACAATTATAGTCTCGCTTTGCTTCGTGTTAGACTTGTAACCTATGTATCACAGCCATCGCATTTACACGATAAAAAGCAGTTAATCATTTGCATAGAATCTTGTTGCTTTTCTTTCCCTTATGATTTCTTCCAGTATTATCCAAGATAAAATTCACTCATACAATTCTGATCCCCGTTATTAATTCCTATTCGTTGTGGACACAATAGCTACGTCAGAAGATATGTAAATTGTCAGTTAGAAAAGAACTCTACTGTAACTACGTTTTGATATTAAAGGTTAGAAACAAAGGAGACACCATTGGTTAAGGTGACGAGGTAAGAATTTGATAGATTTGTTTTTCTTACGCTAATTTCGAACAATTATCTCAAGTGGCAAATGTGTTCGAAATGGTTTGAATATGATACCCTTTCATTGCAATAATAATCAAAAACATAACAGTTTCTTTGTGTTTGTTTGTGATCATAATTATGAATGTTGAAAGATAATATCAGCACTGTGTTAACACTGTTGTATAGACATAAGTTTTATTAAAAGACGTTGTTCCATTTTATTTCACCTGCAGAAAGTGATATTTTATTTCAAAATCCTTAAACGGGAGGGGTTGCTAATAAATGGGGGGGGGGGGGGGGGGTTGTATTTTGATAAAAACTGCTAAACGGGAGGGGTGTTAATAAATAGAAATTGGTGGTGATTTTTTTCAAAAATTGCAAACGCCCCCGGGTGATACATGGTCAAATTTTTCGAATTTAAAAACATGTATCGTGCGAATTCGGCACAATGAAACGTGCATCCCCCGTTTAACATACAATATCCCACGCAATGTAAGGTTTGTTTGTCTCCCAGTTCCGCGGATCAACTCGTCATGTTCGTTATATCTCATCTAAGAGAATTTTTTTCGGCAAAGAACAAATACACGGATATGCGATCTATATGTGAACTTGTAAAAAAAAATTTTACTGTATTTTTTTTATAAAAGGATGATGATATTAGTGCTTGATTAATGGGTTATAATAATAACGGCATACGCTATTTATTTCGCTGAAAGTGCGGTTTGCCAAGTGCTGTGTTTTTAGGCAGTCCGATTGTCGGGGAGGGGCGCAGTCTTGCTTTTTGTAATGTTGCTAATGCCCTGTTTTGCGGGTAAAGTTTTGCTGGCGGGAATAATCAAAACAAAAGTTGTTTGGGGGACAAAACTCTAAATTTTGAGTTCCAGGAAAATATTTGAAATACATTATGTTCTGTTATCTCGCAGATAATAACGTGTAAGACTTTTTTAACATATTTTTAACCTTTTTTATTTGCTGATATTTATTATGTTTTTGAAACAAAATAAACCTGGAAAAAATGAATGTTCGCCGTGTTCGCTATCTAGCCTATACCATGAAATAAACCATGCTGATGTTTTGGATTTGCATAATTAGCTACAGTTTGTTTCCATCATTTAAGCTAACATGAACAAATCATCATTCATGTAATTTTCTTTATCTTAATTTGACTTCAGTAGGGGGGTGGTCCTCAACATATACAAATTTCTCTATCCTTCAGCATTTTTATTTTTTTATTCCATGGTTTAATTTTCATTTTATAGCTAGCGAGTCGTTAAAACTCTCTCACTTTGTGCGAGAGGGTTTGATTCTCTGGGTGCATTATTTAATAATATGGACGAGTGAGTGTTGCCATAGCACCTGGTTAACACCCAAGCCATATGTGAGGTAAAATTGGGGAGGTGGCACACTGTGTGTGGGACGTGTTGGATGTTGCAAGGATTTGTCTGGTAGCATGCGGACCCTAAAAGATACGGGTGCTAGGTGAAGTAAGGTCCTTTTTAGTCTGTTTCTTTGCACAAAGGTATCATTATGACTTTATTAATATATGTCAATCAAGTTATTCACCTACACTTGATAATAGTTTAAAGCCTCAACAATTTTTCCAAAGAAAGAAATGGGCTGAAAAAGACCTTTCTTCAGCGAGCTCCCACATCTTTCTGCCTGCCACACAGTTGTTAGAGCCAGAAGGGTTTACCACAATAATAAAATTCCCTCTTTGCACTTTTGGGATACAATGGTTGATGTTCTGCTGGTAATAAACCATTATATATTAAACACTCCTGTCACTAGGAAAGACATGTTTAGCCCACACAATTCTTGTTTTTTATAGCCAAAATAAAGTTGATGTTAAGGATACGGTAACCCCCTGAGGCACATACTCGGCATATTTAAAATATCCCCTCTGCTCGCTATATTAACCCTAGCAAATATATATATTCTGAAAGCCGAATAAATTATCTGTAGAATGATGATAAAATATTTCCATAAAAAAAATCCAAAAAGTAGAAAAGAAATTATATATATATACAAAAATTCACCCTTCCAGTTCATTTTGTCGAACACTCCCCTCAGTAAAATTTTTGTTTGTTGAAAAAAATATGATTGCGAAGCTTTTATTCAGCTCTAAAAAACTTTGCTTTTTTTACTCAAAACAACATGTGGTTCCAAAAATATAGCATATTTTGTGTCACAATAGCTGTTTTATGACTGATTTATATATTTTAAAGCATGATAGCTCAATAACTTGATATTTCCTCACTTTCTGTGTTAGAAAAAGCAAAGTTTTGTAGCCAAAGATATAATTGTCAAACAAACTTGTTTTCGTACAATTTCGACAAGATGGAGGGGAGTGTTCGACAAAAATATATACCGTTACGACTGAAAATTTTATTTCGAGAAAAAGCAAATTAAAGACCTTTGCTTTTACCTGCAAGAATCATGGTTACACCCACTTAAACGTTATGAATAATTAATAACTCATGAATATTTTATTTAAAATTAAAGGTAAAGTGTTTTCGCAGAACTATGGGTCTAGTTATTGTTAAACAGACAACAGGATAACATAACATAACAGGATAAAAACGAAAAAAATAAGGAAATAAATTAAAAAGGTATAGATGATAAATAATAATATATTTGTATAGATTATTAAAGTGTGAATGTTTCCTATGTTATATGTAGAGATGCAATTTTTTATTCGTTCTGCATAACTCTCTTTAATTATTATACAGATTATATATATTTGAGGAATTTTAAACTTTGAGCACACTATTGAAAACACTGAAAGATAAAAAAGATTTTTTCTCATTTTATCCCTCTTAACAATAAATATTTTTGATTCTTTTTTAAAAAATATCAGGAAAATATGCCAAAGAATCAAAATTAAAAAAAATAATTTTTTTAAAAAAATGCCCCTGAAGGGGGTTACCGTATCCTCTGTGTCTTTCTGACATAGTAAGTTTCGGTAGGGTTCTAAAAAAAAGCACTGATGCTTCATGCAGGCTTTTTCAGGCGAAACGGATGGGTTAACGTCATCAATCCATCTGTTCCGGAAAATAGTTTTGCATATATAATAACTTTATCACATGGTTTTTGCTTTTTAATTGCTTTAGGAAAACAGTTTGTATCAGAATTTGTTTCGGACTGTGTTTTTAGATTCGTTTTAAAATAGTTTTAAAATCATTTAGCAATCATATACCAGCTGTTTCCCATTCGCCTCCACTTCACATATATCATTTTTGAAAAAATAAATTACAATTGTTTCCAAATCGTTTCATATCGCTTTACGTTCTTTTCAGGAACCAATCTGTAAACGATTTTAAAAAATGATCATATGATCTTAAAACGACCATGATTGTTTCAATTTGTATAAAACATTAAACGATGGTGAAGATGGTCCCTAAGCCTTAAATTTGTAGTACTGATCATTGAATCACCACCATTTCTTTGTGTTGTGCATACAAATGTTTTTGTTTGTTTTCAGGGAAAACTAAAACAATGAAGTTTAGAGCAAAATTGGTTGATATTGGATGTATTCAGCAGTTCATTAGTATGTTCTATTTACTCTACCAAATAGTATGTTTTCCCGTTATCTTCAATGTACACAAAATAAATTAACCAAATTGCATTGTATTTCTCAAGTTACTTGTTAATAAACGAGATGTCAGTCCCTTGAGATATTTCTGAAAAGGTTGGTTTTTTTTGCCGGACCCTATGCTGAAAAAAATGTTAATTATTTATTAGACATAGTCAAGTTATTTGGTCTCAAATTTATAAGAGCATTGTTCATTTGCCATCAATCTATTAAATAAGCAATAATAGGGTAACAACAGGTTGTAACCTGACCTTCTTTTTCAACTGAAGTTGTCAAAAGGTTATTTTTTGACCAGAAATGGTGTATCACTGTAAACACTCCACTGGATTTTGGACACACCTGTACTAAGAGCATCAATTAAATTTCTGGCATTGTTTACCTGTGCTTAGGCACCCAACCTTCAATACTGGGCCAACCATGAAGTGTATAATCAGGGTGCAATCCAGAAATTAGGGATTATTAATTTATCAAGATGGTTTAATATAATATTTTATTCCTTTGCATCTTGTATAAAATGGTTTACAAGTCCCATATTTTGTATAGTGAAAATTCTTAGCTTTTCTAATGTCATCAACGAATCTGTTCCAAACCTTAGGTCTGTCTGATTAAACAGAGCTGTTGTACTTACATGTGCACCTGGACTGACGATGTGGAACCGCCCGTGACAATTCTGTTTGTTTGAGTGTAGAAGTTGTTATTAAACGTACCTTGTTTTTGTCAACACAAGTTTCAACAAACACAGGAAATTTTCACCAAATAATGCATTGTTCCTGATGGTTTCCATGCAAAGCGTTTCGCTGCATTATTAAATTAAAAAAATAGCAAATTAATGCAGAGGAAAGGATCATGCGTTCGCCGAAACAAGAGAAGGACAAAGAGAAGACCTCAAACAATTAACAGAGGAGTCTTGTTTAACATTAACCACTGAGCCTATTATTCCTGAGGGTGGGTAACAAAGAAAATATCATTTAATGACGTGAAAGAAAAGGATCAGACTTCTTAACCTTGCATAAAACAAATCATATTGGCATCAAAACCTACTTCTGTTCCCTAAGCAAATGAATTGAAGAATTATCTGTGAAACCACGCAGCTAACGAAGAAAAACAGCCAATTTTTTGTCAAATTAGATTTCACACGTTATATACATACTGTTAGTTTTAATATTTTGTGTGAAATTTTGTTGTGAAAGACTACAGTACAATATAGATATAGTTATGGTTTTTGACTGTTCAGGTAAACTTTTGGGAGGGTAGTGGTGTCCAATAGATGGAAGGAATTGATTTTGTTAGATTTGTATTACGTGTTGCCAACTGTGAATTTGACATTCAGATGTTATGACTCACAAATTGTTTTCTTTTTTTTTTAATTTTCTTACGTCCATCACAAACTGTTGATGTTTTACATTTCTGGTAAGTTTTAGGGTGGGAAATGCAATTTTACTGAGAGTACTGATTTATGTCGCTTTTTTTAAGCCTCGCAACCTGTTCATTTTATGCAATATTTTACTTCTTGCCAGTGATTGGTTTTTGATACTTTGTGAAAACTTAATTTTGATGTGTCACAAACTGTGTTTGTTTTGTGGTTCAGGATGCAAAATACTGGAAAAACTGGTTTTTCGTTGTTATAGAATTTACACTGAACTTATACTAAAACTGATGTGACCATATTTTTGGTTAAATTTTCTGGATTACTTTATGCAATATGTTAAGAGAATAAGTGGAGTAATGCGCTGTTTGGTGATTCTAAGAAATAAGTAGAAAAAAAAATTTACTTACTTTCGCAAAAAGTCAATCTTACCATTTTGATTTTGATTGACCAATCTGAGTTTTTATTTTTTACAAACCCTACACCATTTTTTAAAATACTGTCTAAAATTTAAGCTGTTAGTGTTTTTTCTTCTCCCTTATATCTTGCTATTTTGTATCTTTCATATGGCTGGAAGGAGAAATACACTGGATTTTTCTACGGTCATATTAGTCTACATAACAATATGCTAAGTCTGTGTGTGAACCAAAATACTGAACAAGCTCTGCAGAGACCTTCACACAAGCAATTACATTTAGAGTATATACAGGCATAAAATTGTGTCACTATTGTATTTTATTTATTTATCGACTAACTGAAGTTGCATGATAGCTAAGTTTGCCAGAAATAATCAAATTGTTTTTACCTTAGAAATATTGTCAACGGTTTCCAAGATTTGTAAGTCCTGCACATTACGCTTATCAGGAGGTCAGTTGATATTCACACAGACAGAAAGAGTTGCAAGTGGTGGAACTAACCTCTGGGTGGAAATTAACCAGGTAGTATATGATGTAGATTTGTTCGTGCGTCAAATTATTTAATATTATCAGCGCTAAGTGCTTATGCTTTATATTATAGGAATTCTTTAAGATTGAACCATACACATTTTTTTATATATATTTTCAAAAAATAAATTGTTAAAAGAAGTATAGTAATGAATCCTTTAAAACGTTTTGTAAGTATGCTGTTATGTTTTTGGAATGATTCATATGAACCAACAGTTTCAGATTACAATCAGTACATGAACATAAAAACAACACCCTCAATCTTCAATTCTGTCACAGTTTATGTTATTGTCAACTGTTTTGTTCAAAAGAGTTTTTAAAGTTAAGCTAAAAAAAAATTCGGTGGATTGTACAAAACTTCTTTAGTTATTTTGAGAAGTTTATATCGTTGATGTTTACGTCAGTACATAGGGAAGGGGGGGCAAAGTGTTCACAGCCTGTTTGACTAGACATAACTTTTGTTGAGCACGTGATTGGGAGCTGAAATTTTGTGATTTTTCCTAACTTTTATTGGGGCTTGTAATGATTTTTTGAAAAATGTTTTATACAATGCGGGGTGTTTCATTTTTGGGACGGGTGTAAGGTTTTGTGTACCCCCTTGCATTAGAAGGGAGGTTGGAAATACTTCTGAATTCATGTAGGGGTTTCTATTATTTTTGTTGAGGGGGTTGAATCATATTGATAAAAAAATTAAGAGATTTTCGGTATGTGTATCAATATTTTCCACAAAAGCTAGACAAAATGGGTGGAAAATAAAGGACTGACAAGAGAAATCTTCCATAGTCCACATTTTATTAACGTAATTAATCAATCAATAAATTTACATAAATCATGTAGTACAGCTGAACATCACCAAGACATTTTGGGGCCTCTTTTTTAAAGTTATAGCATAAAAGTTTCGTTCAGATTTTGTAATTTTGTAATTTGAAAAGATGAAGGTTTTAATATAGGATTTGGGATCAGTAAATATCAGTTTTGATGGGAGAGTTGTGGCAGAAGGCGGGGGTTTGTCATCAAACTAATGATGTGAGGGCTTTTTGGTGTGGGGATCCATACCCCAGTACACACTGTCTTAATGTTAGAGTATTGAGGAATGTTGATTTTGTAATATTTATTAGATGTATGTTGGTCGCCAGGTGATTACCGAAGGATTGCTAAGGACATATATGGATACTAGGGATAAAATGTAGACCAGATTTGAAGGAAGTATTAATCCAACCGAATGATGTCATTTGTGATCTCTATGACGCCATTACATTGTTTTCAATACCTTGAACTTCTTAAAATGCAATATTCTACATATGTACCAAGTTTAATGACATAGTAAACCTTTTTGCACCTATGACGTCATTTTTGTGCATAATGACGTCATTGTCCATAGTTTGTAAAGATTTAGGCATATTATGTTGTGTTAGCTCCCAGAGGCGCAACTAAGATGACACACAATTGGTCGGAGTCTTCTCAGTCGTAAAGATTAGAAAATAAAAAGCTTATTTTTGATTGAGCGTAGCAAATTAGAAAATGGTTATAATATCAATGTTTTTTAAACTGTGAGATTTCAAATGCTTATGTTTCTTTAGGGAGATTTTTTTGATGAATATCGAATTGAAGGGAAAGACGATAAAAATGAAATATACCTGGAAGTTGTAAACGAGAACTTGCTTCGTGCTATGAAATCTGGGCAAAATGCGCAATCCATTAAAATCAAATTAACAAAGAAACAAACGCCATGTCTTACTTTTGAAATTTCTCTGGTTTGTATTTTTTTAAAGTTTTGTTTTTGTGCTTGTGAAAAGTATTATTGAATAAAATCGACATGGTGCATATGTGTTTCCTAATACAGGTTGCCGCTTCATAAAACTCCTTAGAACTCCTTGAAACTACTTAGAACTCCTTGAAATTCCTTTAAACTACTTAAAACCCCTTGAAACTCCTTGAAACTACCTCAAACGGAATAACACTCCTGGAAGGTTGCTAAATTAGAAAGAACTCCTGGAATCTATTTCTTCTCCGAAACTATTTATACCCATCAGGCCATGGTAGCTGTTTACAATTTTGAGTCTCATAATACCCTGATTTTGTCAAATTAGCTCTTTCCTGAAATGTAGGGACTGCTGGAATACTCCTGGAATTTACTTTCTAAAAACGAATGGCCACCCTATAATACGCTTTATTTATTTTTTCATAAGAACAATTTTATAAGAACAATGAAGCTGACAATCATTGAAAAATAAAAACAAAGTAAGAACAATGGTCAGATTGAAATTTTAGTGAAAAGACACAAGGAAATATATTTTAAGGGAGAATTTTTCAGTTGTTACGATACCGCGAAACTTGTAATTGGTCCCAAAAATGTGCATTGTGCTGGAAAACATTTTACAATATCACATGTGTGATTGTAACATAAATTTAAAAATATTATTAGTTTATTGTGAAAACATCTTTATTTTATAGCCCTCTCTCACCACGCACTCACGTAATGTCGTTCATGATGTTCCAGTGGCTGTTATTCCTTCAAGATTTTGGGATGATTTTCAAAAGCCACTTCTACCTAATTATGATGTAAGATTTTATTTGCTTTTATCAATTTTCAAAAAATAATACCCCCACCCCCCGCCACTAAGACACCTAAGTAGAGGATTTTTTTACTTGTTTTTCTATGACCCAACATCATACTTGTGTTTGTAGTTTATCCGCTAAAATTCGTATTCGCAAAACTTACTTTGTTTAAACATTTGACGAATGTAACGTTGGTTAAGTTGTTGAGTAACCTCGAATCGAGCTGTTAGGCAAGCAAGGCTGCAACCCTACCGATCATTACAGCTGTTATTATATAAGGAGTTGCAGTAATGAAGAAGTGTAATTTAAACTTTACTTTAGAACAACCATAAAACTCTCCTAATCCCCTACAAATTGAAACACTTGACATTTCTTATTTTTCTTTAAAAAATATAATAATTAATTTTTTGAAATGTGTTTTCCTTCCAGAAAATTTACTTTTGCTTGAATACCTGTAAAAATTCGAATAGATTTCCTCTCATTTTTGACATAAAAAATAAGAGGAAATCTCATTATTCCTCATTTTCTGGTTTAAAAACCTCAAATATCTTCAATTCTTCTGCAATTGTGATTTGTAAAAAAGTTTGAACCACGCTTAGAATTTTTTCATCTATCTTTTTATAATACTTTTAGATTAAAATCAGCATTCCTCAGTTAAAAATTATAAAGAACATAGTTGAAAGGTTAAAAAACATTAGTGGATTTATGGTAAGTTGAATCGTTGTGATACTGTCGATGTTGGTATAGCGGCGACGAAATTGTTTTACATCCCAGATAGATGTTTTCCACGGATGAAAGGTTTCCGGGAAATAACGTTAGAAATACCGAAAAGTTCAAAACTCTGAGTTTTAAAGAGTCAGTTATAATTTATTTTTTTGCCTTTAATACCATTACGAGAAAATATGTTGTAAAGCTGAATTTTTGGGTGATTATTACTAAATTTTAGGTAAATTTTATCGTTTTAAAAATTTAGTAAATATATAAAAATGCCAGTACCAAGATTTGAAATAAGAAATTTCCATTTAAATAATCTTTTTAATTAATGACACGGTATTTTGTAAACAACACAAAATTTTCGCCGTGGCTCAATGTTCCTTAAGTGTCTCCTTTTTTGCAACTGTTGCTTAGTGGTTGCTTATTGATTCTCTATTTGGGTAGACCATATATTGGCTTGCCCAGTGCTGCGGGCACTGGGCTTTTTTGATTGGTAACACTGAAAAACCTTTCATGACTCCACGCTTGATCGAAGAGTCGAAGAGAGCAACTGGAAAAAGGGCGTGAAATCAGAAAAAAATTGGAGATACCCCACCTGAGATTTTAGCAGAGACTATCGAGTCCAAAAACCCCAATTATATTATTATTTTTCATATTATTTTTATTATTTGTGATTATTGTTTTCGCATTAAGTAACCTCACCTTGTGAAACTACGTCTTTAGGTTATCTCAGCGAAGAGAAATGGAGAATTGAAATTTAGCGTGGATACTGACGAAGTTATCGTAACAACGCACTTCAAAAATATGGATGTGGAAGGAGACATTGTTAGAAACGAAAGTGAAGATGAAGAAGACGATGAAATTGAGGCTCGTATCGACATCCAGAAGTTAGTCACATTTCTTCACGTTCAGCAATTTAATCCAACGAAAGCAATATGCGCTTTAGTGCATGGTCAAGCGGTGCATATGTTTTTACAATGTAGTGATGTTATGTTTCAATATTTTTTGCCGGCGATGAATGTGACCATATCTTAATGCGTTACAACCCACAGTTTACTATGTTTTTAAGTAAATGTGAACATGGTAACTTAAAGTAATTGGTGTGGTATGTTACTATAAGCCATAGTTCACCACCCACAGAGATAACAGTGTAAGCAACTTGAAAAAAAAACATTTCCTGAATAATTATTGATTTTCATTGAACTGATGTTCTTCTGCAGTTGCTATATATTTTTCTGCGATTGGTACCAAAAGATGATACATATCTTACATATTTCTATTAACCATTTGATAGCAAACCACGTGCTGATAATGTGTTTATGATAAATTTGAAGTTGGCTCGTGAAACTTGTAAATTGTGAAAATCGGCGAGTTTTATGTTTGTTATTAAAATTTCGCGTTATCGTCGTTAAAGTTGTTGTTGTCGTTAAAAATTGGAATTGTCGTTGTGAAGGTGTCGTTGTCGCTATTGAAAACCTGTGTTGCTGTCATTGAAAGTACCTCGTTATCGTTGTAGAAATTTATCGTTTTCCTCATAGTCAAAAGTATGTTTTGTCGTTGTTGAAAGTTGACGTTGTCCTTGTTGAAAACAACATCGTCGTTAAAAGTTGACGTGGTAACGCATTGCTTTAGTAAAAGAATATTCTAAATTTTTCTTATTTATATAAAGAGACATGGCTGATTTTTAAATGCTCTTTTTATATTGTATTAATTTCATGTTTTTATGATTGTTGTATTGCATCTTAAAAACAACGAAAAATACTGAGAATACTGACAATCTGTATTTTATTATTATTCGGATACTTTTAGGCTGCTTTCCATTGAGGCGTCCATGGCCGCAGCTCACGTTTGGACGTCGGCGGTTATTAATTTGCCTAATTTCTGTTCCATTAAAGATGGCAGCGTATTTTGAAATTTGATTGGCTGATGAAGTCTATACTTCCTAAGCTGCCAAAATACTGGCTCTGCGGCCCGAAAAAGTTCTAATCTGCATACCCGGATACTAAACGTTGGAACTGCGGCGATAGAAAGTAGCCTTTAAATTACCTTAGCAGAATAATTATTTGTATTAGTCCCTTTTGGTTAATTTTATATATCACTACTCTCAAATGATACAAGCAAACATACCATATGTTGTTTTTCGACATTTTGCGCGGATTTAGTTTCACGGACAGCAAATCTTTCATATTTTTTCCGGGTATTTAAGTTTGCAAAAACACCAAAATAAAGCTATTTACGAGGTGGCTGCTGCTACTAAAAACTCCTTGAAACTCATGGAAATGGAATATAACCCTGGCGAAAACGTCCGGAAATTTACCAAAATGGGATCAACTCCTGGAAAAGTTTATTTCCAAACTTGTTTTTGTTTTCGTCCGGTCTTTTTAGTCGTCTTGTTACGTAGAACGTTAATGATCTTCTTTCCCATTAAAATTCTACTTTTCCAAAACGAGTAGCCACCCTAAATTAAGGCAATAATAAGACAATCTTTCCAATTTGTTATTATTACTATTTCAAATCATTCCATTTGACTTTCCACATCAGATGGTTGTCTTTGAGACATCGTCGTCAAAATATAAGTTCCAGCAGGGATGTTTTCTACATAAGTATAATTGCATAACAGCTCCAAGAGTTTGCTCCGATACTTCATACCAACTAATATCATAAAGTTTACCAAGCAAATCACAGCGTAAATAATAAACGAAGCGTTGGAACCTATGTAAGTCACCATCACTCCTCCAAGTATCCCTCCACCACCGTGGCCTAATCCCCAGTATATACCATGTAGCAATGCTTGTAGCGTAACCGGCGTTCCGGGAATTAGCCCAATATAACATATAGATGCTGTCCATATAGAAGCAGAAGATATGCCCTGTAAAATCTCTAGTCCTATCGAAAGAACGGGTTGCGTTATTATGGAATACGCCAGTAAGCGTAAAACGTTGGAGAGTAATCCGATATATAATACGTTTTCACATCCGATTTTAAGTATCAAGTAACTGGAGAGCATATACGTTATAACTTCAGAGAGACACTGAACAGCTGATATCACACTAAATAAAAACTGAGTTCCGCCAAGGTCGTGTAAATGCCAAAACAAGAAGGTATGAACAAAGCCCATCGCTGAGCCAGAAGTTAATAAAGTTAACCCGAAGCATATGTGCTGAGAGTCGGTGATCATTTTAATAGCTTCCCATAACGACTCCGTATAGTCGGCGTTGCTTTCCACGGGTTTAAAACTGAAAAAAGCTGCACATATAAACGCCAGTGCCATCATAATCGCGTAGACGTAAAAACTTAAAATATAATCAACATGGCGGCCTTCTTTGCATTCCTCAATTTGTATACTGCTGACTACGGCACCAACGACAAATGCACATACGCCCCAACCAAAAGCTCCCCACAATCTTTGGTAGCCGTATTGATAGGTTCGATCTCCTGTACGAAAAGAAGAAAGTGCAGATGTAGGAGTGGGAGTACACACCCTTCTCCGTTGTGAACATAAATCACACCCATTATAAGTTGTGGTATATGGAGAAACAAAGGTGGACACAACGTACATTTTATTCAAAAAACTATTTAGTTCAAAATTTAGGTCCATTTGACTTACCTAATTTTTCTAATGTTGCTGTGTCAGCTAAAGTGGCAGCTGGTGAAGCGAGAACAGTTCCAATTATTGTGATAATAATCAAGACAATAAAAATGTTTAATGCATTTTGTGTAGATTCCAAAGGTTCATTAGCTGGTAGAGATTCAATATTGTCTAAATTAGAAAGAAAATTGGTGAAAAAGTCTTCCCTGTGCAACAACAACAACGTTAAAGTTTTACCTTTAATATCCAATTAACAAATGACTTCAATTCCTGTTAAATGGGGAAATTTAAATCGCTTTTTGCGAAGGGTCAAGTTATTGGCTAGGAAATTATATATTCTGAAAAATTACAGATTCCCTTACTTCTTATGACTTTTTAGTTAAAAAATAATATATAATAATAGATCATAAAGAAATATCTACCTAGCGGCCATGGATATTCATCATCTGTGTTAAGCGAGTCAAACTCCTCCTCGATTTCATCAGTTGCTAACATTCTTTCCAAAGGTGTTATTCCATTCTGCGTAGAATAATTCTTTTTGCTCCACAATTCTGACTTTGTTTTTACACTGCGTGATGTTCTTGAATAGATAACAGCTAGAAATCCGTCAACAAATCTTCTCAAACGTTGTTTATTTGCATTCACTGTCGATGTATCATCAAGCTTGCTTTTCTGTCTTTTTAAATGGGTAAGTGTGATCATGTAGACATCATCAGCTGGAATGGTATTTCTTTTATGTCGTAATTTTCTAACCGCCTCGGAATATTTAGCCGCGTTGTAGTTATTATTTCGATCTTTAGGTCTAGACCTCGCGTAATCAGGAAGTGTCACAGAATCATTCAGAATATGATCCACTGGATTAACCAATCGACCGACTTGTGGAAAGTTTATTATTCCTCCGGTAGCGTTACACGCTGTTTCTGGAGGAACTCTCACAATTGAAATGCTGTAGTTCGTAGCTAACCAAGCCACTATTGACATTAACAATATAACCTTCTTAACATTGTATGTGTCGGCTAGTGCACCCCATAATGGACACGTTCCCATCTGGATAAAGGGGCGTATACCAATAAGAAACCCCACTTGCTGTGCCGACAGGTATAATTGTTTGTAAAATACAGCTAAGTAAGGGAATAGAGAACCAACAGCTCCATAAAACAAGAAGTAAAAAGCTTTATATATTAGTAAATCTTTAGCAATTCGAACGTTTTTGTTCTCCTCCTCAGGTGCTGCAATTTGTTCTCCTTCTTCTTCATTTATTTTGTCATCGCCCGTTATGTAGAATTTATCGTCGTCAAGACCACGTGGTAAGAAGACTTCTGATTGGCTGATATGAAAATGTTCTGAGCTTGATACTGGGGATAGTAAAGATGGTGACGTAGCTTGGATGTTAAATATTGCACTTCTTGCAGCCATATTTACCTATTTCTTTCTTATCCTCTCTCTCTTTCTTTTACAATTCATCCATTTATTTCATGTCTTTATTGTTTTCCTATAAAACGAATATATCTTTACATATTTTTATATTCATTATATATTATTATTTTTCGAGTTTATCTAATAGGGCTTGACAAACTGATTTAAAACGTTTCTCGGGTAGAGGGTGAAAGGAGGAGTATCGTTGGTGCGTTAATGTTACTGGATGTCTAACATATGAGGGACCGTGATAAAATATAATGCAGAGTATTGTAGAATCAGACCATCAGACGGGTGTGTGGTATTAACTGGGAGCATAGTCACAAGCATAGTCTTGTGACTATGCTGGAAGAGGGTCGAGGGGTAGGGGGTTGGTTATTGCTCTTTTTTGTCCTAAGCAGGTAAGTTAGGAGCTACGCCCGAATTTACAACCAAAAACGCAGATAGCCCGTTTGAGGTCGACGTTATCTGGGTGGTAAGTTGAAACAAAACAAAAAAAAGGAAACAAAAAAAATTAAAACACGCATTCATACTAAAATACTTTCCCACTCTACCCACTTACACCATCCTACCCACTTACAACACCCTATCCACTTACACCACCCTACCCACTTACACCACCCTACCGACCTACAACACCCTACCCACCTACAACACCCTACCCACTTACACCACCCTACCCACTTACACCACCCTACCCACTTACACCACCCTACCTACTTACACCACCCTACCCACTTACAACACCCTACCCACTTACAACACCCTACCCACTTACAACACCCTACCCACTTACAACACCCTACCCACTTACAACACCCTACCCACTTACACCACCCTACCCACCTACACCACCAGACAAAGAAGAATAACTGCAACATAGAACACAGAAGAACTTTCTTAAAATTCTTCTTGTGAGTCATTTCCCACTCGCTCCTTTTGTTGAAGTCATAATACAAAACTTCACCACAGAGATGTCGGACTTGCTGAAGTCCTATTACTTGCTACCTTTAAATCACCATCAAATCACTTATCTAAGAAATAATATCGCCAGTGTCTGATGTTTGTGATAACCAGAATACCTTAAATGCAATGAATGTTTTCTGATGTTGACCTTTCTCTCAAGGTTTGAATTTAACCCGTGGACACACGTTTATGGCATAAAAAGTATAATTAATAGCAAATATTAAAAATACTGAACTACAAATAAAAAGTATTTCATTCTTGAATGAACACTCTGATTTCAAAAACCTTCTTCTAAAAATCTGCCTTCTTTGTTCGACTTTTCTCATTTTCGGTATACTTTGAAATTTGTTTATTGCTTTGATGGGTTTGTACCGACCACTTTGGTACGAATGCGCAAATATAGTTGCCATGGCGATAAGAGTGTTTGATCTTTTGTTCATTTAAACGCTTACTTGCTAATTAATTTTTCCATTGGAATCCAAATGCTTTAAATTAAAACCAGAATTTAGCTACTAGATTATTCTCATGCTGATTCCGGAGTTGAAGAAAACTTTTATAGTTCACAACAACAAAAGACAACACACAATACCGCCAATTACATCAAGGTTGAACCCAGTACATTTTAGTTGAGAACTAACAGACGCAGCAACATCGAAAGGTAGATAGACCTAGGGATGAGGTTGGTCACATCTACCTTAAAATTGACGTAGATAAAATTTAACCAAAATAGCAAATTTTAAACTTGATAAGACTAAATATTTTCTTTCTGAGTGGGAGTTTGTCATCCCTCCACAGTTGTTAATACTCACTCATAATGTGAGGGTTGGGAAGTTAGAAGACGAAAAAACTCTATGTCGTCAACACCCTCCACCCCATTCCTCTCTCACTTCTACTTTTACGAACAGAAGGGCTGGTCTGTTAGAAGCTACACAAGCATGCAGAATGTTATCATAAAACTTATATCAAAGTACTTCGGCCAAAACAAATGGATATTGCGCAAAATATGTTATTAGATGTTATTATTTACAGCATTGCCAGAAGTTTAGTCCAAAACATTTTTCCTAACCAATCCAGTACTGTGGATTCCTCAACTAAATCAAGGCTATGAACAACTATTTTCAAGATTTTTTTTAAAACAACATTTTTAAGTATTCTCCGGTAGCCTTTATGAACCTTTTACCATATTTCACTAAATTTAGCATGTGACTTCTATTGGTTATTTAATGTGTTAACTGCAACGAAGCTAGAAGGTTCTGGTAATACTCATACGATGTGACTGTTTATGTACTGAATAGAATTTTATTCAGTGCCAAAATCAATATTTTATCGGGGACCATTCCTCGAAAGATTGCTAAACATTTGATTTGCGGATATGCTAAGTTTGTTTATCATCATTTTTTTTTCGTATTTTTTCCTAGTGACCTTTTTTCTCTTTTTTTCTATTAAAAGAACTTACCGTATAGCACTTAGAGAAATACCTTTAAAAAGCTGTGATTTCATTCGTTAAATTTATGTATCCTTTTGATATCAATTCATGGGTACAAGGTTGTATAGGTTTGCAACAAAAGAAATTTAAAATCATATAAAAGGAAAAAAAAGTTTAGTGCATAAATTTTTCACTTTTTACCAACGCTTTTTAACCGATAGGGTATGTCTTCTTCTTTTTTTGTTTCACTGGAGGGAATATCTTAAAACACAAGTCTTCGTCTTCACAGCGTGTAATACGCCTCATTTCTTAAAGTGACCTACTTTCTCGATTAAGCGACCACTCTCACAAAAGCGCCCCTCTTGAAAGAACGCCCACCTTTTTTTGTAAATTTTTTTATGAGAGCACCTCTAGAATAAGCACCCAGGGGCGGTTATTTGAATATACCAATAGAACTAATGTGGGGCGCTTGTTTGAATATTTTGGAAATAAAAAAACGACCTTTTACTCAAAAAATGATTTTTTTTTAAAATCATCTACAGCACGGAATTTCATGTCAAACTGTGTATGTCCATATTTCTTTTGTGCAGTACGTTATTATTTCATTGACGCAGGGATGATCAATCCACTTCTAACACTGTTAATCCTTTTATAACATAGGGATGAACTTAAATAAAAAAGTGCTGTTACAAATATGTTAACAAAAGATATAATATATACAAAAAAATTATAAAAAGCTATATAAATATACAAAAACTAAAAATACCTAATGCGGTAAGTATGGTTTTAAGCAGTCTGCAATAATTCCCGCCATTTTTGTGTATCCCTCAGGTGTCATATGTAAATGATCATCCCAAAGTCTTGCTTCTTGTACAGGACCCAATGAATGTCTCGGTAACTTTCTAGCTAAATCACATAAAACTGTTTTTCCTTTACTACCAAATGCAAAATTTCTTAAAGCATCGTTGATTCTTTGTCTCATTTTTAGTAATGGTTTATACTCAGGCCAAACTTCAATTGAGTTCTCTGGTACAGTTAGAAGCACGGTGTGAGCGCCGTATTTATACGCGGTCTGGTGTAGCTTTTCAATGTCTTTTGTTATACGCGGTTGCCACACCGTTTCTAATTGGTTCAGAAACTCCTGATCGTCAGCAAAGTTTTTCACATGTAAAATATCATTGGTTCCTCCTAAAATAATTATCCAATCATATTCCGACGTTGAGTTACCAAGAACCATGGGTAATCGATGTGTCATTTGTTTATGAGTCATTTCACCCACAATGCCTTTGGTGTCAGTGTAAACGGGTACGTTTGACCTATAATTTAAAACGTTTTGTAAGCGACTGCAGTATGGATAAAAATTCTTTCCATGAGCGTTATAACCGGCTGTTAAGCTATCTCCAAAACATAAAATCCTTATCTTGCTTGGGTTATGCAAATTAACCACGTGCGGACGGGGCGATGAAAAATGTCTTGGACTTACGGATTGAGGAGATTTAGTCGGTGCCTTCCTTTTGTCTGCTTGTTTATTTTGGTTCAGACTGTTCGGTGAAATACCCAATGCTTTTAGACCTTTTACAATCATATTTAAGTTAGCTGCTATGGTTGTATGTCGAATTTTTTGAACAGTATGTGTCGGGACATGCTTTGTAGTCTTGATGTGCGTATGTCGGGGCGTCGTTTTATGTATTCGAATTGTCGTACGTTTGACGGTAGTATGGTGACGTGACGGTTGCATTGTCGGCAAAGCTGTAGGTATACCGCTCCTCTTAAAACTATTTTCAGACGTTTGCCTGGACACAGATTTCATAACGGCCGGTAAAATTTTAGCGACCATATTTTCAATGCTGTTCGTATTGTCGTTACTATTTTTCGTCATGTAGGCGTCATGATGTTTCATGATGTCGTCATTATTACCGTCATCCCGCTCATTTGCGTCGAGCATAGGACCCTTTTTTTCTGGATTATAATCAAAGTTATCGTTGTTTTCTTCGTCGTTAAAGTCGTGATGCCGTAAACGTCGGTGTCGAATGTAATTGGAGAAGTGACGTTGTTTTCGTTTAAAGCCTAAAGCAAGGACGATAATACAAGTCCAGTTAAAGAGAAATATAATGAAACTGGTTGGTTTTGTTTCAACGATAATAGTTCTCAATGTCATAAGGCTAATGTAATAATTATTACTGGACAGCTTTTAGTAATAAAGCTGAAACAAGGTACATGCTTTTATAACACTTGGTAAAGAAAACCTCAATCTGTAAAAGCGAGGCAAATTCGTAAAAATTGAAAAATGACTATTTTCACGTCTGACAAACCAAGTTAACATGATAAACTTGAACACATCAAGAAATAAGGCTGTAATAACAATACTTTTATTTTCTATACCAACTTTATAGGGTCGCAGAATAAATGCCCTACGTTTATGTTGTATGACAAGTTTCGTAAAATTTAGGAATACTCACCATCCTCAGCGCTTCCTCCATCCTCCTCTTCGTCTTTTTCCTCAATTTTTTTGTGATGATCTTTCGATCTCTTTTTCTGAACTTCATCGTCTTCGTCACCACGATTATCTCCGTAAGAATGCTTTCTTGTTGTTCTGGTAGAATACTTTTCATCTTTTTTATTATATTCTCCACCATCAAGATTATTTTCTTTATCATTCTGGTGATTGTGTTTATGATAAGAATGCTCATAGCGGTCATCGCCATCATATTTTTCATCTCCATCATATGTTTCGTGATCTTTGGATTCCTGCTCCTTAGAATGTCTACCTTTATGTTCGCTTTTGTGATCCCGATTGCTATCCCGATCATCATCCCGATTCTCATCCCGATTCTCATCACTATTTTTCGCGTTAACATCATGTTTATCATCATCTCCATCATCTTTCCCGTTTTCACTATGTCGTACTATGTCATGTATCTTCGCGTGATCTTCGCGATAACGCGCCTCGTCATCATATTCTTTATTGTGTTTTTCATTATATAGCGCCTCATCATCCTGATTTTCTTTATCATTTTCATCATATCGCGTTTCATGAACATTGTCTTTGTGTTTACCATGTTTATGTGTCGTTGTTGAGTACTTGTCATTATAGCGCGTCGTGGTATGTTTATATTCTTTATCACCATGTTTCGATGTAGGTTTCTTCTTTTCCTTTTCCTTTTTCTTCTTCATAAGTTTCTGCACTCTTTTCACCAGTTCCTTCTCGTTGATTTTTTCTTTTGACTGCTTTTTCATTTCCTCTCTCATGTCAGTTATCATTTTCATGAGGTCACCAAATTTGTTTGACTTCTCCGTAGTTTCGCGTTTATGTTTACTACTTTTTGTTGTTGGGTGTTTCTGTTGTTTTCCTTTATGATGGAGATCATGGTGAGCTTTACTCTTATGATGTGACTCTGTAGTGTCATCACCGCTTCCTGAGAAATCATCCAATATCTAAATTTAATAAATAATGATCAGTGTAGGGCAAAACTAGCGAAAGCTTGGGAAAGACACACATGAAATTTGTGTAGTTTTTCTTAAAATACGATGCTAATTTTATTTCAGTGTATGAAAATTAATTTAAACAGCTATCTCA
This sequence comes from Hydractinia echinata, assembly GCA_030067915.1. Classification (NCBI taxonomy): domain Eukaryota; kingdom Metazoa; phylum Cnidaria; class Hydrozoa; order Anthoathecata; family Hydractiniidae; genus Hydractinia; species Hydractinia echinata. Next base: position 2,111,211 of record JASGCC010000017.1, on the reverse strand, counting down.
CCTGGTCGCCGCTGCCACTTTCACTTTCCTCAGACTCTCCCTCGCCAGAAGCATCAGTGCTCTTCTTCGTAAATGGTATCGAATTGCGCTTTGAGCTGTCTCCTTTGTCATTTTTGCAGCCATAAATAGAGAAGATCTTTTTACCCTTCTCTCTTTCTTTCTTTATGGATAACTTTCCGGTAGATATTTTATAATCTATATCATAACACTTTCGCGCGGCTTTATGTTTTCCGCTCTTTGTCCCACACGCTCGCATTTTGTAAAATATCTTTCCATGCTTTTTCTTTGGCCCTTTAACTTTTTTCACTTCTTCTGTTCCCCGCGCAAACGTTTTAATTCGTACACATGATTTTAATTTGTACGTTTTGATCTCCTTTCGCGTTGTCTTCTTTGCTTTAACGTGCTTAGTTGTCTTCTTTGCTTTTGAGTGTTTTGTGTTTTGTGTTGTTTTGTGGTTTTGTGATGTTTTGGTGTTGTTTTGTGGTGTTTTGATGTTGTTTTATGGTGTTTAGGTGTAGTCTTGACAATCTTGTGTTTTTTCTTTGGTATTTCTTTTCGTTTGTGTGCGTCACCATTTTTGCTTGTTTTCTTCTTAGCCTGTCGTTGTCGTTTTTTGAGCATCCGTCGTTTCAGATATGTGATGCGTTCTAAATACGTCATACGCTTTTTAGGTTCTTCAATGTCGGAATCTTCATCTTCGCTTTCTTCAAATGTGTCATCTCCAGAAGCTTCGTCTAACTGATTGTCTTCGCCACCTTCCTCAACACTGCTTTCCTTGGTCGTATCATTTTCGTCGTCATCGTTACTAGTGTCGTCAAAATCATGCGTCTCTTTTCCGCGTCGTTTATCGTATTCATTTAAATCTTTAATTAAATTCTCTGTTGGTGACGCTTCCTTCTTCTTAGCATACATCGTACCGACGTTTTCCTTTTTTTCGTTGTTTTCGTCGTTGTTTTCGTCGTCCTCATTTAACGAACTTTCAAATTGCCTGTCTGTTTTTTTGGTTGTCGATTCGACGTTATCATCGTCGTCTGCATTCTCGATATTATCGTTATCCACCATTTTGGCAGAACTGACTTTCCTGTTTATTTTTGACGCTTCTATTGACGATGTTGGAATGGCAACGTCAGTGTTTTCGTCGTCGTCGTCGTCGTCGTCGTCATTATCATTCATTTGTTTAGATTTTTCCTTATTAATACCGTCAATACTAACTTCATCATTATCCTGGTCAATTTTACCTTCATTTTGTGATCCTGAGAATAGAGTTTTATAAGCGTGTGAGTGCAACCCAGGAAGGTCACTTGCTTTAAGTTTTTGATGTTGAAGTTTTTTCCTCGTGAGTCTAGGTTGTCCCCAAAGGAAGGCTTCGAAAACATATTTTCATGAAATGTTTCTAATTTGTGTATTAAGTCCTGCTTTTTCTTGCTGCTGTTGTCATCTCTGCCGTTATTGTCGTCATCATCGCCGTCGTCATTTTCACCGTCTACAATTTTGTTTTTTCTCTTGCTGTTTTCGTGTCCGACTTGCTCATTTTGTTCGTCATCTATATCGCCATTTTCTTCAGCTTCCACAAATTTCCGCCTTTCCCCGTCCCAATGAAGCTTGTCGGGAAATACTTCTACACTGTCGTCGTCAAATGTACCGGCTTGTTTATTATGTCTTAATCGACGCAGATCGTCAAGAATAGAATTTTCTAAAAACGCTTCAGATTTTGGCGTCGTTGTAGTTGTGGATGTTGAGGTTTTCTTGGTTGTGGGTTTTTTTGTCGTGGTGGTCGTGGTTGTAGTCGACGTTGTCGTTGTCGTTGGCGGCTTCGTGGTTGCTAATGTCGTGGTCGTAGTTGTTGTTGCTACGGTTGGTGCAGTGGATTTTGTTGTGGCTTTCGTTGTTGTTGTTGTCGTTGTTGTTGTTGTGGCTGTTGTCGTTGTTGTAGAATGACGCTTTACATGCTTCTTGCTTTTCTTTTTCGATTTTGATTTCCTCTTCTTTTTTTCTTTCTCTTGTTTCTTCTTTTTCGTTTTAGATTTCTTCTCCAGCTTGTGTTTTTTCTTATGAATATTCTTTTTTTGTTTCTTATACTCTCTCGTTTTCATATGTTTCATAAGCTGTTGTTCTATGGCCTTATCTTCGTCGTCGTTGTCCTCATCATCGTCTGAGTCAAAATCGTCATGAGTTGGCACAATTCGCCGTGTGGTTGTTGTTACGACTACTTGTTCGTCGTCATGAACTGGTGTCGGAAAGTCATCCCGAACAACGGTAGGAGCATTATTGGCACCATAATCATAGTAAGAATCCAAATCATGTGAATGTTTTCGCGGTGTGAGTGTCTTCCAGCTTTCTCCGCTACCTATCGTATCTAAATCTGCCATTTCGTCGTCATCATTTATAGCAATGTTATTTTTTAGACCAGCGTTAATACTTGGAGAGAGTTTACCAATGCTTACGGAAGCTAGCTTGTCAGCTAGAGCTATGCTCATTGGTGCAATAGTCGTGTAAACTTCCGGCAAAGGTAAGATGTTTGGAGTAGTTGCTCGTAATGTCGGTCCTTGAGGAATGTTTTGCCGTTTATTTAAACTTTCTGTTTGCCATATCCATGTGTATCCATTCCAAACAGGTCGACCGTAATATCGCGACGTCGTGTAAAATGGCGTTGTCGTGGCTGTTGTTGTTACTGCCGTTGTTGTTGTTGTTAATCTTAAAAATGGCGTTTTGGTTGTCGTTGTAGTGGAAGGCGACTGGATTGGAGTTGTCGTTCCGGTTGTTGTGGTTCCGGTTGTTGTTGTTTTTGTTGTTGTTGGAGTTGAAATGTTTTGAATAGCTTGCTTATGTATATCAACAGAGGAATTTTGCGCAGTTTTTTTTTCTGCAATTCTGTCTAAAAACTTTGACCCATTTCGTAGGTAATTCATGTTAGAAGTTCTATCATTTGAACGCAAGGGAATAATACCACTGTTTGCGTTTTGAAATTCACTTCTAAAATTTTGAATAACAGTACTGTCATTATGTGTAGTGTTGTTATATGGCTTTGGCACGACGGGATCTTTAAGACTGCCATTTTGAGTTTGTGTAAAGCCATCATTGATGGGCGTTGCAAGGGCTTTAGTTGAACTAGTGTTTTTGGATGCTGCAATGTTATTGGTGGATGAGTTTAAAGTTTTATTTTCGAATCCATTTCCTTCTGTTTTTATGTTAGTGGGTGTTGTCTTGTTAGTTATATCAGTATTAGTTCGTTCCGTAGTGTTTTGTAACGAGTTTGATGAATTTTGAAAGTTCTTTATAGGGTGGGTTCGATTTAGATGGTATTTGTGGAAATGATGTCTGTGTCGTTCCTGCTTCATTAAAATACATACTTTGAATAAAGCTAAAGCGAATACTGCAGCAAATACGAGAACTGTGAAATACAAAGCGATGGAGTAGAAATTACGGCAGCATAAAAGTCGGTAGAACGTTTCGCGAAGTTTGCTTTTCTGTACCTCATCTTGTTTTGTTTCTGTTGATTTTTTCGAAGCCTTCCGTCTGGTCTGTAATTTATTCGCGGTTGATACAAGTTTTTGGTTTTTGTCAAACTTTTCTTCGTTTTCTGCGTTGGCAGTGTTGCTCGATTTTTTGGTGTTATCCTGGTTCTGTTTAAATTTCCCAAAGGTTGTTAACTTATTCTCGTTGGGACTGGATAGCTTTTTGGTAACCTGATTTATATTTTGTGTTAATTCAGCAGTCTTGACCTTATCTTCAGTGGAACTTAATAGTTTAGTGTTTCCCTCGCGAAAGTTCTCTTCAGTGCAATCTAACGATTCGTTATTCTGGTCTTTTTTTCTACCTTGACTTGTAAGTCTTTTAATTAGGTTTTTGTCCAATACATTAGATGATTTATTAACAACTGCAGATCTATTGAGAAGTTCCTGTTTTTTTCTTAGTACGGCCCGTCGTCGTTCTATAAAGTTAAGGTCGCACTCACTAGCTTGAAATATTGATTTATCGTCAACTGATTGGTACAATGAACTAGCGCGTTTGACTCTGTTATCTCGGTCAGCCTTTGTTGATAATTTCTTTCTTCGTTGTCGTTGAGCAATAGAGAATGGTTTAGGTGCGCTGTCTGTGTAATCGAGATTGTTAATTATTGCAGTACTGCTTTCTGAGGTGGGAGAAGTCGAATCCTTGATCATCAACGAACCAAATCATTTGTGACCTGAAAGAATAGATTAATCAGTGATTTGTTTAAATATGATCTATCATAGTTACATCAGTCAATATTGCAGCGGCAAAGAGAAACAAATGAATCATGGCAAAATATGGCTGTGTGTGAAAATGATCCTTGTGAAGAATGACAGTGGAAGAGAAGATTTCGAAAGAATGCAGAACTAATGATTGTGAATTTGCCTTTATTCGCATTTTACATTTCCAGCTCGTCTGCAACTCTTATCTAATTTTAGCACAAAATTCACTTTAGACAACTATTTGAGATTCGCAATTTTTTATAGCGCATTTTGCACAATTACTGAGATCCTATTTTTAATTGCACAATTTTTTATTCCGCAAACAATTTCTTCCTCTACATACATAAAAACAGATTGCATTGGAGTTAGTTTCAAGTCAAAAATTAACCACACTGCATTTAATACGAACAGGACCCTGAGGATCCGGTAGACACACTCAAGAAGTCTATAAATTATCTATCCTAAACATTTGTCCCTCGTCTTTTATAATGGTAAGGTTGTTAGGTATAAGAAGATATGGTATACATCTGCTATAGCAGTTAATAACACACAGAATGTCACGGAGGCATCTTAAGGGTGACATGCCGCAACAAAACAACTATGCGTAAAATCATGTACGTTAATAAAATACAAAAATACAAAACTTAAAATTATTTTTAATTGGCCTAAAACTAATTATTAACTAGATAGTTCCATGAGAGGACGTGGTATACCGCGATTGCTTTATTGCGATTATGCCGAATAATAAAAAATAACGAAGTGTAAAAACGTGGAATGAATGAGCTAAAAAATACACCAATAAAAAATACACCATCAACTTACATTACTAAGCACTATCACCTAATATGTCAAATTCCCAGTAAACTCTCTACATAAACAAATTGCTATTTCATCCTTTATGCTAACTTTCTGAAGATCGGCCAACATCGAAACTTTGTTTTGTTTTTAAAAATTTGCAAACGCTATAGCGTATTCATACTCACATTGAGCATCTCTATTGCGCTTCTTCTGTATGATTTAGTGTTGTAGTTTTTCTACAGATGCTGGGACGATGTATGTAATAAATGCGCAAACGCCTTTATTGTGAAAATGTAAGTTGAATAAACGAGAGCATTTCTATTTTAAAGGAACAGTAGGTCTTCACACATTAGACGAAGATTTTTTTTCGTTTAACTGTGCATGAGTGTTTATGGAAAAGATCTCAAAGATATAAGGCTAAAAAAAAATCGCTTTTGGGTGTTTTTTTATGTCGACAGTGCGTACGCTTTTTTATATAAAAAGGGTTCAGTGACAATTCCCCCTGGACAGTTGCTTCCTGGAAAATTGCCACCCACATTATTCCCACCCGGAAGATTGACCCCGCCCCCCCCCCCCGAACTATTCCCCCTATTACTCATTGCCCCCCAGATTATAGCCCCCCGGAAATTTACCCCCAAATGTATACATGTAGCCATCAAGAATTAACATCCGGTTTCCTTTCTCAGTCTCGGTGAATTCCATGTTGAATTGAGTTCACCTATCTTAACGACTGAAATCGAACAATTGCGACTTCGTAGTGTCACCATCATACCTTTTATTCTTTTGGTCCACTTTTTACTTACCAGCAAGTGAAAGTTTCGCAGGTGTTCGCACTTTCCGTCGAACAGAAAATCTATTACGCAACTTACATATACAGTGGACTCTCCATAACTCGAAACCCTTTAACTCGAACCGCTCCTTAACTCGAACGAATTCGTAGGCACCGTGAGTTATGGAGAGTCCACTGTAAGTTTTTCATTGTTCTTTGAAAATATTGTTATACGAATAAGATCAGACATACTCTCACGGGGAATCAGAAATCGTTCGAGTTATGGAGCGGTTCGAGTAATGGAGAGTTTGGAAATTTTGCTAAGTTTATCCTTTATACATAAGCCCCTTGAAAGAAAACGATGTATTTGAGTAATTATCTACCTTACGGGTGAGAAGTAAGTCGTAAGCAGTTTATTTCAGTTGTACGGCGCGTTCGAATGACTTCGTTCGAATGATCTAAGGGGCCGAACACACGTAGAAAATATTCGAATCAGAAAAAAACTATGAAATTCTTCAATTTTCAGATTGTTCGAGTTATGAAGAGCGAAAATAGCCTAATCGACTTAAGGAGATTTTCGAGTTATGGAGTTTCGAGTAGTAGCTAGAGAGTTGATTATGAGAGTTTATTAGGAAATTTTCACGGTGCCTACGAATTCGTTCGAGTTAAGGAGCGGTTCGAGTTAAAGGGTTTCGAGTTATGGAGAGTCCACTAAACGATAAAAAATGACGAATCAACTTCGTTACCAGCGCTATTGGCCTTTTTTTAACCCCGTTAAAAGAGCGCATGTTGGCTCATTTTTATATCGGGACGGCGCGGTCTGTAGAAATTAAAAAGGAAGCAACAGACGCTGGAAACGAGATTAGCTTTTTTTATATCGGGGTCACTCTCTGACACAAGCCTAAATCCGGATTTCCACTAGACGATCTTCACGACGTTCGTCATAGATTTTTGAGACAGCACACGGCAAAAGAAAAAATCAGTCGGCGTTGCGAAAAAAAATGACTTGACGAAAAGTAGAAGGGCGGTTATCTCCAATGACCGTCACCCCAATTGAATATGCCACTGATCCACATGCTCTACCGATGGTTGAACAGTTAATAGAAGTCGAGGAAGACAAATTTGACGCGAGCTCTAATTAATGCAAATGGACAAATTTGGCTAAAAATTTGAATTTAATCGACTCTAATTATTAACGCGATATGGAGTTTTTTCTGCTCATTTTTGATAGCCAGACTTTTCTTAAGATTTCATTTTTTGGAATAACATAAAACGACAAATCCTTGTTTCTTTTTAGTTATTGTAGCAGAGGGGAACACAACATGTGAACCCCCACTAGCTCCGGTTTTCGATCTGGTTGTTTAGTTTCTGAGTAATTTTCACTGCTTGTAACGCATTCTGTTGAAAAATCTGTGAGCGAACTAACTGAGGATGTCTCTAAGTTAATTGGAGATGTGTAGCTTTAAAAAGAACTATTGTCTGGTGTTGAAGAAAGTAATAAACTTTCAGCGCACTGCATATCTTTTACTAGCGACTCCATTTTGTGTTTACGTTTTGACTACAATTACCACAATGCATTGCGCGATTTCGAAATTATGGGAACGGTGAACGCGAGGCAAATATTATGGTCAAATAGGTTGTGAAAAGGGTTGACAAATTACACAATGAATGTTGTCATAAAGATTTTTTGATGGCTTACTGACCGTAGCTATAACTTAACTATAACTTAACTGTAAAATTGACTTTAAATAAGGAAATAAATAAATAAAAAAATTAACAAAAGTAATGGGCAAGTCAAAAAAAACAAACCGAAACAATGATAGTATATTTGAGCATTATTCTTACAGGAAGAAAAAATATGATGTTAAATTTTATTTGGATTACTTAATCTGGCTCTTATCATTAAATCGACTCTGATTTTTAAGGTTGTACCTTATTGGCAACCTCGTTCCCAGGGCATTTTGCCTTTGTTGATGAAGTTGATAGCGGCGAAAAGGCCCTGGAACAGGCTGGTCACATGATCGCTTATAATTTATGATAATTATACCCGAAAAATAATTTATGAACATTTATTGCTCTGCAAAACTGTATTTCTGCCCCGCGCGGGAGTTTTATGTAAACAAAAATACAACAAATATGGCGGTCGATATATTTTGTAGCTTGGTTTAAAAGACTGACTAAAGTTTTGCATCAATTTAAGAAATATGTTAGAAAAATACCATTTTTAGTTCTACATGATATAAAGCAAATTTATTTCGATAATTGAATTGATATATGCGAGGTGTTTTCCCTGCAGAACTGGTAGTTAGTTAGCTAGCTAGCCTACACCGTCCAAATGACGTGAACATCTTAATTAATAGCTGGTAGTCATATATAGATGTTTTTAAATTCATTACCCTACTTGGGTACAAAAGTCAATATTGTTAGTCAATGTTTGAGTCTATTTTTAGAAACATTTTGGAGACAAGCTGGCTGTGTTCTCTTTAAATTTTATGTGAGCAAATGAGCTAAATTACATGTCACATTTCTAAGAAACATTTTGTTGGCTAAAAACTATTTCATCGTGACGTGTGTTGTTTATAATCCCCAAACCTCTTACGCAAATCTGCAGGCAAAATAATGCAGGCGGTAAGCCAGTCCATTCCAAACTTTATTTCAGGCATCTTTTGAAAATGAAATTAAAATATATATATAACTTGCATGTAGTTTAGATTTAGAACACATATACAGGACAGAAGTTTTTAACCATAATTTGACTTTCTTCACCTAAGGTCTGCATTTTTTTCCTGTTGGTTTTCTGATATTTTCCAGGCATGCACAAGAATCTCTTAAAAATATAAACATTGGAACTCATATATATAAGTAGGTAAATATGATGAGCTTATTTGATATACTCATATACTATACTAACCAGGCCCATGGAATGCACATTAAGTGAGGCACTTAAGTGTAACCTGTAGTGTACTTTTTTTGGCATTGCCTTTTAAATGAAGAAAGCTCTCACAAATTCTTCATATCACAAATTTTATTCCTATTTATCTATATACTTATGGATAGACATAAAGAATGATTTTGTATTAGCTATACTTTCTAGGTTTCAGAATTTGAGCTATTTAAATCTGGACCAAATAAGAACAAACAAGTAAGGTTTTTGAACAAATTAATTCTTCTAAGGCCAATGTACCATACTGAGAAAATTTAACATCAAAAGGTCCTATTTTTATATTTGGCCAGTGATTATGTTCCACCGGCATATTTTCACATATCGTAGCCAAGTACAAATAGCATTTTTGGAATTAATACCCTGCACGTATATAATTAACCATCTTTAACTTAACCAATTATTTATATCGTTAAATGATATCAAATATTGTCCCTTTTACAAAATAAGATTTTGCAAAATCTCTAAATATTATTTTTCTGCGAAAAGAGGGTTTCTTGTCTTGGTGGCAGTTTATATAATTAAGAACAACATAGCAAAAGTTTACATTTTAAAACTGGTAGAAATAGAGTTTTTATTCTCAGGTCGCGGTTATGATCATTTTAAAAGAGAAAACAACAAAACTTTTGGAGAAAATGATTTAGCCACACATTTGTTATAGCTATATATTTTGGATTTTAACAGAGTGTGACTGTAATATTCAACTGTAGTGAACCATTTTCACTGCAGTTAATTTGTATAGTCATTTCATTATAAAACATCAAATGTTTTGTTACGAATAGGGGCAATTCCATAAATTTTGACACTGAATTCAAATATTGGTCATTTTGGTTGAAAAACATCAGAAAATGTCAAGCATGTTAACCCAGATCTGAGAATAATCCATAAATTTAGCACTACAGCCTGTCATTCTTAGTTTTGATTGTAAAAAATTAATTTTGAAAAATGGTTGTGTATATTAGAAAAATTTGTGTGCTACTAGGGTATCCAGATCTTCTCATACAATTTCTAACGTGTTCTCAACAAAATCACCAAATAATAGCCATTGAATATGTCGTTTATAAATATGTGGTTGAGTAAAGCTGTCTCAGGATGTCACGAGCTAGCTAGGTACCTATATATAGTACATAGTCCAGCTAGCTAGATAGCTAGCTAGAGCTCATGAATTTTAATGGAAATAAACTTTCAAAACATTTTCTAAGGCCTTTCGCCAATATTGAACAATCAAGCTAGTAATATTCAGTCAGTAATATTCTGACAATTTTGCTTTCATCGACAAAAAAGTTTCTTTAACGTTGTGTCTTTTTGCCCGCCATCTCTAAATCTTGCTTTTAAGGCGAGCGCCAAATTTGCATCCATTATCTTTGGAATTTTAAAAATGCCCAGTATATCTGGGCATTTTTGTATCACGTGACCAGCCTGTTCCAGGGTCATTGTTGGCCACTCCTTTATAACGGCTCAGGGGCCACAAGACCTTGGGGACGAGGTTGCCTTATTGGTTGCAGGATGATAGATGTGCATATTTTACATGGCTAGCCTCACAAATATCGAGGGATATACCCTGTCTATTATTTCCAGGAGGGCCCATGGCTTAGATGGAGAGTCCTAGAGTATTTAATGCTCATTTTGAGCTACGCAGACCCAATTAAGGCCCGCGCTCTACTAGACAACTCCCGGCAACATCCAACGGCCCACACAGTGTGCCATCTTCCCAATTTCCCTCACATGGCTTGGGTTAACCCGGGGCTATGGTAACATTCACTCGCCCATGTTGAATCGCCGTCAAGAGGAATCGAACCCCGGTCTCCCGCACAGAGTACGAGAGCTATAACCACTAATCTACGGCGCCACAAATGTGTGTGCTCTTGAGACACAAAGCTGGTTTCTCAATATCAGGCTGACTGGCCGACTTATTTTAAGACCATGTAAGAGGATGCGAACCGAATATATTTCCAGGAAAACCATGTTGTAAACAGAATTTTCAGCCATTTACTTGATCACCCCTATTCATACCGTGATCGGTTCATGGGATGCAACGTCCCAGGCTTAAATAAATTAACATGCGATATATGTAAAAAGTTGCATACCTGCTGCATATTATGTCTGATTTTCTTAGCATGCACATAAATTTAAAGAGAGGCGAACAAAAAACTTTTTTGTGGCAGTCGCAAAATAAATTTTATGCCTTGGAAGCAAAAATTAATGAACTTGAAATCCCAAATCTAATAAAACAAGACGTATGATATACGTAAACAACCTCGCGAATAAAGTTTACAAAAAGCTGTCTATCAGATTGTGATTTCTGTTACGAAGTTAGACACGACAAATTTTGCTATTTAGATAGGCAATAATATTTGTTACACACTATGCAGTTATTTTTCAAAATTGATTTGTGAGATCTTTTTGAACGGAAAATTCCTCGAAATTTCAATGGGTCAGTCTGGGGTAAACTGACTGACAGGAAGAAGAAAGACCACAAGCCCCACCTAAAATTTGCGAAATTCGGTAATTCAGTAGACCCCCCAAAACAAGGCATACGAGAGTCACTCAGTGAGAAAAAGCAAAATAAAAAAAAATAATATATGAGTAAATCTTAATTGTTCGAAAAAGGAAATAGTTGTAGTTAAAAAAATATATATTACCAGAACTGTCACAAACAGCAAACTTCGTTAAAAAGAATCCTGTGCACTTTGGCGTGTGGGGACAAATAACAAGAACGGAATCGGAAAATTTACGTTCTTTCGGAGTGTTTCCGAAATCATATTTTTCTATGTTGGCGTGTCATTAGCGTAGCGAAAAGAATTCCGTTCTCGTCATTATTTACAATATAATTTGCCTTTTGCTTACATTTTAACTAAATTTTGTAAAATCGATGTATTTAATAAATTGATATGATGGAGCGTCTTCGTTTCTCTCTTACGTAATGTTGTGGAAATTTTATTTTTCGCAGACTACTTTCCAGGCATTTGGGGAGACCTTAATTCTGCCTACATTCACTTTTGTAAACTTTGGTGGAAACACTTTTACTTTACCAGTTAGTTAAATAATGCTTTTGAACACTTATCTTATCTTTTTAAAAAATAAAATTTATATCAGCAAAGAAAAAAAAAAGTAAAAATAGTTACCAAGATGAGATTCGAACACACGACTACTCCCCTTTCGGTGCTCAGAGAGGCAAAAATTTCCATTCTTGTGGGACACATTTGCGTTTTAATACAAGCTCACGAGCTTGTAATAACTACTATAACGATACACAAGTAACTATGTTTCATAACTGAGTATTCATATTCCTTCCAGCAAAGTTTTTATGACTGTGTGGGCAAAAAGAAGCAATGAGATGTCTACTTACCAATAAACATCAAAAATAAGATCAGCTCAAGGTATATGGCGGTTTCAGCTTTCGTTTACAAATCTTTATTTTATTTATCTTTACTCATAAATTAGTTCAAAAAGTCCAGTAATAAAAATAAAAAAAATTTCGTCGTGTTATTCAACCACTATTGGTTGAATAACACGACGAAATTTTTTTGAAAAAAAACGAAATCTTTTTGTTATTGTGATCTTTTTTTTTGTTTGTTATTTTTGAAAAATTTACCTCAACAAAGCGGCTTGATCTGATGCTAACTAAATATTACAAAAATTGAACAATTGTCAAGCTTTTACGGGACATTCCAAACCAGCAGATCTGGTCTTTGAAATAGAGCTAATACACAATTATTTTCTATGCTAATTGTATAAGAACACCACATTGTAAATTCAAAATCAACATTTTTTCTTTTTACCAGAGTTATTGCACTTTATATTCTCACGAAGTGAGCCAGAGAAATGTCATTACACATGTTTTTGTTTTGTGTTTGATTTTTGATAATTATTCTTTCTTTTGCTAAAAGTGATAAAATAATTAATTATAAGCTTGATGAAGATATCTAATGAAGAATACTTAGCTTTTTTTTGCATCTTTCATATTAGCACCAACTTAAAAAAATTTAAACCCCCTTTTAAGGAAACAACAATTGAATAGCTATCTATGTATATTCAACTTATGCTGAAATTTTATTCTTGTTTGATTTTTTAAAAGTTCTCTCTTGTTCAAGTCAGTCATTATTAAAACAACCACTGTCAGCATTCTTAAAAAATCTATAGGAAGGCAGTTTTCTCAACTTACTAAAACAGAGAACGAGCAGAAACATCCAGGGTACGACCAAAATAGAGTGGCAAATATTGTGAGTTTCAAAAACACTCAAGTGCTAATATTTCAATTACTAAACTAATGAAATATTGAACTACTTGTTTCATTGTAGTTGTTAAGAAGTTGTTATTGAATTTTATTATGAACTTTACTACATCAATACAGTTTTTTAATAAAACATTTTCAATAACGTTTTTACTGTTTTTTAGAATACTACATGTAAATCTATCCTTTTTTATACAGTTTCACTATATGTATGTAATTAAAAAATGTTGCCTATATCACCATTATTGAGATTTTAATTATGAAATTTTAGGATATTCAACTTTTATGATAAAAATTCGGATGCATCAATTTTTTTGCGAATAAAGTTTTGAAATTTATAAATTCACAAGAAGAATGGTACTCTTGGTGTCATGATCATGTTTAGATACATTTAATATTAATTTTAAAGAAACAAGTCAAAAGATTCCAAGTATTGCAAACTCCGTGAGCTTATAAAACAAGCGTGTGATCATATACACTAGTATAATCATTAGTCTAGACAGCACATGATCTACAAGTTAATGGCGTCATGAAATTACTGAGTTGCTGATCACATATTTACTGTCTTTATAAGACTCAACCAAAGTTTAAACTTCTAAAGAATAGCGACTATTTTGAACCCTCATCAATCATTAATGTTGTACACAAAAAGTGAGAAAAAGTATATGTTTAAATTTTATATGAAAAATATTTCAAGGTTTACTAAAGGAGGAGCAAATTTGAGGTGTGCTGTTTTTTAATAATCGACATCGAGGAAGACAACTGAAGTTGACAAGTAATGTATGTGTGTAATCTTTTGTTATATCAATACGAAATGAAGCATGAATATATTAAATCAGCTGGAGGTCAGCGATAAGTTTTGCATAGGATTGAAAGTATTGTAAAGTAAACAGAGTGCATTAAGAAGCCGCATGACAGGATTTCGATAGAATGTGTTTTAATCGAGGCTAGGGCAATAAAAACACGATTCCTTAATATTCGCGTAGCTCTTGATCTGTAGAATTCTTTGCAGAAACAAAAAACATATGGAAGCAGCGTCTGGTCGAGATTAGGGGCAAGGTACATCATGTTCCAATTTTAATATGTTCAATTTTTCGTTCAAAAGTGAACTTTTCCTTATGGAACAACTTCTCAGATGATTTCAAATCAACAGTTTTATTTTCTAATTTTATTTTCCAGTTTTTATTTCCAGCTTTATTTTCCAGTTTACTCAGTCCATCGACTAAAATTCGTGTTCAGTCTTATCCAACCTGTAGGTAATCTCACCATTCTCCATACTCTTTTAATAACATTATTCCGTAGCTTTTAACTTCCTGTAATAAACACCCTTTTCGTCTATAGGCTACCTCCTCTAAAATACACCCTTCTATTGTTCTGTCACAAGATGAAAAATAAACATCAAGCCAGGAATCATCAGAATTTTACTTGAACTTATACAAATGTTGTCGATGGTAAAAGAGATGACGATAGAGATACAGTAATTGCCAATAAAGACGAGTACTCAATGACTCCAATTATCTCCTTCTCAAACTCTGTTGGGGTCTGGCTTAATACTTTCTTGTAAAAGGTACATATTAACACGAATACTGTAGCTATAACTCAAACATTTTGTTACTTTGAACATTCATTTATTTATATTAAGATTTTTTTCGTATAATTTAAACTTTTTGAACTTTTTGAATGTTATTGGTGGACAATTGCCCAACACCTCCTCTTACTCACGCCCTGAAGTGAATGAATCTCGTGTAATTGACCCTAAATACGACCTCAGAATTTCTACCAATCAGAGATCAGGGTATAGAAGGTCCTTAATTATTCTTTGCTCCTCACCAACTTTAGGCGCGTAGAAAAGCCAATGGCTCAAACTTTCATCTTAAAATCTTTGTTTTTCGAGTAATCGAAAAGTCCGGATTACCTTAAAGGAAGATAAGTTTGCGCAAGAAAAGATTTTGGAATTAAAGATTACGAATTTATGGTCGAAAAAATCGTAAATTCTAGAACTAAAGATTGCGAATCTGATATTTTGTTAAGAAATTGCGGAATTTAAAATTGCGAATTGAAAAGCAATGATTCATGATTTCATAAGGCAGATATTTCTGTGTTTGTTTGTGAACGTGAAAACTAGATTCACTACTTTTGTTTTTTATTAAAATTTCAAATACTGTTTTTTTTACACAGTAATGATAGAATACTAAGAATTCCAAAAACTAATATATCAGTTATATGGTAATTTAAGCCTTAGACAATCACCAAACGCATATTAGCTACATTACTACTATACGCGTTTAGCTGATATTAAAAGGTTACACATCTGTGGCGGAAAAATGAATACAAAACGAAGAGTCTGGACACGTCAACAAGTCTTTTCTTTCACCAAACCACAGACAGCTGCAGTTATACTCACCCTCAGACATAAATAACATACACATGGCGGTTGTTATAACATTTTCAAAAAACATTTTTACGCCCTGTATATATGGTGCTTGAGCATTAAAGTGGCGTAAAAGGGGCGCAAACCAAAAGGAATGACATACGAAGATCAGTTAGTGGTGAAGTAACCAAATACGTATACTTTTTTATCAAATGAAGAAAATTTTAGGGTTTTCACTTGCGGCCCTAAAACAAATGGCATAATTAGCTATCCCTTGGTGACAAAAAATTATACCCTCGTTTTTTTAGTTTTTTTTAGTTTTTTAAAGATTTACTTCACCTTGGAAAAACACTTTGGAAAATAATTCCTTTTGATTCTCATATTTCGCTATCTTACTGCATTTCGCTTCACTGGAATTCTAAAGAAATCGGGAGTTTTGATAGTGTAAAAAACCCCGCACAACACACAACTAAAAGTTATCCTGTGGTGTAATTATAAATTGAACTAACAACTGCACATAAATTATTAAGGTGGCAAATTTGAGAAAAGTTACGCGACATGATATAGTGTTTGTATGAAAATGAAGGCTTTCTTTTTTAAATTTGATAAACATGATGAAGAGTCTGTTGTGGTTTTTATTTTAAAAGTAAATTTATTTAATAAGTTTTGTTTTGTTGTACTAACGAAGAAAAGAAAAAGCAATATTTGTTTTTTGAACTTCTTTACATTTTATTAGTTCAATAAAAAAAAGGAAAAAAAAGTTTATTTTTCGTACATATAGAACTTTTCATCGTTCTGGTTTTTAAGAAAGTTTATTTTTTCTTTGTTTTGTGTGAATTGATTCTGTATCGGTTAGACGTATTTTGATTTTTTTTTAAGTGATTTTTAATTGGCATGTTTTTTAAAAATGTTGCAAGAAGCTAAGATAGGATGTAGAAGAAATTAAAGATTAATATTTAAAAGAAGACGAACTGAAGAAAAAATTTAAAAGAAAAAAACTTTAATAGAGAAATTACGTTATTGTACACAGCTTTTCTGGACAAAATCACCCACGGACACAATATTAATAACTTTTGATCTTTTTTGTCGACGAATTTGTAAAATTTACTTTTGTGTTGCTGAATTACAACTGAATGAGGAAGTCAACCAAAGTAAATGTTAAAAAAAAATCTTGTTATTATAGTAAATTAGCACGTGGTTGGACATCAAGACAAGCGATTTGAAACATTTCATATTTCTTTGAACATTAAACAAAATATAACTATCCAACACTTCGTGAGTAAAAATATTTGAAACAATAATAATTTCTTTTAAACTATTCAATATTTTATATGTTTTTTTTTTCTCGTTAATATTTCCCTCGCGCTTATTAATTTTAAATGAATAAGAACAAAAAAAATAATTCCCTGTCTACTCTTTCAACTGAAGTGAGAGGTGGACAAAAATCTACACGAAAACACAAAGTTTCTCAAGTTCGTTTTAAAAATCAGAAGAAAATAAAACTTAGCATTGAAATATGAGGTACCTATACACAACTATAAAAATAACATTTATGAAAGCAAATACATAATAATAATAAATAAATACGCCATTATGTTAGCTGTTTCTATGGTAACTATTTAAACAAAAAATAGAAATGAAAGCTACGCCATCATGACAACGCTGTAATGTTCGGAAAGTCTTTGAAGAAATAATTTGGTTAAAAACTCGAATATTCAAAGAAGTTAATGTGAACTGGACGGTGCATAGACGTAAGTAACGTAAAGTATGTAATTACATTTTTCTTCGCTTGCCTGAATTGCTGTCTTCTTTGTTTCACATGAACACGAGGTTATGGGAGAATGGCGTTGATTTGTCTGAGCTTGGAGGAATGGTCTGTGTGAATCCCTCCATTGTTTTTTTTCAGTTTTTTCTAATCAGACTAGCTATAAGGAATATCTTCAAATATTATTATTAGTCAAGATTCCGATATATTACTGTTTCTTGTAAGATTCTGGTTGGCATCACATTGTAAGATTGTGGTGTCTTCAGTACACGCTCACGTCACCACGTGACACGTGACAAAATATATACTTTGTTCTAACAAAGTATATATTTTTTTTTAAAAAAGAAAACCAGTAAGTTGTTTTTTGCTGCCGATGATGTTTCAGAATTTGTTCCGTGCCATTCTTGTCTCCAGGGTTCTTTGAAATAAACCTTGAAAGTTTATCTCGTGGAGCACTGGGGACGAGAATGTTTCCGTGCTTGTTTCATGTTCATAGGAAGACAACCTAATTCTTTCTGTTTGTGTACCTAGAACATAACAGACTGGGGACGACTGTTAGGGTGTGACGGCACACAAGAAATTAAAAAAAATGCATTCAATGAATATATCGTGTGCAAAAACACACAAGTTAAGGGTGACGGAATAAAAAATACAAAAGAAAAAGTAAATGTGTTCACATGCGAGGGAGTGTGAAAAAAAGTCTTTCAACTAAATTTCAAAACAGTGTTAAGATTTCTACTGAATTTAATTGTAATGGTTCACCCTTGTTCCCAACCTTCTCATCACGATTTCAAGTTTCTGGACCTTAGTAAGTACTAAGGAGAAGGTAAAAAGTCAGTCCATCATCTTTCCCAGATCTTTTTGAAAGGATTCAAACCTATTTCTAAATCGACGCAGACTAACAAATACTGAAAAGGAAGTTGAGATTATGTACAAACTTGTTCCCAGTCCTTCTCAGTACATTTTCAGGTTGTTAGCAAGCTGATAAGTTTAGAATCTGTGTGTTTTTGCTTTTATAAATACGTTATGAAATTTTAAAATACTGAAACCGAATTTTGAGCCCAAATATATCTTCGAATTATCCTTATGTAATAACAAGAGCTCAACCTCGTCCCCATGTCAGTATATCACAGGCCTGTGAACGATGTTTTAAGAGCTTATTCTTTTAATCCTATTCGGTATCGGTTTTTTCAAACATATTATGACTGAAGAGGGGAGGGAGGAGCTTGATTCCACCTTTCCTCCATAACTTTTGTTAAGCTTTCCCAAGTGATACCAAACTCAGACTCAGTGGTAGTATGTCAAGAAATAAAATGGGAGCAATAAAGTTTTGCTTATGTTAGTATTTTTTTTTGACGTCATCAGAAGCTTGTGTCCAATATACCACTATCTACTTCAAATTTAATTACTTTAGTTCTGGAACGAATTTTTCATTCTGCTTAGTTTCCGATGGCTAATAATATTTACTGTTTGTTTTTACATATTTCTTGTTTGTAATAAAATGCTAATGGCCTGATAATCCGAAAATGAGAAATCGGGTTTGTGACGTGTTAAGACTTTGTGTAATACTTCCTCTTTATAATATAAAGGTATGGTGCAGCTGTCTTAACTAAAGCCATGAATTATATTTTACTGATCAATATCTAAGGTTCTGAAAGGTATGGGACAGCCTGAA
>JASGCC010000017.1:25026-292344 GCA_030067915.1 Hydractinia echinata | reverse complement strand
TTCTAACTTCTATCATTGCAAGGATCAGTTCCTAACGCTACAAAAAGACATGGTGGCACATATTATATTTTGATTGTCACATTTTCTATTTAAGCCTCTTTTTGTTTTAAACTGTCAATAAAAAAGAAAGACAAATATATATAAAAATAAAAAACAAAGTAACATAAAAAAATTGTATTCATTCATAACTTAGGGATATGAATGTTATTGACAAACACAATAAAAATATTTACATGTGACATGAAAAACCCTTGAAAATAAACAATTGAGTCGAGCCGAGTCGTGTTGATATTACACGGTTTGTCACGATGAAAGTGTTTTTGTAAGACCACCTACTTGTCTTTTTTTATTTTAAATCTTTATTGAATTGTTGTCAATCGTGACATAATCAGTGGTAGCGAAGTGCAGAGATTTAAATTATAAAAACAAATTTTGAAAAAGCACGCATCAACTATGGGTGAACACTACACATTCTGTTGAAGAAACGTCTAAATTCTGATAAGAGTGGATTTCCTTTTTTGTTTGCAAAACTTGAGCCTATAATCAACAGATCTTGAAGCTGTTCTAATCAAAGTATTCTATTTCTGTGACCCTTTTAACATATTTTTGACTTCAACATGACTTATAAACATGATTGTATTGCAGAATGCTACTAGTCTCTCAAACGTGAAGTTTAAACAGAAGTTAGATGGAATTATTGACGTCTAAGTTATTTTCTCATTTATGTGGCAAAGGAAGTTTTAAAAATTGTCTAAAGTTTTGACTAAATCTGAGGAGCGACACAACCTATCTATCTATCTATAAATATATCAATTTTAAATATTATGGTATCAGAATTAAAGAATTATCCTGTTAAAATAAATATTAGTAAAAATATTTGTAATAGTCTCTATTTCTATACTCCTAGTCGATACTATTAATACCCGCATTCTGTCTGTTTGTCGGCCAAAAACGAGTCGTGCTAAACCTGAAATCGCCACAAAGGTTATAACTAATTTGTTAGCTTTTTACGTTACGTCACGACATATAATTGTAGCCACTACATTGCACTTATAAATTTTGCGGCTAATGAAACGGGTGGAAATAACTAAGGTCAACTCTCATGTTGATAACTAGGGACAACCAGTGGCAAAAACTAAGCCGATTTCTTAAACCTGAGATAATTTATCCGTTTCAGGGCCAATGTGTTGATGACATCATCAAAAAATCTTTAAACCTCGTTATCTTTGTAACTGTTCGTCAAAAGCACATGGTTCCACATATTTTCTTGATCAGCGTAATAAAAATAATTCCGTCTGTCTGTGACGTTTTATTTTTCTTTAAGAAAAACCGCAGAAATCACATTTGATAAGTTTTTATTTTTATTCTCTGTCTTGCGATTATTCCAAAGCTTTTGTTTAAGTTAAAAATTTTCTCATGCATAAGCTATGGCTAATTAAATTTTATGGTTCCCTGAATGCATTTTATTCGTAAATATAGATCGTACATGGACAAAATGTGGGACAATTAACATTACGTTGCCTATTTCGTTTAAAATGTTGTAATTTGTACATGCCTTTTCTAAGAAATTAGCAAAAACAAATTAATGAAGAGATGAACAATAAGAAAAAGAAGTTTCTGTAAGTTGTTCATTTTATGCCTACCTTTTAATTGAAATAAAAAAAATAATCGATTTTTAGTAATAATAACAATAAAAGAATTATATTTACTAAAATCTGAATTTAATTTGATCTTTAACCATTTTCAGATTTCTTTTGGCTAAAGCTAGACGCGCTTATTTTTTAAGAAACTACTGGCTTAAATTATTCTTATTATGTTCTTAACTGAACAATCTTTAAAACGAGGTTCTAATAAAAGAAAACGTGCAGTTGTTAACTACCATACGACGGGCCATATGACTTGTATTTTGAATAAAACGTTAGATTTCCCTTTCACAACCACAGTCACCAACATCATAACACATCACATCATTGCATTTTTTTTTATAAGTTTCGTAAGTAATTTTTCTTTTTATTCTTTATGTCTGAATTAACCAGTATATGGTGAGATTTAAGTTGTAATTACTGATGTTCAAAATTCAAATGCAATATTTTTTTCCAATAATCATACTTGAGATCATGTGTGTTTTATAAGCATATAATAATCTTTTTGCCATTAAGTATAACCTAAGCATATTTTAAGCCTGAAAAAGTACTTTTCATATAACCATCCTAAGCCTCATTTTGGAATTTATATTGCTTATAAAAAACATATAACGCCATAGATTCGATTGCTTCGTTTGCTTCGTTTGTTACGTCGACTTCGGATTAGTTTAGACTTTTGCCAACATGCATGACTGGTATTTCTTTATGAGACAGTTTAAATTGTTACACAACCATCAATGCTAAAAAAGTTTCATTCATTGAATAATTTCTTTCTTTCCTTTACTTTATATTTTCTTTCCACTTATTAATGGCAGAGTGTATCGGTAACTATTTCTCCAATCAGGAAATTACATTGTCAAAAAAGTTTATTTAACTTTAACCTAACGTTGTCATATGAAGACAAGAAGACTTAAAATGTCTAGGGCACTTTGCTATCTTCTCACGAGAAAAAAAATTGTGAAAAAGGATTTTTTAGACGTAGTGAGGAAAAATGAGCAAACCAAGAGCAGCTAACAATGCACAAAAGAGGTCTTTAAATAACTAATTACGTGGAGTGGGACAATATTTTTAAAATACAATATATGAAGGAATGTTATTTGTGAAGGTGGATCGATTTTTATTCATCAGCACACAAAAAGGTGTTTCCCATCTGGCTTGCAAAATTTTTTATTGCCTATTTCTGAAAGTTCATATTAAAAGAAGCTCTAGTTTATTAAAAAAGACTGAAAACAGACTAGGTCACTTATAATTTTTTTGTTTGGTTGACCTTTAACAAGTTCCATTTTATTCTTTCAAGTTGGAATTTGAAAAACACCAAAATAAGTATTATATTTATAATATCTCACCAAGTAGAAGTAATTTCTCAAAAGCTGTCAATACTCAAGCAGATTTTCTTCAAACGAAAATTATGTGTGTATTTTCTATATAGAAATCCATCAAGTGTTAAAATAACGCCAATATACAAAATATGAGGAAAAAACACACACACGTATCTACATGAGTAGCCAACATGAATGAAAAATTTTTTAAGAGAGTATTTCCTATGAGTCAGCTGAATCCTTTTACATCCTCTCAATTGAATCTCTTTTACAAGTCAAAAAGACATATTTGCATATACTATAAATTTACCATTAAAGAAATTTAATCTTCTTAAGAGATATAAAGATAGCATTATAAAGAAATTACGTCGGGCAATTATATAAGCAATCAGATGTCAAAATTAAAACTTTCTCAAGCTGAAAGTTTATCATTAAATGTCTTACTCTAAGCCGAGAGGTTCTCATTTTAAACCTGCTTTGCTCTAAGCAATAACAGGCTTTATGCAGATATTTTTTGTGTGTTATCTCTTGGTATTATGAAGCATGCATATTTTAGATGTGATTCAGTAATAACCACCTTGCTATAATTTCGGGCTAAAATAATGCTCTAATTCAGCCATTATGCTTATTATGTACGAACTCTTTATCATTTTCGGCAAATTTCAACTCATGATGAAGTCAGCTATAAAATTCCTGAAATATGGCAAGTGTGTTGGAGTTTAAAGAATTCACGCTGTAGAATACGTACAAAAAATTCAAGGTATACAATATTCGTATTTTCTCAGGGAAGAGAGAATCCTTGAGGAAATGTGCTTTGACAAATTAAGTATTTAGCATTTCAAAGGAAATATTGCTCCGTTAAACAAAAACAAATTTTGGTCCAATCCAGGCATATCTCTGTATGTAACTTTCTCAATAACGGTCTTCCAAGGGTGTCGCCTTTTCTTCCCTTGTGTTATTCCAATGTTGAAGTAGAGCGGGGATATATGAGAAGCATTTTTATAGAAGAATTTCTTATGGAAATTAAATTTTGTTTCACCTCCAAACGCTTTTTTTAAATAATATTTTATAATATCAAAATTTTAACCAGGCTGGTGGTTATTCTTATTTCACTATATTTGACCTCACTAGACCTACATGCTGATATTCTTATAAAACATATTCTTATAAAAACGCGTGTAATAAAGGTACGGCGATATGGGTTTCCATAAAATAAATTCTGTTGATTTTAGCCTTATTCATAGATATTTATTTATAGTATTTTGTGGGGCAAGTAGTGTATGTAAAAAACCACCCTAATCTGCTTATAGTAGCAAATGAAACGTGTTGCGGGTTTAAACGCAGAGTAATTAGGTCACAAACAATAAAAATACGTCACTTGTATTTTCCTACTCAACCGGTATAATTGTCTCACATGAAGGCGAGGCTAACCAGAGAGGGCGTCCCGTCTACTCGTATCATTTTTTCCCAAGCAAACGATTTTAGTGATAACTAATATGTAGCCAGAAGATGTCCTCATGTGGTTGTGATTAAACATATTTAAAGTATGTGAATAGTAAGGGTTTAATATACAGTATTCTAAATTCCCCTATATTAAACATTACGATACCTCGAGATTTGTATATATCTTTTCGCAAGCCTTGTAACTACATGTGTTTTTTGTAATAAATTAAAGTTTGTCTAATATGATACATAATTGCCACAACAGCGAGTTCTTTTTCTGTGTTCTTTCGAAATATAAGAAAACTACAGTCGTGTTAATTCGTGTAAAATCCACAGGGTCGCCTGCCCTTTATACATCGCATTTCGTGTTTCCGTAGCACGATTTTTTTTTCACGTACAGACAAAATAAGGATATTATTAATATATAGATAGCTACTCAAAACGTACCAATTCCGTTCTTAGTTAGAATGGCCCATTACCTCTTGAGTTTTTCTTTGTGTTGAAAAGTTAATTAGGAACAGGAAAAACTGCAGTATATTGTTACTTCTACTTTCCTCATTAATTGAAAGAGGAAGATGACAAGTACAATGCACTCAACAAGAACACAATAACTGTCCAAAATTGGGTGCAAGCCAAGTTAGATGTTTTCAGAAATGGTATATAGTGTTGACCTCACCGTTAGAGGAAAGACTTAAAAACTATATGTCTCGTATGTGACACAACCGGACATGCGTGTAACACATTAAAATAGAATTCTCACACTTAATGCCAAGCAGATTGTATAATGAAGCCAATCTGATGTTAACACAGAAATATGCAACTTGAATTGTTATTAGAAAGATGAAATTCACGAACTATGAATGGCAGTTGTATAGATTACTATAGGTCTGGTCATATTAATAAACTTCAGTTAGATGATAGAAATCGTAGTTAAAACCTAACCTTAACCATCTAAGCAAGTCATAGCTGTTTTTTTAAAAGGTCACTTTATTAAGCCTAAATTTGACGAAGAAAGGTATCGGATAAAATCTAACATCACGTGTGGATATGAGTGTTAGAATAAAATAAAATATAGATCACTAGGAAATAAAATATAGATCCCTAGGAAATAGTTGTAAAAAAACCAGCCGATTTGGTATCAACCAACAGACCAAATAAATACTTCTTACATTAAGAAAGGTGATGTACCAACAAGTATGACTTAATTTTATAAATAAACCAAAATGAAAAAGATTAGAGTAGGTTAGAACACTAGTTTCTAACTATCACAATATATATCAAATTTAAAATGCGTAACCATTTATAGAAGCACATTCTTACCTGAACTGCTCAGAAAGACAAAGCCTTCTTGTTTCTGTTTCTGTCAGCTGTATTGAACACTTGTGAACTCTTGTACATCAGACATTTAATTAATAAAGCATTGACATTAATTAAGCACATTGGTAACAGAATGTTTGCAATCAATTAATAATACTAACAATTAAAAATCTTGTTTGAAAACAATAGGTACTATTTCATAATCTATAATCAATAATGACATTATAATTTTGTGCAAAAAATATGCATCGTGTATAATGTTCACGTTTCATTTAAAAATAGCTTCACGTTTTATTTAAAGCTTTAGATGCAATCCACCGGTTTAAAGTGTTCTTGAAAAGAAAGTTTTTTTCTTTGCTTTTCGGCATACTCACGTTGTTCTGTGGTCACACGCGTGGTAACATATTTCAGAACGTGGAAGTGTTCATAGATTACTCATAACTAAAGCACATTGGAATTGTATGGTTCATAGGCGTGCTATATTACCATCTAAATAGTTTCCAACAAATTTTTGTTTCAAGGTCGGTTCCCATTTACATAAAAATGTTTTTTAGCAGCTGTCGACAGTCACCGTTACAATTTTATTTTATGCGTATGTTTTGCAACGAAGCAAGGCAAGAGATGTTGCACAACAAATGTTATAGAGATTAAGTTTCTTGTAGTTGTTGTAGAGATTTTTCCTATCTCAACAACAGTTGAACAACAATTACGAAGTTTAATGGAAACCTTTCCTTCCAGTTTTTCTTATATCGAATTTTTAAGAGTGGAAATTTGTTAAGTCAATTGTACCAGCCAATGTATCCTACTGGAACTCTATGTACACTTTTTCTCTCTTTAAACGTTACATGCAACCACTGGAACAACTTGTGGTATTTCTGAAATACCGCTAGTGTTTGATCTCTCCAGAATGGTCAATGAAATATGAAAAAAACAAATAAACGATATTTACAACCATGTGGCCCGATCTTGAAATCTATTTTCTCTTTTTCTGGTTAACAACATAAATATGGATGAATGAACTTTATGTAGTGATATTAGGTGTGACGTTCTAATTAAGACCTACTCATTGTGAACTTGTCCTATTGTTTCTACTGCGTAGTTACAGCTTGTCTTATGTAATAAGCTAGCTAAAAATTGCATACAAAACTGTGTAAGTGACTTTTCCTAATAAATATTATTAGAAGATGAATTGTCAATTGAATTTAATTTACACTTGTCCTGGTAATCAATTCTTACCTTACCTGTACCAGTATCTTGGGGTAAAAAAATACTGTAAGCAAACAAGTAGATCAATAAATACAGAAACTAGCTACTCAAAACTTGATTTTCAATAACACATTGTTGAGTAACTTTTGTACACAGCCACATATCAGAAAGAGAAAAAGAAGCCCTGGGAACGAGATTGTTGTACACTGTTACAACTTTAACACATGTTGTAGACAGGAAGCAATTTTCTATTAAGGGGGCGCTTTGAGGTCTACGAGAGGGCAAGCCATGTTTTTTTTCGAGTGGGAACTTTTAAGAATTCCACATTCGGTGCAACGGAATGATTATAAAGCGCAAAGGGTATACACAGCCGTTGTCCATTACAATAGTTGCCAAAAAATCACGGACTGTATTGGAAACCAAGCTTAAAGAGAAGAAACTTTCGCGGCTCGAATTTTCGCAAGTTTCGAATTCCTTCCGCGTAAGTATATGATTGTGAAAATATTTCCATTTATGTTTGTGCACGTGATCTTTGTGAAAGTCAAAATATAATTTTTCTCTTGCGATAACACGAACATATTATAACCCATATAAAACTAAACAAGAATCATAATCCAGCAAGGGCTTGTTATACTGATAGTGCTATTAAAGACGTGATAGAACTTCAATCACAATGCTTCCAAAGAACGTGATCTTTTCTTCTTTTAATATTTTAGCTACCTAAAAACCGGACTGTTTATTATGTAACTGTTGTTTCAAGATGGTAATTTTTAACTAAAGAAGGGAGTTAAATGGGTAATTAAGATTGCCATCTAACATATATGATGCTAATCCGTTTGAATTTTGGCAGATGAAAATCCTCGATGCAATTGTTTCTTATCAAACCTCAACGTTTAATGCGCATATAGTGAACCCTCTTATAGCGGACATCCTTAATAACGGACGTTTCTCTCTATGCTCAGCAACGAACTAAATCACATTCAAACTTTCATACCAAAACCGCTGACACTTGATAGCCGATATCCTTTAAAACGGAAGCCTCTCTTAAAGGGGCTACGAAACGGCTGTTGGTTTTCGACTTTAGTGACTTACACGAAAGTCGAGCTAATGGTGGTGGAAAAGTTTATGATCACTGAGGACAAAAAAACATCTTAAATTATAAATATAATATAGGGTATCTAAATATAACTGAAAATGACATGCTTTTAACTCAAGTTTTATAAAAAAATAAACTTCAAAATAAACCTGGCTATATCTTTTGAAATTTTGCATAGAAACATACAAATTTATTGCACATAAAGCCACAGAGATCGTTCTCCCATCATCGGACAAAGTAAAATGATGTTGATCATCTATTTGTATAAGTTTCAGTTTTAGTGTATCGCAAACCGTCACACACTGACCAGTATCTTAACTACGAACCATACCATCAAAATTTTTTACTGAATCGTGCCAACAGCGTAGTCAGTGACGCGAAGAATGCATTATTCGCATATGGATACAGTCAGAAGGTCATCACGCAAGTTGAAAACAAAATAAAGTGAAGAACCAATCAACAGTGAAACATCAGAGGAATTCACCACCTCAGCGTTTCTACCATTTGTACCAAGTACAAGAATTTCAACTCTAAAGATACACTACGAAGAACTTTGTCTAAAACTCTGTCGTGTGAAAATTCAAGCAGTTTAAGAACATATGCGCGCAGTAAGAAACAAAGAAGTGAAGAAAAACAAAATTGCGGATCACAGTCATCAGTTCAACTGGGATGAGAAGAAATTTATTGACAGAGAATGTAGAACAACGGCTAGGAAAATAAAAGAAACCATCAACAGTGTAGAACGTGACAAACACATAAACAACATCTCATATTAACTTCCTGAGCTTTGGTTGCCAGCCCTACAGAAGAAGTAGTTATTTTCATTTAAGCCCGGAAAATTTAATTACCGTGATTAACTGTAATTAACAACTTGTTCCTAATTGGTTAATACTTACAAATTTCGATTCTCTGAAATTAGCAAATCAAACTCTGTTTAGCATCTATTTATAAATAGATGCTCAACATCATTTTATTTTCCACGATGATGGGAGAAGGATCTCCCTAAACGGCGCCTACTAAACTATTATGTTCAAGAAATGATAAACCCTTAACAATAACAGTAACAAGGTTAATAACCCGTGACATTGCCCGTACATTGATTATCAATTACACTCACCGTAAATTTAAATTAGCATACAATACAATTCCCAGCTAATTGATAGATAATTAAAAAAGTACACAAAAAGTTATTCAGAACACAGAATATAGTTTTTAGAAGTGTTTTATTGATGCTTTTATAATAAAATCGACTTTTGACAGCGTGTTAACATAGAATTGTTAACTCGCAGAATTAGCCAACTTTCAGAAACTTTTAAATTTGAAAAGTTTTTTGTTTATTATATAAAAAAGCAGAAAATAAAAAAGTTTTTAAAAAAATGAAATAGACAACAACAAAACAATGTTTAATCGCCCGTGACATTCCGAGCGAATCAAATTGCCTTTTGTGAGAATAGAGTTTTTAGGGAATGAAAGACGCTGTTAGAACATTTGAAACATCATAACCGCTTCTGCCTGTCACAGGCAACGCAGACACACAGTATTTAGATGTAGCAGCTAAAAGCAGTTAAAAAAAATAAAAATAAAAAAATACAAAAAAAACAGCATATAAAATAATTGGTATGTGGCCAACAATCATAAAAAAGCATTGAAAATGATCATTGAAGATAGGATATTAAAACCTTAACAGGATAGAGTGTTAACCGTTTAATATACCATCTGCAAAAGTGGTTAAAATATTCCATAGCGAAAAGGCATTATAACATTTGTGAGAACTTTAAAATTTTCAACATACGTTAGTTAACAGAAAAGATGCTAAAAACTCCTTTTCAGGGCTGAGAAGAAGATCAGCTGAAAAAAGACAATGACGTATGAAAATAGATTGAAAGGTAGGTATAGCTTCTGTTAAGGATTTGTGTACAAGATGGTTGATATAGACTCGATTATATTGTCATTTTTCAACGATTATTGCCAATGATCCTTAAAATCGATGAAACAAGCACTTCTCTCGTATAGTTCGTCTCTACTGTATGAACTTCGAGGAAGAATTAATAGTCACTGTGGCAGTATATAAAATGTTAGCAAAACTAAAGAATAAAAAAAAAAAAAAAAAAAAAAAAGGAAGACTCTTCGATTAAGCCATGGTTAACTAAACCGTAGTCAAAATATATTAGACAAACACTGAACATTTTGTAGTTTATCGTTGTTAAAATGCTGTATTAAAATTTTACTGTTTACGTGCCCTCGCTTGTTTGGTAGCGTCGTCGCATGATTAAAGGAGCTATCGTTACTCGGATACCATTTTGGCCGAAAAACAGAGAGTGGGGATATTAATGAACGCGAATAAATCTATACTAGCCTAGGGACCTGCCGTCGAAACGCCGGGTTAAGTCACAAGTAAATGTGTGACCCGGTGTTAAATGCGATGTTGAGTGCTTATTACAGTTGTAAACTGTGCCACACTCCAGGTGAAGCGCCTTAGTACAGGTATACAGTATGTCGTAAATCAAATAGGTAGCTATCTAACTAACGAAAAGGTGTAGCTATGTAACTAACGAAAAGGTGTAGCTATGTAACTGCATATAACATAGAATTACTCATTAATAAGCATTTGGCTACTTTCACTTTTAAGCCAGAGCTAGCTAGTTTGACAGCCACAAATAAAACTAAGAAAGGATATACCAAACCAAATAAAGAATTTAAGAGAATAGAAATAAATAAAGCTAGCTATAGCTAGATAGCTTCAGCAGGGTGCTGCCTGGAAATTTAAGTTTGCAGCCAAGATCTTAAAATTGGATTGTTTAAGATTTGTATATTTCTAAAAAACGTTATGATATATTCATCACATAGGCCTACAGAAAAAGCAGTTTTTTTTCATCTAGGCCCGGAAAATGTTAATTACCGTAATTAACTGTAATTAACAACTTGATCCTGATTGCTTAACTCTTACGCATTTCAATTCTCTGAAATTATATAAATAGAAGCTCAACATCATTTTCCACCTTGCCCGATGACAGGAGAAGGGTCTTTCGAAACGTTGCCTACTAACCTATCATGTTTAAGAAATGATAAACCTTCAACAATAACAGTAACAAGGTTAATAACCCGTGACTTTACCCGTACATTGGTTATCAATTACACTCACCATAAATTTAAATTAGCATACAATACAATTCCCAGCTAATTGATAGACAATAAAAATGTACACAAAAGTTATTCAGGACACAGAATATAGTTTTTAAAGTGTTTCATTGGTGTTTTTATAATAAAATTGACTTTTGACAGCGTATGCATAGAATTGTTAACTCGCAGAATTAGCCAGTTACAGAAACTTTTACATTTGAAAAGTTTTTTTGTTTATTTCATAAAAAAGCAGGAAAAAAAGTTTTAAACTAGACAGCGATAATAACAATGTTTAATTGCCCGTGACATTCATCAATTTATAACAAAACAATTACATTCCTTTGGTTTTAAAAAGGGTCACGGTAAATTTAATTTAGCCTACAAAAAATTCCGAGCGAATCAAATTGCCTTGTGTGAGAATAGAGTTTTTAAGGAATGTTTTAAAGACGCTGTTAGAACATTTGAAACATTATAGCCGCCTCTGCCTGTCACAGGCAACGCAGACACACAGTATTTAGATGTAGCAGCTAAAAGGAGTTAAAAAAAATAAAAGCGAAAAAATGCAAAAAAAACAGCATATAAAATAATTGGTATGTGGCCAACAATCATAAAAAAGCATTGGAAATGATCATTGAAGATAGGATATTAAAACCTTAACAGAATAGAGTGTTAACAGTTTAATATACCATCTGCAAAAGTGGTTAAAATATTCCATAGCGCAAAGGCATTATAACATTTGTGAGAACTTTAAAATTTTAAACATACGTTAGTTAACAGAAAAGATGCTAAAAACTCCTTTTGAGGGCTGAGAAGAAGATCAGCTAAAAGAAGAGAACGACGTATGAAAATAGATTGAAAGGTAGGTAGCTCCTGTTAAAGGATTTGTGTACAAGATGGTTGATATAGACTCGTTTAAACTGTCATTTTTTAACGATTATTTCCAATGATCCTTAAAATCGATGAAACACTTTTCCCGTATTGTCCTTCCCTACGGTATGAAATTCGTGGAAAAATTAGCAGTCGATGTGTCAGTGTATAAAGTGTTAACAAAATTGAAGAATATAAAAACAAAAAAAGGAAGACTCTTCGATTAAGCCATGGTTAACTAAATCTTTGGTCAAAATATATTAGACAAACACTGAACATTTTGTAGTTTATCGTTGGTAAAATGCTGTATTAAAATTTTACTGTTTCTCGTGCCCTCGCTTGTTTGGTAGCATCGTCGCATGATTAAAGGAGCTATCGCTACTCGGATACTATTTTGGCCGAAAAACAGAGAGTGGGGATATTAATGAACGCGATTAAATCTATACTAGCCAAGGGGCCTGCCGTCGAAATGCCGGGTTAAGTCACAAGTGAATATGTGACCCGGTGTTAAATGCGATGTTGAGTGCTTAATACAGCCGTAAACTGTGCCACACTCCACGTGAAGCGCTGTAGTACAGGTATACAGTATGTCGTAATCGAAAAGGTGTAGCTATCTAACTGCATAAAAAATAAGAATTATTGTTTAGAAGCATTTGGCTACTTTCACTTTAAAATCAGAGCTAGCTAGCTTGACAGCCACAATCCCAACATAAAAAAAAGGATATACCAAACTGGATAAAAAATGTAAAAGAATAGAAATAAATAAAGTTAGCTATAGCTGGATGGCTTTAGCAGGGTGCTTCCTGAAAATCTAAGTCAAAATCTTAAAATTGGATTGTTTACAATTTATACATGGCTAGAAAACGTTATAATATATTCATCACATACACATACAGAAAATAAATATTCCTATATATACAAAGTATTTAGAAGAGAAAAAGGTCAAAAGGAGACCTACAAACCTCGCACCACTTTTAAACCAAAATGACCTTTGTAGCATGTTTCCGTTTTTTCGGGTTATGTTGTGTTTCTGAAATCAAGCTTCGTGCAAGAAGTTTGTAAAAATCGGGTTTTGCGGAGTTTTTCCGAAATAAAGCTGCGGCGCAACCCTTTTTGGCAGAATACGGCTATTGGATTCACACAATTTTATCTTTCCAGTCCTCACAGCTATCTTAGAAATTCGGTATTTCATTAGATGCAATATCTCAAAAGAAGTTAATTCTCGCCAATATCAATCTATTTTTCTTTCTTTCTTTTATAGTTGTTTGAATTCTTCGATAATATGAAGTTGTTAGAAAGTAGAAGACACGCAGCTTATCTGGCCTACGTAACTAAAACAGATCATTTAAGAAATTGCTAAAATAATTTCGTTGTTTCAATAATTTTAATCAAGATTAAAGTTAACTAGAACCAGAGGCCAAAAAGTCTCATATCCACTAGGAGGGATATTCCGTGGCGGAAAGTGACGCGCGAAATGAAATGTTAATCTCTACGTGCTCAACTATAAAAAAGCGCCAAGAAATACAACGGCTAACATGAAAGCCAAACAGAGAAGAAAAAATTTGCTTTTATTAAAGAAAAAACTTCCTTTACAAACTTGATGAATACGAATAGAATCCTTTGTGTAAAAAACAAAGAACGACCAAATAAATGTGAATTTGTAATCTTGATACGAGATCTTCACGATTTTGCATACTTTTGTCGCGGTCTTTGTATCTCTCAACAAACATTCGAAGTACTTTTATCTAAAGGTGCTCCATATATTGAAAAATAAACAACAGAAATGCGCAAAACCATTAGTCTACAGGAAAGTGTAAATGTTCCGTTGTGATGTTTATTGAAGTTACAATCGGTGCCAGCTACAGAATGCTGAAGTTACAATTGGTGCCAGCTACAGAATGCTGAAGTTACAATTGGTGCCACCTACAGAATGAATACCCGTCAGTAGGAATATCAGTGTTATTTGGAACGTCTTACTTCAAGAGAAATATATTTAACCACCTTTAACAGAAAGAGAATGGAAAACGTTGCACTCGAGTTTGAACAAAGATGGAATTTTCCCAATGTACTTAGCGCTATTGGCAGTAAACATGTAATTATGCAAGGATGTAAATTTCCATCTTGTTCTTCATTTTTTTAATTACAAAAAGTCATTTAGCATGGTTTTATTGGAAGTTTGTAATGCTAAGTACAAATTTACTTTGGTGGATATAGGAGACATTGGCAAAGTTATGGCAGTCCAGTTAAATTTCCCTGAAGTAAAAAACCGCTCCACTTAAATAGTCTTCTATCGTAAGGGGGTAGGGAGTAGGGGGTGGTTCGATGGTTTTTCTTTAGCAAAGTCGTTTGTTACGTATTTCTCGTGACATCTTTTAGCAAATTTTAAAGCATTAGTTCGATTTGGACGTTGGAAAGATTGTTATAAAACTCTCTTACTGTAGCAGAAAGATGGCCTTGGTTTGGTTTCTTGTTTTTTTGGTTTTTTGTACCTGTTCCTTTTGTTTTCTACCTGTTTCTTTTGTTTTGCAACCATAGGTTGTTTTCCCCTGTAAAGCTTTAACATTTTCCTCATACTTCAGTTTGCATCTGTTAACCAATTCACCTAGCTCCCTTTTTTCAAACAAAGAAAAATTTCTCAATACGAGAAAACCTTTTCGCCATTTTTAACACTTGTTCCAAAATGTCACATACCCACTTTAAAACAAATACCTTAGCGTACTTGGTTTAGACACATTATAATCGATTCTGTTTTCTCTTAGATATAACAATTGACAAATGATTAACACAACAATAGCAGAAGGTAGTGAAAATGCTGGTTTGGCAATCACACTTACGTTTACCATCTACTATTGCGTTATTTTTCTAGGTGGCTTTATTGGTAATGTATTGATAGTGATAGCTGTTTTAAAGTTCAAGCACATGAAAACAGTATTCAACGGATTTCTTGCGAACTTAGCAATTGCTGACATCTTATTTGTTTTGTTTTCTATATTCAATGCTGTTGATTTTTACGTTGGCGAGTGGAGACTTGGAGAAGTTTGGTGTCGCGTTCAGGGCACTTTTATTGAAGCTTCATACACAATATCAGTTTTGACACTTGTTGCAGTCGCTGTAGAAAGATACGTCTCCATATGCTATCCACACAAACGAAAACGTACGTTTAGGCAGAGTTTATATATATCCGCTGCAATGTGGATGATTGCTTTCATATTTTGCTCTCCCTTGTTTTACGGCTATTCCGTACGATTAGAGGAAACATCCGGACGAATAAATAAAAAAAGCAGAAAAATATGCGCAAATGATAACTGGTCAAAGAAATCTCGATTAATTTTTTACGTTGTTCATTCTGTTTTGATTTATTTACTTCCATTGACTGTGATGTGTATATCGCATTACAAAATATCGAAAGTTCTCATCAGACAAAAAAAGATTCAGCCCAATTCCTTAGGTGTTAGAAATAAAAACGTACCAACAATTGCTGGTGTAGCTAACAATGGAAGCACCATTGCATCGATAAACACACCAGAAGGACGACTCCCAGTATCGCAAAGAAATCAACAGCGTAATATAAAGAAACGAATTAATATCATTAAGCTTTTCCTTGTTGTGACTGGCATATTTTTCACTTTATGGACACCATTCATTGTGATTCGATTAGCAAAATATTTCAACACACAAGTGCATGTGATGATTTGGAGAACGTCTCAGCTACTTATACTTGCTACTACTGCAGTTAATTGGATTGTCTATGCTCTGATCAGTCCATCGTTTAAAAAAACTTTTAAATGTATACTTGCCTTTGAGTTTAAGACGGATTCGACATGCATGATGAATGAAACTACAAGGGTTCGTTCAGTGGCTGTTTGAAAATCAGTATAAATCTAATATGGCATTTCCAAAGTGCAACAATCTAAAATAAAATTTGGAGTTTAAGATTTGTTTGGGAAGAGATAATTTCTAATATAAGGATTAATATTTTCTAATTCTTATTTCATTCATTCATTCATTCATTCATTCATGCATTCATTCATCATGAATGCATTTTCGATCCTTTCTGTGCAAAAATTCTTTAACTAAATGACGCGTTAGACCTGTTTTCACTTTTTTCAAGTTTTAAAAAATAGTCTATGAGTTTGAAAAAGCATATTAGACATAATATCAATGTAAAATAACGTACATAAAACCAAGTTACAATACGTAGGTAGAAACCAGGTTACTACAGCATTGAAAAAATGCAGTTGAAGTAAGACCTTGGCATATATGTTTCATTATCCCGGTCGGTATTCATTGATTTATTTTTTATTTTCGCAAAAAAAATTACATACAACTATTTCAAAATTACAGATAAAAGTTCTACATACACATAAGTATAAGCATAAACTCTTACAGTGGTATATATATATGTATGTATCAGGTACATAGAATAAATTGCAGGAGTAAGTAGAAGACTATGTAGTCTTATCATCTTACACCTTATTTAGCCGTTATAAAAAGAGCTGTCAAATAGAGATTGACACTGAAAATGTAAATAAGAATATTAAATGTTGTATTAAATAAAAAGAAAGTGTTCAATTATCACACGTCGTGTTGTTTTAGAAGAAGACTCGCGTATATGTCACGCGATTCTTTGTACCCATTACAGATCAGTATTTTTAGAGTAGCTATTATGTTTTGCGAAGAAAATGCCCATTTACGTGGACATAAAACTGAGTTCAATTTTTAAAGAAATGTTTTTTTAATTTCAAGCCTCGCATATTATGTTGTTTTAGGTGACATTTCGCTAAATTTGTTGTCCTTTAGTTCAGGAATTAATAGTTCTTGTTTAATTATAGCTTTTATCGTGAAAGTTTGACCGTATTTACCCACACATGACAACCTCAACAGGACATTTGTGTGAACGTATTCGGAAACTACGACAGAACATCTCGTGCGTGTTCCTTAAAAGACACTGCTACTCAAGGCCTCTTTTGAACCTCGTTGGCCAGTAATATTGCTCTACTGCAATATTGATTTAATATGCATTTTTTCTTCGATTTGTACCCCGAAACATACATTTTTCAACTTATGTTGTTGAGACACCTTGTACTTCAATATCTCAGCAACAAAAGTGATAAACATTTTATTACAACACCTGCGAAAACTTTCTAAAGTGTTAAGATTTCTACCCCGCCAAATTAGTCGAAAATGTTATCCAGCAAGTCCCTGTGAACTTTTAATATTTGCGATAAGTAAAACATTAGTTGAACATTATTTTAAAAGTTGTAAGGAAGATCAACTTAAAGAGAGAACGGCATACGAACATAGGGCGAAAAGTTGGTAGACGCTTTCATCGATTATGGCCATAATGATCAATAAGGATACACCAATTGAGCGTTGCATCAGTACACGGTTGTAAAAGAATTGAAAATTTATAAGGAAAGAAGACATCCTAAAATATAATCTTTCTAAAAATAATTACGGAATTTTCTACAAAAGTAAGGATTGCATGTTACGTAAATTTATCGCTTAGCAAAGATTCTTTGTTTTTATTGGTTAATATCCATTGCATGCGTTTTCCTGATTTCTCTGTTGTTAGTAAGAATATACACAGATATATCTTGGTAAGGAAACCGTATCACATTCATTCCTCGTATTGTTTTATCGGCGTCTTCTTCATTCTATCTTCCCTTGTCAGAGATACTGGTTGCATCACACATGTGTTGATTGATGGCTAACACAACCATTACAGCAGACAATAACCAAACTGGCATCACTATCACAATTATGTTTACCATGTATTATTGCATTGTATTTCTGAGTGGGCTTATCGGCAATGCACTGATATTGATAGCTGTATTTAAGTTCAAACACATGAAAACAGTATTCAACGGATTTCTTGCGAACCTAGCATTTGCTGATATCTTATTTGTTTTATTTTCGTTATTCAATGCTGTTAATTTTTACGTTGGCGAGTGGAGATTTGGAGAAGTTTGGTGTCGCGTTCAGGGCACTTTTATTGAAGCTTCATACACAATATCAGTTTTGACACTTGTTGCAGTCGCTGTAGAAAGATACGTCTCCATATGCTATCCACACAAACGAAAACGAACGTTTAAACAGAGTTTATATATATCCGCTGCATTGTGGATGATTGCTTTCATATTTTGCTCTCCCCTGTTTTACGGCTATTCCGTACGATTAGAGGAAACATCCGGACGAATAAATAAAAAAAGCAGAAAAATATGCGCAAATGATAACTGGTCAAAGAAATCTCGATTAATATTTTACGTCGTTCATTCTGTTTTGATTTATTTACTTCCATTGACTGTGATGTGTATATCGCATTACAAAATATCGAAAGTTCTCATCAGACAAAAAAAGATTCAGCCCAATACCTTAGGTGTTAGAAATAAAAACGTGCCAACAATTGCTGGTGTAGCTAACAATGGAAGCACCATTGCATCGATAAACACACCAGAAAAACGACTCCCAGTATCGCAAAGAAATCAACAGCGTAATATAAAGAAACGAATTAATATCATTAAGCTTTTTCTTGTTGTGACTGGCATATTTTTCACTTTATGGACACCATTCATTGTGATTCGATTGGCAAAATATTTCACCACACATGTGCATGTGATGATTTGGAGAACGTCTCAGCTACTTATACTTGCTACTACTGCAGTTAATTGGATTGTCTATGCTCTGATCAGTCCATCGTTTAAAAAAACTTTTAAATGTATACTTGCCTTTGACTTCAACAGCAATGCGATATCCATGATGAACGAAACTACACGAGTTCGTTCAATGGTAACTTGAGAATGCCGATGCAATATGCCCATGAACCGAGACACTGTATTTTTTGCCTTGGTGAAAATAATCTAATTGTTGACCACAAGAATCTACCCGTTATGTGCATTTCGGGCATGGCCATGTCGTACAGACATAGGCGTCAACTTTTGGCGCGCCGTCAACCATGCTGTTTTATGCATCTTTAGCGAAGTAGGGATTCGTTATGCGATGTAAATACGGGCATTTAAAGGAGATATAAACGTCTTATATAAGCAAATATAACTTTTGCAGCGCCTACTCTATTCATTAAGCCCCATGTTTGTGAATTCAAAATTTGTTTGCGTGAACTTACGTATTCCTGAAAGCCAGATGTTTACTATTCACGACAAGCTGGTATTTTTTTAAAGATATAAAAAATAATTTTATAGCTAAGCGTCATATCTATAGCCGCAATGTAAAAACGCACAGTTGATATTTTTCGATAGATATTCTGTCACAAAGGATAGGAAATGTGGTGTGGTGATAGAATTTTACTATTTTTTGTGATTTGTTGGGGAATTTAAATTTGCGTGAAAATTAATACGTACATAAAGTATTGCCCATTTTATTGTGCTTTTAATCAGGGAGAAATAGAACATCAGTAGCTAACAATTTGGAGAATCATCAATATGGCATTTCCAAACCGGCTCGATGCCTGGACCTTAATCTTTTTTAAAAATGATTTAATCTTATTCGGGTCTTCTGCAGAAATAACTAAAAGTTACTAAATACTTGATTATTACGGTTTATATATGGCAATATTTCTATGTTGTCTATTAAAAATTTCATGGCTTCTTACTACGACGCAGGACCCTTAAACACCTCTAAGTTTTACCGATCGAAGAAGGAGAGGGTGAATATAT
Organism: Hydractinia echinata; assembly: GCA_030067915.1. Classification (NCBI taxonomy): domain Eukaryota; kingdom Metazoa; phylum Cnidaria; class Hydrozoa; order Anthoathecata; family Hydractiniidae; genus Hydractinia; species Hydractinia echinata. The sequence goes on along the minus strand of JASGCC010000017.1, from coordinate 272,660 downwards.
AAGGAAAGTCAGTTTACGTGAAATCTTGGATGTAATTTGAAAGCAGAACTATAAAATCAGAATACATTATCGATAAAACAATGCATAAGTACAAAGTCAGGAATAATTTATCAAATATTTTTCGAGTGAAATATTTTTAAAAATCACGATGTGAAATTAGATCACAAGTACATTGTTATGCGTCAAAAAGTCAAGTTCGTCGGTATTTTTTGATTTAGACATCCTTGTCCCCAGGGTTTTTCTGGCTTTCAGAGCCGCTATTGCTTAACTGACTTGTTCCCTGAACATCTTTTTTTCCCGACAATGGAACGCCGATAAGAGGGTTGTAAATAAGATTGATAGATAACTACTGAAAACATTGTCCAGTTTCTCTATATTTAGATGCAAACTAAATCTGCCGAGGTCGAATAAGCGCTCTTTAAATAAAGTAAAAATACATATATTACCTGGGAAATATAAAGGAATTATTTAACATAGAAATTTAAATTTTAGAATTTATTGTTTAACGAAAATATAATAAAAGTGCACAACAATAAAAAAACATTGGGTATGAAAAATTAGGGTATAAATATAGTTTGAGAGAAAACTGCAGATAGAGGAAGAGTAGTTGTTATTTGAATATTGGAATCTATTTTAGAAAAACTATTTATGTACATGTAGGAGGTAACTAATTATGCAGTGCTTAAATTAAAAATACAGAAGCATAATTAAAAATCATTAAAAATGGGAGTTCTGTTTTTGTAACGTGTATAAAAAAAATGATAAACAATTATAAAACAAAACAGATATAAAAGAAATAAAGGATAAGAATGATTTAGATTTTTTTTCTTCTGTAAATATTGATAAATTTTGTTTAATATGAAATATTGATGTGTGTAAAGGAAAAAAATAAAAAGATTTAAACAAAGGGGACATAATAATATGAATAACTTGAGTAGCTAAATAAGTAAACATATCCTTAAACTGATTATATCTTCTACATGATATAACAAAGGAACAAAAATATATTATATAATTCATATTACGATGTTAAACACTTAAAATAATCATCCAAAAAAAACCAACCCAAAACAAGATGGTAAATTGAAATAAACAAAATTATAAATATCGATTGGTAAGAGATTGACAATTCCTAAGAAGAAGAAGAAGAAGTAGGAAGAAGAAGGAGGAGGATAAAGAAGAAGAAGAACAAGAACAAGAAGACGAAGAAGAAGAAGAACAAGAAGAACAAGAAGAGGAAGGAAGAACAAGAAGAACAAGAAGAACAAGAAGAACAAGAAGACGAAGGAAGAAGAAGAAGAAGAAGTAGAAGAAGAAGAAGGAGGTAGAGGAAGGAAGAAGGAAGAAGAAGGAGGAGGAAGGAGGAAGAAGGTGGAGAAGGAAGAAGAAGAAGAGGAAAAAAGGAAGGAAGGAAGAAGAGGAAGAAGAAATGAAAGTGTTATCATGGCCAGTTTTTTACTCTAGATACATAAATGCCAAAAAAATAACAGTATATTTATTCGCTAGTATCATCATATATTCAATGAACAGCGATTGTTTCACAGAAGTAACAAATGTTGAAAAATCCGAACCAGCAAAAGTAGAGTTAAATTACAATCAAGTAGACCACGTTCCCTTAAAAGTGGCAACTGAAAAAACACACGCCAATCCATCCAGAAATAGCTCTGCCATATTCAGTACCGTAAAAAACGAGACAATTAACTTTATACAAAATTCCAGGGATGATAATAATGCAACGAAGGCAGAAAAGAGTAGTAAGTGTGAACAAGTCTTTTAATTCACTATCGTTTTCTCTCCATGAACGGGTGTTTCAAGTTGTGAGATTTCGATCAATATTATTACGTCATTGAGAAACTGCTGGCTGATCTTCGTTTTTTTTGCAAAAACATTAGCATAATGTAATTGAAAAAAATGTGATCAAATATTCCTTTGATGTTCCGAATTTTGATGTACAACAAAGTGAATTAAATAAGCAAGTCTCCAATAAGAACGTAATCGCATTATAAAGTTTAATTTGTTACTTTAAAGGAATTGATTAGCATATCTAATTGTTTTAACCTAGCAAGATAGAGTCCTCCTAGCTAAAACACACGCAAACTAAAAAAAATGACATTAATAGAGGACTGGGTGAGAATCCATGGTGCTAAAATCGAGTTAGTTGGACAAAGTTTCAACCAAACACCACGTGAGATTGTTAAATGGCATGTTCAATTTTCAAGTCCATTATTAATACAATTGAGTAAAAGCATTCACAGTGAATGTGTTAATCTAAGTTCAATATATTTAATGAAATCCTATCTCCCAAAATTTTTATTAGAAGATTTTATAAGATATCAGGCTGAAATTTTATTATAAAAACAATAGGTCTATTGTTTAGAACAATAGAGAAACAAAAACTGCCAGCCTGTTCAGAATTTTTTTACAAAAAAAACGTGTAAGGGCTTATTTGAGCAAATACGTTATGTATCTAGGATTGACCCAAAATCAAAAAACTGATTTTCTTAATCCCTAGAGAAAAAGTTAATTTAAAACCATCTTAAGAATTCCAATGATTTTAAAATAATAAAAAAACGATCAACTCATCTCTTATAATACAAAGACTGTGTCTGTCTGTAACAGTCAAAATCGATGTGTTCTTTTTTCTTTGAAGTCTTATTTGTTAATTTTCCAGACGTTACGGTACGTCGTAAATGCATTTAAACTGACGTTAATAGTATTTTTAAAATTAGCGAAGCCATTGCATTGCACTTTATGTTTAAGGCCTTATATCTTGGAAACGGCTAGAAATAACTTAGTCATCTCCCACGCCCAAACAATTTTTTGAAAATCGACGGGTCATTGCCTACGTCATAAAAATTTAAATGACTGATCTTCTTTATTGTTCTTCTGCCTAAGTGGATTTTTCCACGGACCTTATCGACTGGTACTTAATATTAAAACATTCAAACTTGTTATCTTATTGTTTTCACAGAAAAAGCTAGTCGATATCTGAAGACAGCCATCGTTTTGTTGATCGTTCTCCTTATTATCGTTGCGATCTTCATCATCGTTCATTTCTACATCACTCTACGCGGGTAGGTAATAAACATATTTGTAGGTAGCTGCGCTGAGAATATATGAACTACCTTAATGGAATTCGCGAGAATAAATTTTTGCGAGAATTTAATTTCGCGAATAGATAATTTCAATTAATTTTTCAAGAATTTGTTTTCGCGAATGGCCAACTACTTTAACATAATTTGCATAATTAATATTGGTATTCTAGCACAATTTTACGATTATGAAAAAAATAGTTGAAAGGCATTTCGTCCTTCATTAACATATAAGTCTATAAGTCAGATTTATCGGAGGAACCGTTACTTCTATTATTAACGTAGTAAAATTTTCAGGATCTGTGTAGAAAGTCACCGATTGGTGACTCTCCACTTTTACAGTTTAAGATAGTGTAGGTGAGGTAAAGATTGGTGAACACAATGACTTATTATCTCCTAATTTTGCATGGCAAGTGACTAATTTTTATAGTTGTTGACTAGAGTTTTTCCCTAAATGTTTTTAACTTAATTTCCGACTAATAATTTTCCTTTGTGTTCCTACTTAAGTCAATCAACTTGTTGTTTTCATTTATCTAATAAACTTTAGTGATTACAAGACAGGGAAAAATAACAAGGAAGAAAAAACAAAGCCATAATTTATTTCTAAATAATTAAATTTCTTCTTTTTTTCACTAAAACCCAACTATAGCCGGGGGATAGCGACTAGTTCTATGCATTAGTGACTAAAATTTTCCTCGCCTAAGCCCTGTATTCTCCTCCCCCCCCCCTAATAAGATATTTATAATGCAACTTATACAGCTGATATTTGTGTGCTTCACTCTTAGATTCTATTCTGGAGCATTTATACCGAAAAACCACCTGTTAGCCATCGATCCAGATGACTTCACGTGGATATATCAACATATTGATCGATTTCCAATACTGACCAAAAAAAGTTCTTTTCGAACGGTGAATTTATGAAAATTATTAACGTTTTGAAATTTTATTTTGATAATGCTGAACTTGCAGAAAAGAAAGGAAGTTGCTAATTGCGAACCATACGCTACATCTGATTGAAAGCTGTCGAGGAGAATAAAATCGTCTGTCAGAGATACGCTTGTCATGTATTGTCATTCTAAACAGGATACCAAATTTCGATTCTCTGCAATTAAATATATGTCCACGCTCTGTTGATAGATGGGTGCAGGACATCACGAAAGATCACACACCATATGTGTTCAAAAGAGGATGGCCCTTAATAAACATTGCAGACTTAAAGAGATTTATTATAAGATCTTTTGTCTTGTAATATTGGAAATCACGTTTCCCTTTAAGAAAAAACGGAACACGATAAGTTTTTTTATTCAATTTTCGTTATAATTTTTCCTCTAATCCTATATATGCTATTTTTACATAAAGCAATTTAGCTACTTTTGAGATTTTTTTTTACTAATTTTAGAGTTCTTATTATTGCAGCTACATCTTTTTAAATATTACTTCCGCGTTTCTTTTTGAAATTCTTTTTCACCTGGAAGAAAGAAGAGTTTAATATAGAGCGATAAAATCCTGTTAAAGCAAAAAATAAAAAATTATCGCGCTTTTATAATTAAAATTACCAATTCCCTGTTCCTATTCTTTTTTTCTATTTTGACCTTTCCTTTTTCTTCCACTTTTCCTTTCTTCTCTCGTAAAAACAATTCTTTATTCAAAATTCGAAGTTAGATAACTTAAGTTGCCAGTAACTTAGAAAATCCTGGGTTTTCTGAGTATGACTAAAAATCTCTGGAATATATATTAAATATTCTGAACTACCATTTGCACAAATTCATTTTTTCAAAAGTGACTTAGTTTGATTACTGCCAGTAGATAGATAACAGGTTTATCGACAAGATGGATGACATAGTTATCTAATTAATAATTTTGAAAAATACAGAACAGCAGTTTCATTTTGTAAAAAAAAGATATATGAAATTCTCTTTGATATTTTATGCTAAAATCTTTTTTTGAAACTTTCATCACAAAGCGATGATCTAGAAACAAGTTGACTAAATCAAACGACAGCATCACGAATTCCCATCTCCCTGTTGACATGTTGTCCAAGACGCTTACTTACACGACAAAGCATTAATTTTTTTACCTGAGGCAAGATTTATTTGGCTTTTAGAACCTTCAAAAACAGAATGTGAAAGTTCCCTCTAGAACTAAAAGTAATTGAATTTTAACTAGATAGTGGTATTTTGATCAATTTCGGTGACGTCACAAAAAAGTGCTGAAAAAATTATTGCTACCATTTTGTTCCTTTTGTGACGTACTATAAGTGTGCAAAGTTTAATTCAATTCGGACAAGCCTATGAAAAGTTATTGAGGGAGAGCGGAATCCGCCCTCCCCCTTTCCTCTGTCAAAATATGTTCGAAAACCCCGGACCGAATAGGGTTAAAGTAGCCTGGAATCCGTCAACCTTGCGCATCGAAACTTTGGGATAATCTCTCTTTACCAGCCTACTAAAGGCGAATTGAAAACGCCGTCTATGAAGCCGCCTGCGGAAATCGCGAAAGCAAATTTTACACTGGATTTTATTTTCTCCGTTTTTTTACATTCTGCAATTGCGTACATCTAAGTGAATTAATGCTTTATTTTGTGTCATCAAAAAAAGTAGTACAGTTCTTATGTTTTATGTGTTTACTAGTTTATATCCCTTTGTCGCCATGGCAACCTCGCCTGCCACTAAAAGTATCTCATAATTAAACTAAGAGAATTCAAAATTGTTTTAAAAATCGTGATTAGAACTATAAAAATAACTATAGAAGGGATACGGAAGATAGACTGTTGAATTGATGTTTGCCGATATTATACCCTGTATTCGCGAAACTTCAAATTTGTATTTTTTAAACAAGAACGGATATTCGCATATTTGTATTATGCATTAAACCTTTGAAATTTCTCTGTAATATAAAATAATATAAATTCACTTCAGACATATAAAAAAAGAGTATGAGAGTAAACAAAACAACGGCTAGTTACTAATTCGCCATCTTTAATTTCACAGTTTTAAAAAATATTTGTGCATTCGCAATGTTTTATTTCACTTCATTTTGTTTTTCGCAAACATTTCTTTCCTTAACGTGTTTAAATTTTTCAAAGGCATGAAATTTTATACTCTTATATAAAAAAATTGTGCATAAGTGAGTCCTCTGTGACCCAGACGAAATTTAATTTTTCTGATATTTCGGCATTTCTAGGCTATGAAATCTGAATATAATAATAACATAAGCACGTATTATATCCGCAGTAATCTACAGGGTTGTAAAGCTACCTATTGCCTGATAAGAAGGAAATTAGCATTAGATTCGTTATCAAAGGATGTAACCAGATCGAGCATCTTCGTTTTTTTCTACAGCAAAACAAATTTTTGGGTCAGTAGCTACCAATCGTTTATTTGCTCCTAAATGATCTTTAAGAAGTGTGGATTTCAACTTAAATAATTAATTCAGCTTTTGGAAGAGTTTTACTTCTATTTGTCTTAAAGAAATGCCTAAACACCTTGCTTCAGAAGTAAATAATATTATGTTCTCATGCTTCTTCGATATAGCAAAAAAGTAAAAATGAAGCAAAAAGAAAAAAAGCACTAATATCTCAGCTCCAATAAAGTCAATCAGTTCTGACAAAAATGCTAACAATATTATGAGCATTAATTTTCCCACCGAAAACAATACACTTTTCTCGTTCGTTCTTGGGTTGTAACAGCTAAAGTTAATAAAGCTAAATATATTTAATAGACATAACACAAAATTGTTTTGTGCCAGACAGAATTTTTTTATATCATCAGAAAAAGAGATTTATGAAAATTGTTATTCAATGTATTATTATTATTTCTTTTAAACAACATAAAAAATATTAAATACAATATAAAAGTAAAGAATATATAGTGAGTCTTTCATTCATGTATATATCACAAGACGTGTCTCTTATTATATCTCATTTTTATTTGTATTTTAAAAAAAAAAATGTTCCAAAACACGAGCACATTTATTTGTTACATAAAGTTTAATCAAAACTACATTATAATTTTATCATCCTTTAACACAGTTTTACGAATATATTTTTACTAAAATGCCTAATTTTCTCAAAGCTTAAGAAGCATGCAGCATTATTATTTTCGAAATTGAAAAATATAAAATCAGTGGAGATTTTCCCTAGCTTATTTGCTTTCTGAGTAGAAGCAGGCCCAAAATATGTCGAATCCAACAAATGACGCATGTCAGTTATTCCAGGGTGAGACTATTTTTCGTAGTAAGAAAAGTCTCCTCATATATTTTCTTGTGGCGTTCTTATTCTTTCTGTCAGTTTTGGTAAATATTTTGAGTTTGCCGTCAAAACAAAAATATCAGCTAGCTGAAAAGATTGTAAAAAAAGTTTGGCACTTAATTGTGAAAGAGTTTTTATTCGTGTCAATATTATTGGATATTTACATTCTTTTTTTTTGTTGACCTTGTTGAGCTTGAGATCGTATTCAATGTTGGTGCAAGTAGTAGCATTTTTGTGTTTATGTTTACACCAAGCCATGCTCAATTCAAAAGTTTCTCAGCATGCTAAAATATCATACAGCATTGAGTGCTTATTTTCTTACTTAAAATTCAATCCTCATCCACTGTTTTATCTGGTGTAATCTTTTGCAGACCACAACCAGCTTTATCAAAGCAGCGTAAAAAAGTCACATAGTGAGAAAACTCAATGTGGTTACCTCAAACAACACTTGATGTAAATTGAAAAAATCTCTCACAAAGTCTATTCATATGTAATGTTTGTATTATGCTAAATCGTTGATGCGTGTAATTTTAGAAAGGGCGATTCAATAGGTTTCAGGCTTTTGTTATAAGAACCGCTATCGAGATATTTCTATAACAACAAAAACAGTCTATAATCAGTACACAATCTGTAACGACGTTTCCAGAAAGTGGTTAACATAGATTAGATTGATGTAAGTTCACATATTTTTTTCTTTCTTTTTGTATAGTTCTTCTGTATATTGGAATATCTAATGCTGAAAAATGTCGATTCTTTATATTTTGATGTTAAATTATATTTTTTTTAAAGAAAATAAAAAAGTTTTAAGTTCTTAATTATTATTGAAAATTATGTTGCCTTTCCATTCTTTACTATTATACGATTTTAAATTTTTTTATAATGGATGTGACGAATTGCGACCCAGGTTGATAAAAAATAGTTAACCAAGAAGTGTAAATTACTAAGGAAAGAAAAAATTGTATATACTAAACTATTTTTACTATTTTCATATTTACTTTTGATAGCTTCTGTCCATTTTTCCATTGGCTTATATTTTTAAAAGAATGGCTGCAATTGTCAGATAAACAGTAAAATCATCAAAATCATATTAGGAATGCTAAAGAAAGTCAGTTTTGAGCATATTTATGTTCACTCAAAGTATTATGCGAAATATAATACAAATTTATTTGCTTTCTCATTTGGCAAAAGTGAAAATCATCTGAGAAATGTTACGTAATAGGATATATTAAAAAAAAATTGTCGGTAAAATAGAAGAGAAGTTTCGTAAAAAACATTTAATATAAAGCATCGAGTTGTCATTTATCGTTCTAAAAGTAAAAGGAACAAAAAATACGATAAAGTAATACAAATTAAGATTATGAATAATGTAAGACTTTGGCTTATTTCGGCTTCACCCAACACATGTTTAAAAAATATTTCTTCCAAAGTAATAAATCGTAATTTTAATTGTTTTCAGAACAACATATAGCTAACAATTTCATCAGCTAGTGTTATTATTAAATCATTGTAACCAAGTAAAAATTATGAAAATCAAGTAAAAATAAATTAGGCCTAATTATTGAAGAAAATAGAAAATTATGAGGAAACTACAGTTTTAGTTTTATTTATTTACCTTTTGAGCATAAGCTGTTTATTATCTACGAAGCATTCTTAAAAATTTAGCATTTGCAATTTTGTATGTTTTCTCTATTACGCTATTTTATACGCTTCTGTAAAGAATTTTTTTTAAAAAATGCTTTAAAATTTAGAATTTAAAAAGTACTCTTACTTTTCGACATAAATAATTTAAAATATAATTTATGCTTTAAATTATTCAATTTGGCAAAAAACATGCCGAACTTTGCGCATGCGTATTACATATTTAAAAAAACAATTTGTACGCTGTGAGCAGCTTTAAGCATGATTGAACAAAATAAATGCATGCTATTAGCGTAATTATGCCTAAAATGAGAATAATTATATATAGTTTACGGTTGACCAACTTTTAATAATCAGATCAATGAACTTGAATAATGCAGGTGGCATTATCTGATCGTCTACTCAACTGGGCATAATAAGATCATTGAATAGTTGTTAAACCTGTTCTTGATAATTGTTCACAAATTTAATTCACAATATTCGAGAAACTGTTCAAGTAGGAGAGGACCATCTTTAGAAAGATTTTTTATAAGGTAAACTTCAAATAAAGTATTACAATTAAATAAAAATAATAGAAACATAATACAAATTTAATAGGTACTAATTATAAATAAAAAGAAGCAGTTGGTATTACACTTAGAAAAGAATTGATGGAGATATAAATTTAGCTTATGGCATATGTATATTTTATTTTTTGTGATGATGGTTTACAAGTAGCACATCTTCTCATTTCTTTTTAGATGGATAAGAGGCTAGTGATTCTGTTATTCGCCTTCGTGGCTTATGCATCAGCTAAATCTGTTAGCCGTAAGTACTTATTCTTTTAATTTTTTTTTCGTTTTAATTCATTTTCTTTTTTTACTTTTTTCTTTTATATATGACAAAAAAGCAATCTGAAAATAAACATAATATTTCATCTATTCAAAAAATTTATACAAAGGCAAAGTTGTTTTCTTTTTTCAAGAACTTGGTGTACAACGATGTTGACTGATTCAATACCAATTACGAATGAACAAAAACGAACATTTTCAGATTGCTTTTGGTCAGTTTTATGCGATGACATCGTACAGCATACAGCATTTAAAACAATGATAAAAAATCTTCTCCTTACTTCTTCAATCACTCATCTTTTTTATAATTGTAAAAAAGAAATACATTTTTATATTTACTTATGTTTTTGCTTTTAACTCAAAACTTTTAAAAAAATAAAGTGATGAATAAAACGACAGTTTGAAACAATTTAAAGCAAAATGACATTATACAGATTACTGATTTAAAAACCAAAAAGTAACAATCCTGATTGACGAAAAAGGATAGGTAATTATCCTTACACTAGGAAATTCATTTTCTAGGTAGAGATACCAGTTTATGTGGTTCCACTTGTCCTCTTCTTGTGCCCCAACATGTTCCTCTCTTGTTGTGCCTCCCAATTAGCGCAGGCTGCTCTCCTCCTCCTTCCAGGACAAATAATTCCAGTTTGGCTGCATCAGCATGTAATCCCATTTGTTCGCACCATTGCATGAAGATTTGTTCAATGCCATGTTGCACTCAACCTTCATTACAACCAACATGTCCAATTCCATGTGTGCAGCCCACTTGTCCTTCATTTTGCACCTAAGGAACAAGACTATTGACGTTTTCTTTGACAATTTTGGTAACAGGGATCTTTTTACAGTTCCACCAACTTAATAGTACGCACAGCGACATTGACATAACTGACATAACAATTGTTTCTTATAGGTGTAAAGAAATCTGCCATGCCATGTGGCTGCACCCCAGCTCCAGCATGTTAAAACAATGATAAAAAATCTTCTCCTTACTTCTTCAATCACTCATCTTTTTTATAATTTGTAAAAAAGAAATACATTTTTATATTTACTTATGTTTTTGCTTTTAACTCAAAACTTTTTAAAAAAAATAAAGTGATGAAATAAACGACAGTTGAAACAATTTAAAGCAAAATGACATTATACAGATTACTGATTTTAAAAACCAAAAAGTAACAATCCTGATTGACGAAAAAGGATAGGTAATTATCCTTACACTAGGAAATTCATTTTCTAGGTAGAGATAACCAGTTTATGTGGTTCCACTTGTCCCTCTTCTTGTGCCCCAACATGTTCCTCCTCTTGTTGTGCCTCCCAATTAGCGCAGGCTGCTCCTCCTCCTCTTCCAGGACAAATAATTCCAGTTTTGGCTGCATCAGCATGTAATCCCATTTGTTCGCACCATTGCATGAAGATTTGTTCAATGCCATGTTGCACTCAACCTTCATTACAACCAACATGTCCAATTCCATGTGTGCAGCCCACTTGTCCTTCATTTTGCACCTAAGGAACAAGGACTATTGACGTTTTCTTTGACAATTTTGGTAACAGGGATCTTTTTACAGTTCCAACCAACTTTAAATAGTACGCACAGCGACATTGACATAACTGACATAAACAATTGTTTCTTATAGGTGTAAAGAAATCTGCCATGCCATGTGGCTGCACCCCAGCTCCAGCATGTTGTGCCCCTCCACCTCCACCACCACCTCCACCATGTGTTTGTGCACCAGCACCAGCACCATGTGGTTGTGCTCCACCACCACCACCTCCACCCCCACCACCTGCAATGCCAGGACCACCAGGTTCTCCAGGCCCAATGGGACCACCAGGAGGCCCAGGATGCGGAGGACCACCAGGACCACCAGGACCTCCAGGAGGTCCAGGTTGTGGAGGAGCCCAGGACCCCAGGACCTCCAGGACCACCAGGAGCACCAGCACCACCAGCTCCACCACCACCACCAATCTGTCTTCACCATTGTATGAAAATCTGCCCAGCTTCTGCACCAGCATGTGCACCACCACCACCACCATGTTGCTCCACCATGCCCACCTCCATGTCCACCACCATGTTCCACCACCACCACCACCGCCACCACCACCTCCACCACCACCACCAATGTGCAGTTGTGGCCCTCCACCATGCTCGTGTGGAAAATAAGTACGGAAGACGTGTAATTGGCAATTGACCATCTAATATAACTGATGACAATTCAAGGACTTGATAGGAGAAAGATTAAATCGACAAAGTTGACTTGACAACAACGGAATTATTTCTTCAAATGTGAAAGAATGTAAATTATTTTCCTTCGGAAGAAACTTAAGATTTTTTTATAATTAAACTTGTTTTATTTGCATCTCATCTACTTCCATTACTTCCATTACAATCTTATATAGCATGCTCACTATTTTTCATGATACCATTATTTACTTTTATTTCCTGTATAACGCTTTAGTCTAATATTTATTTTACTAAGCGTTTTTTTAATATATTTTATAAAACATAGCAGTCACAACGAATTAAAGGTAATGTTAATAAGAGAGTAATGAAAATTTTCTGTTTTTATAAATATAAATTTTTGACTAAATTATCAGATACTTAACTAATCTAATGCTAAAATGCTGAACCTGAAATATCTATTTTGTTTTAATTCGTTTTGGCTGTTTAATGTTTCTTGCATGAAGGAAAACATAAATTAGTTAGACATTGAAGAGTTTTTGGCACATACATAACATTAATTAACTAATTTTTTAAGAATCAACGCAAGCAATGGCAATACGATCATCGCAAAGTCTGCATAACTGAAGCGGGTAGTGCTGAGCCTTCCATGTCTGACTGATATATGAAAAACAAAAAACAAAAAAATTAGAATAGCTGAAAAGCAACTTAAAATTTATTTTCTGAGGACATTTATTTTTGATCTATTCCAGATACTGGCCTCCAAAAGATCGCCTTGTAGTTGTTTCAGCACCACCGTGCAGTTGTCAAGAACTTCCTCCCCAATTATAACGATCCCCATCTGCCCCAGCAGGCTGTGGACCTCCACCAGCACCTGCTTGGCTCCACCACCGCCACCACCAACCAACCACCACCACCCTCCACCACCAATTCCAGGACCCACCAGGATCAATGGACAGTAGACCACCCGGAGGTCCAGGTGGCGCAGAACCAATGTGGACCCCCAGGACCTCCAGGTCCCCCAGGAACTGGTGGACCCCCAGGACCCCCAGGACCTCCAGGACCACCAGGAGCACCAGCTCCTCCAGCTCCACCACCCCCACCAGTCTGTCTCCACCACTGTATGAGAATATGTCCAGCAACCTGCACCAGCTTGTGCACCACCACCACCACCCCCACCACCACCACTCCACCAGCATGTACATGTGCACCACTCCATGTTTCATGTGGGTAAATAGATTGATCATTGCGATTGCTTATGTTATGTAATAATGAAGAATTTGATGAGTTAAAGAAAAAACAAAACTAATCAAGAAGTTCATTTTGTAAATGACCAATAAAATAGTCACTAAAAATATTTATTTATTTATAGCTGCGACTTTTTTTTTTAACTCCTTGATCAATTTTGTTTGAATGGAGTTTAGTTTAGTCAGTTACAGTTGGCATTTCATAATACACTTTGAAACATAGTCTTACAAAAGTTGAAGTCAGGAAAAAAATTAAGTTTACAAAAATTAAAGTAATCTCGCCGTGCCAGTAAGCAATAAAAAAATCTAAATATGCGGCAACTTGAACTTTGATTTTTTTTGCAGCTAATTAAGTGTTAGTTTTTTCGTTTTTACTGCTAAAGAAGCCTAAATTTGTTGAACTGGAAACAAAAAAAACGTTCTTTGCATATTTTTACAATAAAAGATAAATTTGTTAGATACATATTTATCGTAAAAATCTGTCGCATATTTTTTTGCATAAATTAAAAAAAAAATTAAAAAAATATTTCTTTTACCACAAATATTAAACTTTCAGAGAAATTCAATCAATTTTGTACAAAAACCATGTTTAATATAAAATTATTCTAAAAAAAATATTTTTTATGCACTGAGTTTTAATAAAATCTATTCTGTCGCATTTTTGTGGACACTTTTCTTTTCTTTTGAATTTTTATAAAAAAGAAAATTCTCAACAGTTACAACAATTAACATAACTAAAAGAAGTACCTTGGATTTTTGTTAAGGCAATTATTCGTCTGGTAAAAATTTTGTATGTTGAGAAGTTTGATACAATCAAATTATGAATACTCAATGCACCTGTTCCATTCAAAATTAATTTTGTTCCTGGATTTATTTTCTTTGGTATTTGGAAGCATTTTCATAAAAACCTTTATAGATATAATCTTTATAATCCCAAAATATCGATATACTTTCAAAACCACACTGCAAATAAATAACCTGCTATGTCTATTTAATAACGCTTACGACCACTTAAAAAGTAGATAGCTTTTATGTTGTAGTATTGTCATTAATTGTGCACTTTTTAAGAAACAAGAAAGTCACTCGCGTGGTAAATTTTACAGGCATATAAATTTAAGCACGGTAACCTGTGAAAATAGGAATAAATAGTTAAAAAAAAACACGAAATTTAGTGATAGTTTTATTAAGACAAGCATCCGTAATAAGTCAATATACAGTTTAGTGTTCAAAGTAGTTTTTATGTACAAGCATTTAACTTCGACAATTAGACGACATTATTAGCTTTTTTTTAATAGCACACTTTCAGGATTAGATTAAGTTTTAATTAAGCGACAGCAAGAACTTGGATTGCAATATTAGAACAGACTTAGTCTAATAATCTAGTTACTTTTACATATACACCATTCGTTTATACATACATATCTTTTTCAGCAAACAAACGCTCTCCGTGTGAATGCGCAGCACCACCATGTGCTTGTCAAGAACTTCCACCATCCGTCATTCAAATTCCAGCACCTAGTGCTGGCTGTGGACCAGCGCCAGCTCCTGCCTGCGCACCACCCCCAATGCCTGGACCACCAGGATCACCAGGAGCCCCAGGACCACCAGGAGGACCAGGTGGCCCAGGAGCCCCAGGACCACCAGGGCCACCAGGAGGTCCAGGAGGACCAGGATCACCAGGACCACCAGGACCACCAGGACCACCAGGCGCACCTGCCCCACCAGCTCCTCCACCACCACCAATTTGCCTCCACCATTGTATGAGAATCTGTCCAGCACCTGCTCCAGCTTGTGCTCCTCCACCTCCTCCACCACCACCACCACCTCCTCCTCCACCACCACCACCACCTCCTCCACCTCCACCACCACCTCCACCACCACCACCTCCACCACCAGCTTGCACTTGTGCTCCACCACCTTGTTCATGTGGAAAATAAACAATGCGTTGGCAGAAGGAAGTAAGAAATGATGATTGATAATGTAAACACATACACGTCATCTATGTAGAATAATGGAATGGATGAGAACAATTATATACCTGTATACACATATATTTTTTACGCAATTTAATTTATATATTTGTGAAATAGTAAATACAGATATCTTCACACACATACATAGTTTTAATGTTCCTATTCACAACACATAGTAACCATAAGCGACTGCTTGGTGTTAAAACCACAAGCAGATAAGAAGTATTTCCATTACATACGTTTAACTAACGCTTACATTCTGCTCCATTTCATTATCCTAAACTTATATATGTAGGTAGCATAAAAGCTCATTAGTGGTAAAATAGATTTTTCTGAAGAAATCTAAAACACACATAATTTATTGTTACTGAAAGACTTAAAGGTAATATGCGAATATATAAGGGCAAAACAAGAAATGACTCAACTATTTTTGCCGGGAAATGTCCACAACTTTTTTAAAAAAACAATACGCGTTGCTCACAGCAACAACAATTCGCCACAAACGCAAGGCAAAATGACAGACACAGACGAGCGAACCACGAGGCAAGCTAGCTCTATTTATAAGGAGAATGAAAATGTCTATATAACATTTTATTCACTTATTATATAACCTTCTGCCTAACAAAGTATTTTCAAACTTTGGACCTGAAAATTTATTAGTTTATCAATTATTAGTTTAACAAAATTATGTTCCATATGCGAAGTTATATTACGTTGGTAATGCGATTCAATTTTTGGTGCGTAGCTGTTGAATAAATAAAGCGTGCTGTCATTTTTAAATTTCTAACGCTCGCCTCGGATCGCGTGGCTATCTATTGTTTTAATGATGGATCCCGGTTGTTGACATCAGCATGCTTAGACCTTATTAACGCATATTACCTTTAAATTTATATCTTACCTGCATTATTCGTAATATGATTTAAAAGAAGTATGTGTCAGAGAAATAGATTTATCGTAGGACAAAAGAGCTGAGGGAAAGATTACAAAAATTGCGGTCCTTTCGGCGCGAAAAACTCTACACAAAGATGCTAATCCATTCAAATTACTTCTTTGAAAATTATGTTTTGTAATCTATTCTTACATTAATGTATTCACACGAAACTTATGCACATCAAAACAATGAAACGCCAAAACATAGACACAAATTAAAATTTAAAACTAAAAGATAAAATCAAATTCGTTGTAACTAAACTTTTCTACTACACCAAAGAAGGACACTCTTCCAGCATTTCGTATTCCTTGTTTTAGAGAAAAGATCACCATGTGATTGTGGAGCCGGCGGATGCGGAGGAGGTCCCGGCGTACAAGAACTTCCAATGAGTGTAATTCAAATCCCATCTGGCGGAGCTGGGGGAGCAGGTTGTGCTCCTCCTCCTCCACCACCACCTCCACCACCCCCACCTCCACCACCACCAATTCCCGGACCACCAGGATCACCAGGACCACAAGGACCACCTGGAGGACCAGGAGATGGTGGACCACCAGGACCACCAGGACCACCAGGAGGCCCAGGAGGTCCAGGAATGCCAGGACCAGCAGGACCACCAGGGCCACCGGGAGCACCTGCAGCACCAGCCCCACCACCACCACCAATCTGTCTCCATCATTGCATGAGAATTTGCCCTGCACCTGCCCCTGCTTGTGTTGCTCCTCCTCCACCACCACCTCCTCCACCACCACCGCCACCACCACCGCCACCACCAGCCTGTTCTTGTGCTCCTCCACCATGCAGTTGTGGAAAATAAACCAAATGTGGACATCAAAATTAACCCACGCGTTCGGATAGTATATTTAACGTTTCTATATTATGTAGAAAGTAAAAAGTTTGATTTTGTGAAATAAAATTTAATTTTTTAATCAATTGTTTTTTATTTTTAACTCAAACACTACACACATTTTATCAACAGACACACTATCTCAAGCACATATGCTCCACTGTTCGAAGTGAACAAAAATCAAAACTTAAGTTAATTTAATAGTTTGTTTGCATTCTCTATCCAAAGAGTATAAAATTTACTAATTGAATCATCATGGAGAATGGTGTACATAAAGCCAAAAAGCAACTTCCAATGACTAATTCTATTTTAGAAAAACGCTGTACTCCTCCTTGTGGGGCACCACCACCACCTCCAGCAGGATGCGGTGCACCAGTAGTACAAGAATTACCAATGCAAGTAATCAATTTGCCAGCCGGACCAGCACCAGCAGCGGCAGCAGCAGGATGTGCTCCTCCACCACCACCACCTCCACCTCCACCAATTCCTGGTCCCCCTGGCCCACCAGGTGCACCAGGATCACCAGGAGGACCAGGATGTGGAGGTCCACCAGGACCTCCAGGACCACCAGGAACTCCAGGAGGCCCAGGCTGTGGAGGTCCACCAGGACCACCGGGACCACCAGGAGCTCCAGCCCCACCAGCCCCACCACCACCACCAATCTGTCTTCATCATTGCATGAAAATCTGTCCTGCACCAGCCCCAGCCTGCGTAGCTGCACCACCTCCACCACCTCCACCACCACCGCCACCACCACCACCTCCTCCACCACCACCTCCGCCACCACCACCACCTCCTCCTCCTCCACCACCACCTCCACCACCACCACCACCAGCTTGCACCTGCGCACCACCACCTTGCTCATGTGGTAAATAGGTTCTTGTAAACTAACTTTTTGAGCCAAGAAGAAGAAAAAAGCTGATTATTTCGCATTAGAAAGTTTTCATTGGAATTGCTTGAAGCAAATATTTTTAGAAAAATGTATTTTTATGCATTTTCGGATAGATAAATAAAAAAAATTTTCATAATAAACATATTTTATTTAAACTCGTCGTCTTCTGTAATGTCTATTTTAAAAATTCTAATTTTAAAAATGAAATACTCTTTGGATATATTCTGCTAAAAACATTTATATATGTGGATTAAAGACATATATACTATGTTATTCAAATCTTACGCATATCTCTTATACTAATACACGTATTTGGTTTTGTGTTTTCAAAATGGCCGTACGTAGAGTAATTTATTCACCTGACGGCGAAACCCGTTATTTATTTGTTGGTAAATGACTAATCTTCTTTATTAATATTCGAATTTTATTTAATATGGCCGCCAAATATAGCGATACCTTATCGGGGGGAAAAAATCGGGTAAAAGTGACTAAATTTTTTGCAAGTGACTTAATTTTTCCTTGACCAAAATTCCCCCCGATTATTTTTTCCCCGACTAGTACCTTTACCCGATTTTTTTATACCCGACTAAGAATTTACCCCGACTTTTTTCTTTTATCCTAAACTTTTTTTCTCATTGTTACCACCTTAATAAATTGCAAGGAAGATTACAAAAAAGAATCAGGGACATAAAAAACATAATGGAAACAAAAAGAAACAACATTTTGTGTTTAAACAAACATGAAATTATACAACTATAACATCAGTAGTTCGTTTAAGTCAAACAACGAATGGTATTGGGGTTGTTACAACAAACAAAAAATATAAAAATGACATACCTAAAACTATCTTTTCGCTTCATTTCGCAATGGTTCGAGCTTATATCACCGTGTGTATTTCTGTCAAAATTGTAAATGAAGCGCCGTATGTCACGATAAAAGGGGAATTCATTAAAAAAACGCTATTACATTTCAAAAACCCAAAGTCAAAAACAGATGGATAGGTCCCGTATTCTCTAAAAAATTACGCAGTCTTATGGTCACACCATGGTTTTTGTTTATTTTTTAAACACATAAGAAAGTGTTTTTCACAATAAATTTTATTTTTTTATTTAAAGTAGTTAAAAAAGAACAAGGAATAATAAAATTAAAGTTAAAGTTAAAAAATATATACTTTTATAAAAAATATATACTATACTGTGCTTAAAGAGGACCTACCGCCAAGAAATTAATTCGGCTTAGATTTGTTCATACCATTGTTGGACAACTCGTCCCCACGACTATTTACTTCTAATAGTTCTAGCGAAATAGATCTTAAGTGTTGGATTAACGAATTCAGTATTTATTTGAACTTTTCGCTGTTATAAGTCGTAAAATTACAAAAGTTTAGTATCTATTTTGAACACATTTCTATTTGTTGAGCATTCCTTCGACTAGTTCGCTATATGCGGAAAAAAAAGCAGGGCTTGACATCACAAACGGCAATAATGTACAAGATCAGTGCTTGTTTGAGTAAACAACAACCCTTGTTTTGAACATAGAGATATATGTTTTGAAGCAACGCGACAAATTTTTGTTCGATATAATTGAACAGATTATTATCCTCTACAATGTAGTTACATTAAACTTTGAAAATAAAATATAACGTCTCATCAGAGCAAAGTCCAAATCTTAGAGCAAAGCCGGAATTCAAGTTAGCAAGTAAACAAAAACCCTCCTAAACAGTACAGAAATTAATTATTTTTGTTTGGAGAACAACAACAATAAAACATCGAAAATGAAAGGATTACCCGGTAATGATCACGAAAATAAAGAACAATAGAGCTTTGACTACAGAAAATTCGTTTGCGGCCCAACGTAATTTTTCCTTGCCTTTCTGTTTTCCCTGTGGCAAGAAAAATCACGCTGGGTCTCCTGGCATTGAAAATATTTGTTTATGCCACAAATATTTGAAAAGTTAGGTCCCAATTACAACGCATTAAAATCCCGGCTGTACAATGTTGGAACAATTGAAGTAATGTTGATAAACAATAAAAATCAATTTTTTCAACGGTTTAAAGAGCGGCCAGCGTTAAATATTACACAGTAAATATTCTCACTTTTAATCACTATTGCTTATAACTATTAGGGTAAATTAGAATTGTAATTGAAGCAGGACGGGTTTAAAAATACGGAAACCCTAACTAAATTGATCAGTTGTTGATTCCATTCACATTAAGCTTTTGGAGTTCCCTCATCCTCCACTTCTGAGAGTGCGCGATTTTTTCAGTTGACCATGATGAAATCACCATGTAAACACAAAATGAATTTTAATACTAAAAAAAGTTAAAAAAATTTATCTCCCGCTAACCAGATCTATTATAGATTACAGCCATGATATAAAAAGGGAATAAAGTTGCCGATGTACACTACACATACGCTACATATAAGAACCAGAAAATTAGCACCAGATTTGACTGTCCGGTCCAAAATCAAGAGGTCTAGATTCGTTTTGAGTTACTTTACAATTAAAATTATTTACATGTGCTAAAAATTTAAAGTCACTTGATAAAATGATCTCTATGTCCAATCTATCTTTCTAATCGGTCTGAGCACTTTACCTAAGTACAACAATTGAAAATGTTATCCCCATTTTTTGCATATTTCAAAAAAGAAACATAAAATCAGCAAAATTTTAACCTGATTATTGGTTTCCTTTTTTTCTCATTGTTCTAATAAAAAATGCACAATTTTACTTACATTATTTTGGCGAAAAGTGCGAGTGAAATTCTCCATAAGTTGTTGCAGGTTGATAATGTTTTTTCATAAAAAAATTTAAATCCTTGCGGAAAGTTTTGATTGATCTGATTTAACTTTTATTTCGTTTCGCGCTAACATTAAAATATTGACCAATCAGATTGCTACAAAAACAATACATCACCCACATTTGAAATAGATTACAACTTCACGCACTGTGACGAACAATTGGTAATCAACACTCAGAATTTTATTCGTTCAAAAGTAAGTTGGAAATTGATTCGTTGGAGGCATACTTTTGTATGAGGCGTTTGTCTAAATGAAAAAGATTTTTTTAAAAAGTGACATTTTTGTGCAAACTAAAGAAAGAAAAGAAAACTATTTAACACTATTTAACAACATCATAAATAGCCCTAAAACTAATTTAATTATTTTGATTCTGCACCCCATCTTTTAAGAATATACTCTATAAGAATATTCAAGATGAAATTAGAAAAAAAGTTAAGAATATCTTAAGAATATGATCATCTTGAAATATTGCTTGCATCCTATCGTAAATATTTCGTTTTTTATTCTTTGTTAACTAATATACTAGTTCCCTATCATTGACGCAAATGTCTCTCAGCTGGTTTCCATTTGAAGTATTTTCCCCACAAAATCAAATCGTGTGTCAGTTGAATTAGGCTGCCTAAACATAATACCTTAAGTGTGATTTTTACACCAGTTTGCATTCTCCTTTTAATCTTAACTGTGCCAAGAATATGCAAGAATTTGTCAAGATGAATTTGCCCAAAAATTAAGAATGTTCATGTGGAAATGAAAATTTTTTTGGAAAATAGAGAGGACCTTATTAAGGACTCGTTCGGGAGGCGCTCATTATATATTAATCTCATTCGTGTGAATACGTTACTAGTGGGAAATGTTCTACTGCTAGAAAAATCCATTATGTGGTCATTGTTTCTAATGCCTTTTCAACGGATGAAACGTCGGTCAAACTCTCATAACAAAACCTCCATGTAGCGGACACTTTATAGCGGACACCTCTATATAATGGACATCATTTCAAGGTCCCGATTGACATTAATTACCCCCTGGAACTGACCTCTCTACAGCGGACGGGCTTCAGGATGGGTCTTGTTTTACATTATTATTTAATGAATTCTTCAATCTTTTGTATGTTATCTTTCAGCCAGTTTATGGCTTTTTCAGGGCCATGAAAACGAAAATTTGCAGGGATTTCCAAGCCGTATCCACCTCCGCGGTTAACGCGTTTTCCAGTCACTATAATTTCCATAGAGCAATAAGGGAGGGATAGAAACAAACACGACTTTAGATATATTTTTAGGCACATGACCAACCACCACTTCTTTAGTACAAAGATATTCTAATTTTCAAACAACGATGTTGAACGGACGTGTTTGTTGATTGTTGATAAAAGTTATTGATAAAGTTATGATAAACCAAGATTTTACTCATATTTGTTACAGATTTTAACACAGATTTATTTTGTTATTGATACATGATAACCAAGAAGACATTTTGTGAATTGACTAATAATTTGGAAGGAATTTACAAAATAAGTTGTTGCTCTGAAAATTGATTGCGGGAGAATTTTCTACACCAGCTTCTTACATTCCATCTAATAGAAACCAGGTGATATGAGAAAAATTCTATTTTACACATTAATTTTAACAACATTCGTAATTAGTTCCAGTGATCAACAAGTACATTATGAAACTTCATTACCGTCGTTACCAAAGAATACCCAAGCGAGACATCTTAAAAGAGGGAAATCACGGGTATTGTATTATTCAAATTGCAGTGCCACGTTTAATCTTATTCTTGATGGTGATATTGAAGTTAATCCAGGACCTGGTTTCGTCGCTCCTAAATGCAGTACTTGTTCTAAAGTAGTGAGATGTAACCAAAAACGTCTATTATGTAGTCAATGCCTCGATGTTTCACATGCAGTATGCCAAAATAAACAACACTTGGTTACGAATTCTCGAGTACCGTACGAAACAATGTGTGATCGATGTCTTCATACTGTTCTCCCGTTTCTCAATGTTTCACTAAATACATCCTATGTAGAAAGTGAGAACGACGTATCAATGACTGACTACCATCTTGAAGCGCTGAACAAAAACAAACATTTGTTAAAAATATCTCATTTGAACACTCAATCCTTGATATCTTCTTTCGCAGAATTTCAAGTATTTGCCCATACATATAACTTCGATATAATGACAATGTCTGAAACTTGGTTGAAAAATAATAAACACATTATCGAATATGTTGAATTACCAGGTTTCAAGCTAGTCTATAAAAACCGGGAAGAAAGGCGAGGAGGTGGTGTGGCAGCGTATGTTAAAGATGATATTGACTTTAAATTACGAAATGACATCACAACTTTACATAACGAACTTGAACACATATGGATAGAGATAAATGGTCGCAATAGACATAGCAAAATTCTGTTGGGTGTTTTTTATCAACCGAACTTTGACGATGCAAGCAAAGCTGAATGGCTCAGTAAAGTGGATATTATATTAGATAAAGTCGTGTCTCAGTGGAGAGGTCACATTGTTATTACCGGTGATATGAACATCAACTTGTTGGAGAATTCACAGATCACAACAGTGTACAACGACATTCTTGACTCTCATAACTTAGTACAACATGTTACGAAGCCAACCAGAAGAGGGACTACGCTAATTGACCATTTTATAACAAACGCTCAATGTAAAGTAAAACTTTGTGATGTTACTCCAACACCAGAAATAAGTGATCATGATGCTATATATGCCTGTATCAACACAAGAGTTACAAGATTTCAGCCTCGTTTTAAATATATACGTGATTACAAGAATTACATTTTAAATGATTATGTCACTGACTTTTCGCAATTACCATTGAGTGTTGTTTATTCTTCAGAATCTGCAGATGATAAACTAGATATTCTCAATGAATTAATATCTTCATGTATAGAACGACATGCACCATTGAAACGAATCAAAGTTACCAGACCTCCAGCACCATGGCTAAAAGATCTCCGCATTAATGATATGCAAAGCAAATGTAGAGAATTGCGTCACAAAGCTCACCTGACACAATCTGATAGTGACTGGGATAATTTCAGAGATATTCGAAATAACCTGAAACGTACGATCAAGCACACTAGGAAAACGTTTTTCAAGAAAGCTCTAAGCTCAAAAAGACCTGCAGATGTGTGGAAGTTTATTCACCGTATTCTGAATCCGAAGAAAGATAAAATTTGCCTGGATCCAACCACGCTGAATGATCACTATATATCAACCGCGAATAGAATTTTGAACGCTGTTTCAACTACACAAGATGACTTATTGAATCATATTAACAATTTCCAACTACGCAATGACCGTTCAGAGTTGTATTTTAGACATGTGACCTATGCGGAAGTTGAAACAGAACTGGAATCGCTTCGCATGGATTGTTCCGCTGGATTCGATAATATACCAGTTGCTCTTATAAAACCTGTATTAGAATATCTCATTTCACCTTTAACACATGTTATTAATTCTGGTATTGATGAGCAAAAATTTCATACGCAATGGAAAATCGGAAAGGTTTCTCCAATCCCAAAATGTGACAATGCTACTTCTCCAGATCAGTATCGACCTGTTTCAGTTTTGCCGACCTTGTCTAAAGTGTACGAAAGGTGTATCGCAAACCAAATATGTGAATACATCTCATCTGAGAATGTACTCAAAGACACCATGTCCGGATTTAGAAAGCATCACTCGACTACCACCTTACTGCTGAAAATACGCGATGATATTATAAAAGCCATGGAAAAGGGTGAAGTGACACTAGCAATGTTTTTAGATTATTCCAAGGCATTTGATACAGTTGATTTCAAAACTATCATAACTAAGCTGTATCATCTTGGCTTTTCTAAACCAGCTGTTCTATGGATGTTTTCCTACCTCAACAATCGATTGCAGTACGTTCAAATCGATGACTGTTCATCATCGATGGAGACCGTTCACTTTGGTGTGCCACAGGGTTCAGTTCTAGGGCCGATTCTTTTCAATTTGTACGTAACTGACCTACAAGATGCAGTTCATGGGACAGTTTGTCAATTCGCTGACGACACATCTTGCTATGATCACTGTAAACAAAACGAATTACCGAATGCCATTGAACAACTCACACAACGTTTGGACAACTTGTGTGACTGGTCTTCCAACAACAACCTTGCTTTCAACCAAGGCAAGACTAAAATCATGCTGTTTTCGGGAAGCAGAATATCACAAACACATAAGTTAGATGATGACACACATGTAACCTTCAATATTAAACATTGTGATAAACTTATTGAAAGAGTTGCAAGTTATAAGTTACTTGGTGTGCATTTTGATGAACATTTAGCCTGGGACACTCATTTAAACCAGCTTTTGAAATCTACTTACTGTAAGCTTTCTGTATTGCGCAAATTGAAACATTCAGCTCCTCAGTATTTACGTAAACAGTTAGCGGAGACACTGTTACTCTCTAGACTTGACTACTGCAATGTGGTGTTTTCCAACGCACCAGATTACAAACTTAACCGTATCAACAAAGTTTTAAGATGTGCAGCAGCCTTTGTTACAGCGCACTACTGTACCACAGCAGATATTTTGAATTTGAAATGGTTGCCCTCCAAAGAGAGAATTAACTTGAACATGTTGAAACTCGCTCACAAATCTTTGCACGAAACAGAATTTCCCACATACCTGAAAGGGCTGGAAATGAAGAAAACAGAAAGAACGACAAGAAGTTCTCAAAGATGTGTGTCCGAATTCAAAGTTAACGCATCGGATAAAACTTTTATTGGAAGAAGTAGTCGACAACTGAACGATCTTCCCACCAGTCTACGAAAAGAAGTGGTTTATAAAAAATTTGTTTACGGAGCTAAATGTTATTTATCAGATAGGGCTCTTGCAAAATATATAAATAAACATTAGTTTGTCATCATCCGCTTGTTCTACTCGTTCTATTCCAAGTCCATTTTAGTCTCTGACTTTATTTGATTACATATACTAATACTATAGTATTTCTTTAATATATAATCTGTTTATTTGTTGATTTTGTCTTGTCCCTACGTTTTCTCACCAATTGATTCCACGCTATCGCATCCCACCATGCCTCTAGCCATTTCTCCACTAGTCCTATCTACTCTATTCTCATGTCCATTTCTAATTTTAGTTGATTAATGTTTATACTGAAATATATATTACGCTTTTTAAAATTTTCTTTAATTTTTATTATAAATAGCTGTTTTTAATTAGGGATGAAGAGCCATTGTAAAATATGGATATGCCCGAAATATACCATTATTATTATTATTATTACAATGAGAATTCGTACGAACCACAGCAACTGCATTTGTGTCCACTTCGTTGGTTGGCTCTTTCACGCATTTCAAACACTCACCAATCAGCGCTTTCCAAATATCCATGTAAGCATGGTATCCTCTGACAAAACTGTCACACTCCAACTTTGAACTGTCTTTCATGATCATTAGGGGTTAGCGATCTCGTATTTATTCTCACTAATGAGCACTTCCATGTCTGAGAAATATTATTTTGAAGAGAATTCGTCAATAAAATTATTGCATTGAAATATTCGAATGTTCTAATGTTTTGAATGTTCGAATGATTTAAATAAGGTTCTTCGAATGTACATGTACTTTGAACGAAAGAATCATTGAGGTAAGCAGTTAAAGCAAAGATGTCGTGCTCAAAGTTTCAGCTCTCTGCTTGTATGAGATAAACGTCATCGCTTACGCAAACAACAATCCAAAAATGAGATGTCGAGTGATTGCGGAACACTTCAAGATTGGGAAGACTTGTGTCTCAAATATCTTAAGGAATGCAAACACTCTTCAAAAAGAATATGAATTTTTCAAAGAAAATTGCAAAAAAATGAGACACGAACAATACCACTTGATTAATCAAATTCTAATTGCCTGGTATAAAAAATGTGTGAGCGCAAATTTATTTCCTGATGGTCCAATGTTGAAGGAAGAAGCGATGTTAATAAAAGAAAAATTGGGCAAAGATGATTTAGCTGCGTTCACTGCATCAAACGGTTGGCTTGAAAAGTTTAAACAAACATATGGAATACGTGAGACGAGAATTACAGGTGACGCGGATGACATACCGACAATGACCATTCAGTCATGGATTGAACGCCTACCAGAATTAACTGTAGGATATGAGTTAAAAAACATTTGGAATATGGAAGAAGTCTGGGATTTCTGAAGCGTCAATTGAGAAGGCCTTGAACGACGATTATGATCCATTCGCAAATTTGGATGTCGAAATCGAAGAAAATACGATCGAGGATTTACAAGGCGACGCAGAATACTACACTTAAATTACATCTATTATAGCAGATCAGCAAAAAAAGCTAGTCATAATTAATAATGAATGACCGTTGAAAATTGTTTTCTTTCAAAAGTTAGGATTGTGCCTAGAATCAGGTATGTTATTATAGATCAGTTTTCTTGGACAAGACAACTGGAGCAACTTTGCAAAGAAAAAGTATAATATTCCATCCTGGTTCCATCCTGGTTCTGTATTACTGTACAGAATTAGAATGTATTACGGCCACTGTATTAAAGAAGGAATGAGTTATATAAAACCCCTGCTCAAAATTAGGCGTTCTGTAAATCACCCTTTTCTTATATTCCCGTCTGGTTTATTTTTGGCTCTTCGCACATTGGTGGACAATTAGGCTAAAAAGACTTAAATGACGTCATTTAGTCGAATGTCATTGTATTTTCCGAACTCGAAAAAAACGCAAAACAGCGGGACAAAAATTCAAAATAAGGAAAAGTCTTGTAACCGATTTAAGTGTGTAAATTCAGTTGATACACGCACAAAATGTATATTATGGCTTTGGAATTGTAAATAAAATAATTGAAAAAAAAATTTTCTAATAACTTCCCTGACTCCCTGTTATACGATGATTCACCATAACAAAGAACGTGACGTCATACTAAAAAAGATGACATGCGGTATGCTACGGAATTTATTAAAACAAATGGAAAGGGGAAGGGGAAGCATTTATTGCACATACATAGTAACACAGAATTTTTCCCAAGGTGTTACATTTTAAACATCATGTCTTAGGCAGTGGTTGTTTTAAGAACTATGATTTGGGAAGAAGGAAAACTTTCTTCCCAACTACAAAGCGTAGGGAAAATATCGGCTATTTTGAAATGGCGAAAAAGTTTGATTATTTAAAAACTTTATCAACAAATCAAGTTATTTTTACCCACGAAAAATTGGATTATTTCAGACTTAAGAATAGAAAAATTAGATTTTAAGATATACAAAGATTTTTATGTCAACACAAGAAAAAATATTAAAAACTTAGAAAAAATATCAAAGTACGTTTTTGTTTCAAAAGACCAACAAACTATATCCTATATAAACTATATATAAAACTATATAAAACTATATAAAGTAAATAAAAAAAGTTGATAAACGAGAATTCTTTACTCTAAACAATAAAATCTTAAAGAATTTGAAAATTTCTCGAGGTGTCCGCTAATTAGAAAGGAAAAATCGCCAAAAAGGCCTTTGGTGAAAAAAAATGTGTCCGTTAATTGGAGTGTCCGCTATTTAGAAAGTTTTCTATGAGACCTTGACTAGGATTCGTCCGGTGTAATGAAATTTGTCCGTTAATTGGAGGTTTCTCCTTTTAAGAGTGTCCGTTAATTAGAGAGACTACTGTATTACTTCCAGCTTATTCTGACTGGGCAAAGAAATTATCATGAGCGGTAGCTTTGACAGAGTTGCATAAAAATTTGCATTCTAGATTGTTCTTGTGGCAATATTTAGGCTCCGGTTGTTCTTAGTTTGGAAAAGAATCATGAGTAATTGTTCTTATTTTGTATTTTTCGGCATAGAATCTCAGTTTTTTTTAGATAATTACTGATAATTCTAACAAATGCTATGTTTTGTATTGATCATGCATTTATGGAAACTGCCAAAATAACTGACAAAGTAAAAGGTGTATCACTTTGGTTTGCCATAGTCTTATCTAAAGAACTTTTGGTCGGTACAAAAAGGTTTTGCTCAAAATTAGGTTTAGACTATCGTTTTGTGCAATGACCATCAACGCTTGAAACATAGGGAAATTCTTAGGGTTAATTGCCCTGTGGTAGGCTATAGAAAACTTTGCCCACATTGTCTGAATTGGCCAATTTACCCAACTTGCCTACGATTGGTTGTCGCCTAACATTGTTTGAAACATTTACCTTAATATATCTATTAAGGTAAATGTTTCAAACAATGTTATGTTGCATCCTTTGTATTATCATACAAAGGATGCAATTTTTAAATTACTTTCTAAGTAAACTGGTTCCCTGAGACTCTATATAGCAGTGCATTGGATTTCCTCTTTACTTATTGCGGAATTAGCTAAACCATCAATAAAAATTGTAAACTTTTAGAATGTTTTAGAATTTCGGACAAACACATAAAACATTTATTTTCAATTAGTTTTTGATGAAAATTCAATAAACAATTTTGCTCAGATATATTCAGGACGAAAGGAAATCTCGTATAAGTCAAAAGTTTAGTTTCAAAGGAAGTATATATTTTGCTGACAATGCAATAAAAGCTATAGGAATTACGGTTATTTACAGAGTAAAAAATGGCGGGAGCCGGTCGAAGACATTTCACCTAACATTTTTTTTATCTTTCTGATTGACATTAATATCCTCCACTTATTGCATTGCACAAGATATGCACAAGAATCTCTTTTCAAATTGTACAAATTGCCAAATAGAAGGCGACTGGATTTTCAGCATATTCTGCATTGTGCGATCCCATGTTAAGATAAACCAATCAAAAGCTGCGCCTGCACGTGTTCAAACAAAAATAGAACAAAACATTTTCCGCACAGCTGCCTGTCAAAACCATAAACCTGCCATTTGCGAATGTGCAAGCATTAAATGGTTTTCAATTTGGGTAATCATTGCATTTTAAGAGCTTCACATGTGCACAATTAATTCTATTAACCATATAACCACACCTGCTAGCATAAGCCGTTCTAGATCAATTACTTTCTTCACGGTCAATGATTTTGATCAGTAACAACAGATAGTCTGAATGGAAATGCAACACATTTTTCTTTAACATAAACACTCTCAAAAATAATCGCAATCGCTCAACCGTTCACTTTTTTTGTATATCATCCAATTGCTGGAAGTTGTAATACCCAAATATACCTTTCGGCATGATATGGTATACAAAATTCAATAACTTTGTTAATAATTAATGACTTTAGCATCTTTGTTCGATATTTCTGTACTGGCTTGAGTTAGTTGGGTAGAGATCTCTTAACAGACAGTCAAGGTGAGTTATTTTCCAATACTTTTTAATTCTTACATGTTTTCATGACAGTGCAGTAACAAAAGGCATATAAATATAAGTAGATTGAATATAAAGTAGATGCAACAAGTTTTTATTTTAATGATCTCTCAGAATACAATTTTCATCAAGATTACTGGCGTGTATCTTTCAACACTGTCAGCCTATTTACAATTTCTCTTCAAATTTTACATTTGCCGATTCTGTAAAATATTGACTTCTTCAACCATTGCATTGTTGCACGTTTTAAAAACTAGATTGAAACAAGTAGCCTAGTAGCTAGCTAAGAAAATAATAATGATTGAAAAAAAAAATTGGTCCAATCAAATCCGATGTGTATGCCCTTTTTGAATGACTCTTTATAACTAGAAATGGGGGGGGTGTTTTCTAATAAAATGAATTTATCTTAAAATTCAATGATGCCAGCACTAATAAAGTAGCTAGCTCAGCCATGAGTGATTTAGTAACTTTAAAGTTAAAATTATACACGTGTTGGCATGAATGCTTCGATTTTTTATACTTTAAGCAAATAGAATAATTGATAAAACGCGACATTAAAATATACCAAAAAAGTGCTTCCGAGAATATACAATCTTTGGGTCTCAAATATCTTGCACAAATATGAGCTTAAAAAAAATTAAAAAGGCAAAGAGAAATAACTATGCCTAAGAATGTATGGTTAATTTTTTTTTGAATCCGAAGATTTTAGTTGAAAAGGAAATAGCTATAAAGGATAAAAAACATTTTACACCCTTTTTTTATAAGAATCGTACTTTTTGGTTTGGGCCTCGTGATTTATTTCGAGGATTGAAAATTTTTTAAACTGATTCTTAAATAATTGATTAATGTTTTAATTGAATCTGTTAAAAACGTACTGACATTTACAACGTGGTTGAATAAATAAAGAATAGACCAATACCAAATAAAAGGCCTAATAACCCAACAAGAAAGTGAATATTTCAGATTATTCGAGTTTCGCAAAAACACTCTCAGTCTTTGATGATTGAATAATGCGGTAGGCATTATTCTTAAAATATTTTTAATATTTCGGAAATTAAGCCTTGATGATTGCTACAAAAATTATTCTTATAAAATAGGATAGGCGTGTCCTTACAATATCTATTGTTACGGTAACCGTTTGAGTTGATCTTTATTGAGGATCAGACATATTTAATTCCGCTTAAGGTAGTGGGGCTAGGTTACTTACTTCATGTTGATTGTGAGTGTTTTTTTAACCTTTTTAAATCATATTTTTATACTTATTGAGTTTTTTTTAAATTACGCAAAAAATGGTTTAAATTTGTGAAAATTTCATATCGTGCTGAAAATAATATTTTTTTGCATTCTTCCAAAAATATAACATTTGTGTTCTCCTGATTTCGTACGGTTTTTTTTTGAGCACCACAACAAAATCATGCGGAAAATGATTCAAGTAGAAAACATTCATGGTTGACTAATCATGCGCAAAAGAGTTTAAATGCTACCAGCTTTGTTTACAGTTATGAAATTAAAAGTGTAAAATTTATCTACCTATCTTATCTACGACGATCATATTTTTTTGAAACCTAATTTCAGCTTGGAAGAAAAATTTACCTTGAGGTAAAGAAAGGTTTTCAGTTAAACTAGAGTTCACTACTGAGTAATCTTTCATTTTGTTATAAACAGTTTTATCTACTTTGCAAAGGAATCAGCTATGGGTTGATTACTTAACCTTCATTTTAAGTAGTGCAAAAAATGTAAAGATATATTTATTTATATTTATATTTATTCTTATATTTATCTCGTCTTATTTAGATGAGGTCCTGTATCGCCGTATTATTACTTTTGGTGGCTATTGCCAACGCCAAGTCAATTCATGGTGAGTACTTATTATAGTAATTGCGTTCTTCCTTAATCATCCTTCCGTCCATTTTTATTTGTTTCTGTGCTTTACAACACCATCTGTTTCTGACAAAGCTCTTTGTTATAAGGTTAAGCAACTGCTTTATTACAACAGCTCATTTTGAGATTTATGTTGCATTAAACATTAGTATTTAACCACCAAAATAAATCTAGTTTTCTTTTTTCGGCTACCTGTTTCCTTTATAAAAGGGTTTTTGATTATCTCCTAACAAAGAAGTTTCCCTTAGTCTTTTACCTGTCTTTGCTCACACAATAATGTTTGTGTGGATGTTTTAATGGCTGTGTATGTAATGTATGTATAAAAAATGGATCATCATTGGAGAAAGTGGAGTCCTTTTCTTTCCACCAGTAAACGTTTTACATCAAAAACAAAACCGAAACGTAGTGACAGAACGGACATTTAAAACAGACATGTAAAATATCACCACAACTGCTTTTCACAGATGTACCATTTTTCATACTTACAAACCTAACAAACAATAAAAACCAATTCGACTAACAACTGACTTTTTTGACGTTTCTCTCTCTATTTTATTGTAGAGGGTGGAAAGAAGAGGAACCCACAAGGTTGTCTTAACGGTTGTCCCGCAAGTTGCGCACCAGCCTGCTTACCAATCTGCTGTGCTCCACCTCCACCACACCACCTCCACCACCACCTCCACCACCTCCACCACCACCACCACCACCACCACCACCACCACCACCTCCACCTCCACCACCACCACCACTCCTCCACCACCTCCACCACCTCCTCCACCTCCACCACCACCACCACCTCCACCACCTCCACCTCCACCACCACCTCCACCACCACCTCCTCCACCACCACCACCGCCTCCTCCACCACCACCACCGCCTCCGCCACCACCACCACCACCACCGCCACCCCACCCACCACCGCCGCCACCACCTCCACACCTCCACCACCTCCACCACCTCCACCTCCACCGACCACCGCCAGCACAAATATTATATGGACCACCTGGATTAGAAGGACCGCCAGGGGGACAAGGACCTTATGGGCCAAGAGGGCAGCCAGGACCACCAGGACCACCTGGACCCACCAGGACCAAACGGACCACAAGGACCTCCTGGATCTCCAGCTTGTCCACCACTCTGTGCGAAGTCTTGTCCTGCCTATTGCCCAGTAAAACTGTTGTCCACCACCTGGAAAAAAATAGATCATTAATTTACCAACGCTGGACATATTTTCAACACTAATGACTTTGAAAACCGAATACGAACGACATGACGACGTGCCTTTTCTGGCATTTAGTATATATAATTATATCCATTTGTAATAAAATGTTTGTATACAATATAGAAATGAAATTCCTTTTGTAAATTTGATGTATTTTTTGCCAAGTAGCTGCAAATAATATTGATTGAACTCCTGTATAGAGATTATTACGTTTTGATTTTACCTTTTAGAATCATTAGCAAGAAGAAGTCCACAAACTTGTGGCCAAAGAGTGCCAGCAACTTGTGCACCAGCTTGTCTACCAGTTTGCTGTGTCCAGCACTCCACCACCTCCACCACCACCTCCACCACCACCACCTCCACCACCACCTCCACCACCACCACCTCACCTCCACCACCACCTACCACACTCACCACCACCCCCACCCCGCCACCTTCCTCCACCCACCACACTCCACCACCACCTCCACCACCACCACCTCCACCACCTCCACCTCCACCACCACCACCACCACCACCACCTCCACCACCTCCACCACCACCACCACCTCCACCACCACCACCACCCCCACCTCCACCACCACCACCACCACCAATTGCTATCCCAGGAAATCCAGGACCACCAGGACATCCAGGACCACCAGGAGGACAGGACCAGCTGGACCACCCAGGACCACCAGGACCCCCAGGACCACCTGGAGCACCTGGACCCGGTGGACCACCTGGAGCACCTGCCCCCACCACCCCCCACCATGTCCTCCTCTTTGCCCAGTAACTTGTGTGCCAACTTGCCCACAATACTGTTGCCCAGCAAAAAAGAAGTAAAATTTACTGATAAAAAATATTGGTTGGTGTTGTAAAAGATGCTGTTAAACCAAGATAAAAGGAAGAATGGAGAAGATTTATAATTAAACTGACCATCTGTTTTACTAACCTACTATGTAGCTTTTTCTTATCTGCGATAACGTAGAGCTGTTAAATGAAATATTTTTTGGTAGTAAAAGTAAAGCGTAGACTTTTTTCTGTATCTCTCTTGCAAACAATATTAATTTTGGTTTCATCGTGCAATAAAGACTAACAAGTACCACAAAAAAAGGTTTTGATACAATGTATCAACAATTTTGCAAGCTGAAACTACACTAGCTAGGATAAATGAATGCTTCCTTCTAAAATCAGTTTAACAGAGCTAATTTAAGATTTCCTTTTGGTAAGCCCGGAGAGGTTCACTTGCAAATAAGATTGCAGCATTGCCAAAAGAAGGAACAAAGTGACGAAAAGTTACATGTTCAAGCACATGCCTGTATTGCTGTTTTTTGCCAGCCATATACAACAAACTTCAATACGTTTATGTTAGGGGTCAACACTAGGTAAAGGTAAGTTGTTGCATTTAAATTCATTGCATCTTAACATCTCACTATCGCTTTATAACGTCAAAAGAAATTCTTAACACCTACCCACTTCTTTGCGTTATGTGATTTTGTGATATACAGTATTAACGGTATTTAGCTGTGTCATAACAAATTATATTGAAATGAAGTTACCTAAGACGTTCAGAATATAAAAAAATTAAAAGTCGATTTTTAAAGTGAAGGAAGGAACGTGAGCCCTATCGCGTTATTTACAATGCTATGAGTTATTACAAATTTTGTCTCAATGTTAAATCATAATAAGATTAAAAAATGATGTAGTGGGATAAACAAGCTTGCGCATACCTTTAAGAGAATAATATTCCCGAGAACTAGTTTCGCGTTAATTGGATAAAAATTAAATTAATGAAAAAAACTCGCAAAATTCGCGAATTAATTCACTAAAGGAAATCAACTAGATATAAACTGTATACAAGATAAGGGGTAAATCATTTTTTAAAGAAAAAAAAACACCTTTTGAGATTTTAGTGGATCAATGAAGTTACGAAGATTAAGAACATAAGCAAACACATTTGTTTATTCCTGTTTCAAGAAAGAAGGATATATTTCTTTACTGTTTTTTTCAAAACGTCATTTTTCTTTTCTTTTTTTATTAACAACATACGACAAAATAGCACACGTCTTCTTTATTGGTCTTCTTCACTTTTTTTTCGCTGTTTCAAGTACAGAAAAAAAGATAGGGACAAGAAAATTAGGTTGCGCTTTTTCTAACAAATAAATAATCAGTCACATGATCACATATTTCGGCGTTAGGCACTCTACAAAAATATACCTTCGTTCTTTTGAGTAATTTCTAAAATTTGACAGGCTAAAGTCCCAACTATTTTACAAAATTTACAAATTCCATGAAACTCAATGTTTACAAATTTATCATCCCCAAGGTAGAAAACTTCAATGTGGAATTTCTGCCAAAAATAAATTTTTGTGGAATTTCGTTTTTTTCGGAAAATACTTATTGCCACTGTCGCCATTCGCGAAAATATGTTCTCGCGAATTTTTGTCAATTCAGTCAGTCGCGAAAATAAATAAATTATAAATAAACAATAAATAAGTAAATTCGCCAATTTTGTTTGGACAACAACAATACAAATTTTATTTTCGCTGATATTGTTCCTGCTGTCTTTTTCTATTTCCATTAAGGTACAAAAACACAACTAGAAATAATAAGGTGTATAGAATTTAAGTAATCGAAAACCAATAGGAAGAAGAACATGACAAGTTGTCCATAATTAGTGTTTTACATTACAGCGAGAATCGTCAAATAACATATTCATAGCTTTTAAGATGGCTATCCAACCTCGTCCCCAGGACCTGTTAGGCTTTTTATATTTGGACGGCCTGAATAAACATATAAAAAGCCTAACAGGTCCTGGGGACGAGGTTGATGGCTATCCCTTTTTGACGACGTACGTTTAAAGGAAGGAGTCACATATGGATTTAGCAATTTAAAGACGCCCTTGTACATACTGGTGCAATTCTGTTTGTCTAAAAAAGATCAAACTGAATGTCAAAACATTTTTTTAACTCTATATGTTTTGGCAAAACTGTTAATAATAACAATTCATATAGACCTAGTTCATGATGTCGTGCATAATTAGTGGAACTTCTAACCGCAAAATCTTAAGAACCAATCACGATTCTTCAAAAAATTATACAAGTTCATAGAAACCTTTCTAAGCTTTTTCATATGCGGGAGGTAAGCTTTGACAATGGAAAAATAAACAAAATGAAACTGTTGGTGTGGAGGAGGGAGGGAGGAGTGGTGGTGAAGATTGAAGTGGAACATAACTAGTGAAAAGGCTGGTGAACAAGTTGCTAAGCGAAATGAAACTGCTTATTCAAATTGTTAAGGGACCTGTTTTATCCCCATCCTCGTCATGTCTCCAGCCGTTGTGCTAAATTGACTAAAATAACTTCAGATTTCATACGTATGTGCGCAAGTATTTTTTAGCGTTTTCCCATTCGTACAAGTTATTTACTCGCTCTTTTATGCTTATTTATCAAGAAATGTTGATTTTATAATTTTAAACTGGTATTTTAGAAAAATCATAGTGACTACAGTTGTAAAGAGGCCATTAGTAGTCGTATTACGACAAAAATTGTATATACACTAGTCGGTGGCCCGTGGAAAATCCATAGGTTCGCAGTTCTTTATATACCGAATCTCGTGCGTATCACTACTGCGGTACAATTTTTGCGCGTAGACAGACAGACGACGGCTGTGGTTATAAAGACTAGTCGGTGGCTTGTTAATGAATCCACAGGTTCGCCCGTCCTTTTTTTACCTCATTTCGTGTGTCTCGCGACTTGCGGTACCATTTTGCGCAGACACAGACAGACGACGGCTATTATTGTATAGAGATTTATTGATAATTAGTGCATGTTCTTAAATAGCCAACATTTTCTTGTTCCTACAAGAATATTCACATTATTTCGTACATTAAGTTAAAAAATAAAAGTTTTTGATATAGTTCTTTTAAAATGTTTTATTTTTAATTTCGGATAGCTTTTTTATCATGTCGAATGTAATTTCGAAGCAATAATTTTTTTGGTTGAGAAATCATGCGCAAAAAACAACAAGGCTACCAGTTTTATTTGTGCTTTTGAAATTACATAGCATTCTGTTACCATATTGAGCCATAGAGAAGCAATAACTAATTTCAAGAATAAAAGAAAAAATTCAAGGTAATAGCTAGAATAAAATCTTAGGGCTTTAAATTTTAACACTTACTTCCTTTAGTAACTACTAGTCATACAAAAATGTATTTTGTAAGGTCCGTCATTAAGTATTTTATACGATGGGGAAAATATATAGCTTTCCATATCCTAAACCGATGAAGTATTAATTCAACTAGTAAATTTTTAAAAATCAAAAGACACTGTCTCAACCATATTGTAATTAGAGTTCATCCATGTTAAATCAAACCTTGAAGACAGTTCTGTCGGTACCTTTTGCGACTCAACGAACGGTTTGTGCTCTACTTTCAAATATTGGACCTACCTAGGACCTACCTAGGACCTACCTAGGACCTACCTAGAACCTACCTAGGAGTTACCTAATTGCATTTCTGATAACATAATTGCTATCACCTTTTTTAGATGAGGTATTGTCTAGCCGTCTTGCTACTTTTGGTAGCTATATCCAATGCCAAATCCATTCATGGTGAGTAAATCACTTTTATACAATGTTATGCCAGCGATATATCTGAAAAAGGAAACATTTTGAAGTCTTATAGTAGTTTAGTTTGCAAAGAATACTTAATAAAACCACATAGTTAACTCAGGTGATCGCTTTGATCGGAAGACGAGTTTGCAGTTAACACTCTTTTTTCTCAGACCTGCTGCGGAAAATTTAAATATACCAATAACGGTCACTGTGTTTTTCAACTCGTCACTTTTTTTAGTCCACATATGTCTAAAGAGATATGTGAACTAAACTTATAATTGTATTTGGCCTGGTTTGATTTTTCTTACGTTTTATTTAATTTTATTATCAATAAAAGCAGAATCTATTTTTATAAGTATCAATATTTATTATCATATAAATATAAATTAACAAAAAGTTTGAAATTTTATTCACTTTCTCAGCCTATCACTGATTCTTATTTATTTGTTTTAATTTTTTTCAGAAGACAAAACAAAAAGAAGTGCACAAGAATGTTCTGATGGTTGTGCGGGAGGTTGTGCACCTGTCTGCTTGCCATCCTGTTGTGGTCAACCTCCTGCTCCTCCACCACCAACACCAACACTTTCACCGCCACCACCACCAGAGGCGTGCCCTCCAATGTGTCCAATTTCTTGCGTAGGTACCTGTCCACAAGCCTGCTGCCAATCGAAGAAGTAGTAAATTGTGATCAACAAATATTACACTATATTCACACACCACGAAAATAGATTTATTTAATATGAACGTATTCTTTACTAGCTTGCTTTAAAGTGCTTTTGATATTTAAGAATAAGATAAAACCGGTCCTCATAGCTATGGAGCCTTATATGTCGGTGCAAATAAATTTTTTAACTCGCTTTTATCATAAGTTGGAACTCTCTATCGTCAGCTATCATGCCGAGTCTTGAAAAATTAAAAAAAGGAAAATAAATTACATTTTCATAATTATTAATTTTTTTATTTTTATTTTAATCTCTATTAATTGGCGTATTGTTAATCTTATTCTACAGACATTGTTTTTCAAAGTTATTTCAAAAATCTTTCTGGTCTTAAGTCCGTTTTCTTTTGACTACATTGCCTGCTATAGTGCAAAAAGCTCACAAGCTTTTTTTATGCGCGTGCGCACTGAGAACAGATTTCTAATTTTTTTCAAAGTGCGCAATCGTTACCAAAAATGTGGAGAGGTTTTGTTTTCTTTCAAAAGTTAGGATTGTGCCTAGAATCAGGTATGTTGATTATAAGATCAGTTTTCTTGAAAAGACAAACTGGAAGCAACTTGGCAAAGAAAAAGTATAATATTCCATCCTGGTTCCATCCTGTTCTGTATTACTGTAAGAATAGAATGTAATTACGGCCACTGTATTAAAGAAGGAATGAGTTATATAAAACCCCTGGCTCAAAATTAGGCGTTCTGTAAATCACCCTTTTCTTATATTCCCGTCTGGTTATTTTTGGCTCTTCGCACATTGGTGGACAATTAGGCTAAAAAGACTGTAAATACGTCATTTAGTCGAATGTCATTGTATTTCCGAACTCGAAAAAAACGCAAAACAGGGGACAAAAATCAAAATAAGGAAAAGTCTTGTAACCGATTTAAGTGTGTAAATTCAGTTGATACACGCACAAAATGTATATTATGGCTTTGGAATTGTAAATAAAATAATTGAAAAAAAATTTTTTCTAATAACTTCCCTGACTCCCTGTTATACGATGATTCACCATAACAAAGAACGTGACGTCATACTAAAAAAAGATGACATGCGGTATGCTACGGAATTTATTAAAACAAATGGAAAGGGGAAGGGAAGCATTTATTGCACATACATAGTAACACAGAATTTTTCCCAAGGTGTTACATTTAAACATCCCGTCTTAGGCAGTGGTTGTTTTAAGAACTATGATTGGGAAGAAGGAAAAACTTTCTTCCCAACTACAAAGCGTAGGAAAATATCGGCTATTTTGAAATGGCGAAAAAGTTTGATTATTTAAAAACTTTATCAACAAATCAAGTTATTTTACCCACGAAAAATTGGATTATTTCAGACTTAAGAATAGAAAAATTAGATTTTAAGATATACAAAGATTTTATGTCAACACAGAAAAAAATATTAAAACTTAGAAAAAATATCAAAAGTACGTTTTGTTTCAAAAGACCAACAAACTATATCCTATATAAACTATATATAAAAACTATATAAAACTATATAAAGTAAATAAAAAAAGTTGATAAACGAGAATTTTTACTCTAAACAATAAAATCTTAAAGAATTTGAAAATTTCTCCGAGTGTCCGCTAATTAGAAAGGAAAAATCGCCAAAAAGGCCTTGGTGAAAAAATGTGTCCGTTAATGGAGTGTCCGCTATTTAGAAAGTTTCTTATGAGACCTTGACTAGGATTCGTCCGGTGTAAATGAAATTTGTCCGTTAATTGGAGGTTTCTCCTTTTAAGAGTGTCCGTTAATTAGAGAGACTACTGTATTACTTCCAGCTTATTCTGACTGGGCAAAGAAATTATCATGAGCGGTAGCTTTGACAGAGTGCATAAAATTTGCATTCTAGATTTGTTCTTGTGGCAATATTTTAGGCTCCGGTTGTTCTAGTTTGGAAAAGAATCATGAGTAATTGTTCTTATTTTGTATTTTTGGCATAGAATCTCAGTTTTTTTAGATAATTACTGATAATTCTAACAAATGCTATGTTTTGTATTGATCATGCATTTATGGAAACTGCCAAAATATACTGACAAAGTAAAAGGTGTATCACTTGGTTGCCATAGTCTTATCTAAAGAACTTTTGGTCGGTACAAAAAGGTTTTGCTCAAAATTAGGTTTAGACTATCGTTTTGTGCAATGACCATCAACGCTTGAAACATAGGAAATTCTTAGGGTTAATTGCCCTGTGGTAGGCTTATAGAAAACTTTGCCCACATTGTCTGAATTGGCCAATTTACCCAACTTGCCTACGATTGGTTGTCCGCCTAACATTGTTTGAAACATTTACCTTAATATATCTATTAAGGAAATGTTTCAAACAATGTTATGTTGCATCCTTGTATTATCATACAAAGGATGCAATTTTTAAATTACTTTCTAAGTAAACTGGTTCCCTGAGACTCTATATAGCAGTGCATTGGATTCCTCTTTACTTATTGCGGAATTAGCTAAACCATCAATAAAAATTGTAAACTTTTAGAATGTTTTAGAATTTCGGACAAACACATAAAACATTTATTTTCAATTAGTTTTTGATGAAAATTCAATAAACAATTTTGCTCAGATATATTCAGGACGAAAGGAAATCTCGTATAAGTCAAAAGTTTAGTTTCAAAGGAAGTATATATTTGCTGACAATGCAATAAAAGCTATAGGAATTACGTATATACAGAGTAAAAAATGGCGGGAGCCGGTCGAAGACATTTCACCTAACATTTTTTTTATCTTTCTGATTGACATTAATATCCTCCACTTATTGCATTGCACAAGATATGCACAAGAATCTTTTCAAATTGTACAAATTGCCAATAGAAGGCGACTGGATTTTCAGCATTATTCTGCATTGTGCGATCCCATGTTAAGAATAAACCAATCAAAAGCTGCGCCTGCACGTGTTAAACAAAAATAGAACAAAACATTTTCCGCACAGGCTGCCTGTCAAAACCATAAAACCTGCCATTTGCGAATGTGCAAGCATTAAATGGTTTTCAATTTGGGTAATCATTGCATTTTAAGAGCTTCACATGTGCACAATTAATTCTATTAACCATATAACCACACCTGCTAGCATAAGCCGTTCTAGATCAATTACTTTCTTCACGGTCAATGATTTTGATCAGTAACAACAGATAGTCTGAATGGAAATGCAACACATTTTTCTTTAACATAAACACTCTCAAAAATAATCGCAATCGCTCAACCGTTCACTTTTTTTGTATATCATCCAATTGCTGGAAGTTGTAATACCCAAATATACCTTTCGGCATGATATGGTATACAAAATAATAACTTGTTAATAATTAATGACTTTGCATCTTTGTTCGATATTTCTGTACTGGCTTGAGTTAGTGGGTAGAGATCTCTTAACAGACAGTCAAGGTGAGTTATTTTCCAATACTTTTTAATTCTTACATGTTTTCATGACAGTGCAGTAACAAAAGGCATATAAATATAAGTAGATTGAATATAAAGTGATGACAAACAAGTTTTTATTTTAATGATCTCTCAGAATACAATTTTCATCAAGATTACTGGCGTGTATCTTTCACACATGTCAGCCTATTTACAATTTCTCTTTCAAATTTTACATTTGCCGATTCTGTAAATATTGACTTCTTCAACCATTGCATTGTTGCACGTTTTAAAAACTAGATTGAAACAAGTAGCCTAGTAGCTAGCTAAGAAATAAATAATGATTGAAAAAAAAAAATTGGTCCAATCAAATCCGATGTGATTCCCTTTTTGAATGACTCTTTATAACTAGAAATGGGGGTTTTTTCTAATAAAATGAATTTATCTTAAAATTCAATGATGCCAGCACTAATAAAGTAGCTAGCTCAGCCATGAGTGATTTAGTAACTTTAAAGTTAAAATTATACACGTGTTGGCATGAATGCTTCGATTTTTTATACTTTAAGCAAATAGAATAATTGATAAAACGCGACATTAAAATATACCAAAAAAGTGCTTCCGAGAATATACAATCTTTGGGTCTCAAATATCTTGCACAAATATGAGCTTAAAAAAATTAAAAAAGGCAAAGAGAAATAACTATGCCTAAGAATGTATGGTTAATTTTTTTTGAATCCGAAGATTTTAGTTGAAGGAAATAGCTATAAAGGATAAAAAACTTTTACACCCTTTTTTTATAAGAATCGTACTTTTTGGTTTGGCCTCGGATTTATTTCGAGGATTGAAAATTTTTTAAACTGATTCTTAAATAATTGATTAATGTTTTAATTGAATCTGTTAAAAACGTACTGACATTTACAACGTGGTTGAATAAATAAAGAATAGACCAATACACAAATAAAAGGCCTAATAACCAACAAGAAAGTGAATATTTCAGATTATTCGAGTTTCGCAAAAACACTCTCAGTCTTGATGATTGAATAATGCGGTAGCATTATTCTTAAAATATTTTTAATTTCGGAAATTAAGCCTTGATGATTGCTACAAAAATTATTCTTAATAAAATAGGATAGGCGTGTCCTTACAATATCTATTGTTACGGTAACCGTTTGAGTTGATCTTTATTGAGGATCAGACATATTTAATTCCGCTTAAGGTAGTGGGGCTAGGTTACTTACTTTCATGTTGATTGTGAGTGTTTTTTTAACCTTTTTAAATCATATTTTATACTTATTGAGTTTTTTTAAATTACGCAAAAAATGGTTTAAATTTGTGAAAATTTCATATCGTGCTGAAAATAATATTTTTTTGCATTCTTCCAAAAATATAACATTTGTGTTCTCCTGATTTCGTACGGTTTTTTTTTTTTGAGCACCACAACAAAAATCATGCGGAAAATGATTCAAGTAGAAAACATTCATGGTTGACTAATCATGCGCAAAGAGTTTAAATGCTACCAGCTTTGTGTTTACAGTTATGAAATTAAAAAGTGTAAAATTTATCTACCTATCTTATCTACGACGATCATATTTTTTGAAACCTAATTTCAGCTTGGAAGAAAAATTTACCTTGAGGTAAAGAAAGGTTTTCAGTTAAACTAGAGTTCACTACTGAGTAATCTTTCATTTTTGTTATAAACAGTTTTATCTACTTTGCAAAGGAATCAGCTATGGGTTGATTACTTAACCTTCATTTTAATAGTGCAAAAAATGTAAAGATATATTTTATTTATATTTATATTTATTCTTAATATTTATCTCGTCTTATTTAGATGAGGTCCTGTATCGCCGTATTATTACTTTGGTGGCTATTGCCAACGCCAAGTCAATTCATGGGAGTACTTATTATAGTAATTGCGTTCTTCCTTAATCATCCTTCCGTCCATTTTATTTGTTTCTGTGCTTTACAACACCATCTGTTTCTGACAAAGCTCTTTGTTATAAGGTTAAGCAACTGCTTTATTACAACAGCTCATTTTGAGATTTATGTTGCATTAAACATTAGTATTTAACCACCAAAATAAATCTAGTTTTCTTTTTCGGCTACCTGTTTCCTTTATAAAAGGGTTTTTGATTATCTCCTAACAAAGAAGTTTCCCTTAGTCTTTTACCTGTCTTTGCTCACACAATAATGTTTGTGTGGATGTTTTAAATGGCTGTGTATGTAATGTATGTATAAAAAATGGATCATCATTGGAGAAAGTGGAGTCCTTTTCTTTCCAC
Organism: Hydractinia echinata; assembly: GCA_030067915.1. Taxonomy (NCBI): domain Eukaryota; kingdom Metazoa; phylum Cnidaria; class Hydrozoa; order Anthoathecata; family Hydractiniidae; genus Hydractinia; species Hydractinia echinata. The sequence goes on along the minus strand of JASGCC010000017.1, from coordinate 228,610 downwards.
CAGTAAACGTTTTACATCAAAAAACAAACCGAAACGTAGTGACAGAACGGACATTTTAAAACAGACATGTAAAATATCACCACAACTGCTTACTTTTTACAGATGTACCATTTTTCATACTTACAAACCTAACAAACAATAAAAAACCAATTCGACTAACAACTACTTTTTTGACGTTTCTCTCTCTATTTATTGTAGAGGGTGGAAAGAAGAGGAACCCACAGGTTGTCTTAACGGTGTTGTCCCGCAAGTTGCGCACCAGCCTGCTTACCAATCTGCTGTGCTCCACCTCCACCACCACCACCTCCACCACCACCTCCACCATCCACCACCACCACCACCACCCCACACACCTCAACCACCACCACCAACCTCCTCCACCACCTCCCACCACCTCCTCCACCTCCTACCACCACCACCACCTCCCCACCCACCTCCACCACCACCTCCACCCACCTCCTCCACCACCACCACCAGCCTCCTCCACCACCACCACCGCCTCCGCCACCACCACCACCACCACCGCCACCACCCACCACCGACCACCACCGCCGCCACCACCTCCACCACCTCCACCACCTCCACCACCCCCACCACCGCCAGCACAAATATTATATGGACACCTGGATTAGAAGGACCGCCAGGGGGACAAGGACCTTATGGGCCAAGAGGGCAGCCAGGACCACCAGGACCACCTGGACCACCAGGACCAAACGGACCACAGGACCTCCTGGATCTCCAGCTTGTCCACCACTCTGTGCGAAAGTCTTGTCCTGCCTATTGCCCAGTAAACTGTTGTCCACCACCTGGAAAAAAATAGATCATTATTTACCAACGCTGGACATATTTTCAACACTAATGACTTTGAAAACCGAAATACGACGACATGACGACGTGCCTTTTCTGGCATTTAGTATATATATATATTATATATCCATATTTAAATATAAATGTTTTTATATGTCATAATTTGAAATAGAATATAAATTTACTTTTGTAGAAATTTGTTGATTCTTGTATTATTGTCACAAGTAGTCTGCAAATCAATATGTTAGAATTGAACTCCGTATAGAGATTAATTACGTTTTGAATTTTACCTTTTAGAATCATTCTACAAGAAGAAGTCCACAAACTGTGGCCAAGAGTGCCCAGCAACTTGTGCACCATGATTGTCTACCAGTCTTGCTGTGCCCAGCACCTCCACCACCCACTCCACCACCCACACCACCTCAACACTCACCACACCCTCACACACCACCCCCACCACCACCACCACCACCCCACCACCTCCACCACCACCCCCACTCCTCCACCACCACCACCCACCTCCACCAACCACCTCCACCACCACCACCTCCACCCTCCACCACCACACACCACCACCACCCCTCCCCACCTCACAACCACCACACTCCACCACCACCACCACCCCCTCACCTCCACACCACCACACCACAATTGCATCCAAGAATCCCCAGGAATCCAGGACCACCAGGACATCCAGGACCAACCAGGAGACAGGAACCAGCTGGACCCAGGACCACCAGACCGCCCAGGACCACCTGGAGCACCTGGACCCGGTGGACCACCTGGAGCACCTGCCCCACCACCCCACCATGTCCTCCTCTTTGCCCAGTAACTTTGTGTGCAACTTGCCCACAATACTGTTGCCCAGCAAAAAAGAAGTAAATTTACTGATAAAAAATATTGGTGTGGTGTTGTAAAAGATGCTGTTAAACCAAGATAAAAAGGAAGAATGAGAAGATTTATAATTAACTGACCATCTGTTTTACTAACTACTATGTAGCTTTTTCTTATCTGCGATAACGTAGAGCTGTTAAATGAAATATTTTTTGGTAGTAAAAGTAAAGCGTAGACTTTTTTCTTGTTATCTCTCTTGCAACAATATTAATTTTGTTTCATCGCTGGCAATAAGGACTAACAAGTACCCAAAAAAAAGGTTTTTGATACAATGTATCAACAAATTTTGCAAGCTGAAACTACACTAGCTAGGATAAATGTGAATGCTTCCTTCTAAAATCAGTTTAACAGAGCTAATTTAAAGTTCCTTTTGGTAAGCCCGGAGAGGTTTCACTTGCAATAAGATTGCAGCATTGCCAAAAGAAGGAACAAAGTGACGAAAAGTTAATGTTCAACACTGCCTGTATTGCTGTTATTTTGCCAGCATATACAACAAACTTCAATACGTTTATGTTAGGGTCAACACTAGGTAAAGGTAAGTTGTTGCATTTAAATTCATTGCATCTTAACATCTCCATCGCTTTATAACGCTCAAAAGAAATTCTTTAACACCTACCCACTTCTTTGCGTTATGTGATTTTGTGATATACAGTATTAACGGTATTTAGCTGTGTCATAACAAATTATATTGAAATGAAGTTACCTAAGACGTTCAGAATATAAAAAAAATTAAGTCGATTTTTAAAGTGAAGGAAGGAACGTGAGCCTATCGCGTTATTTACAATGCTATGAGTTATTACAAATTTTGTCTCAATGTTAAATCATAATAATAATTAAAAAATGAGTAGTGGGGATAAACAAGCTTGCGCATACTTAAGAGAATTAATATTCCCGAGAACTAGTTTTCGGCATTAATTGGATAAAATTAAATTAATTGAAAAAAACTCGCAAAATTCGCGAAATTAATTCACTAAAGGAAATCAACTAGATATAAACTGTATACAAGATAAGGGGTAAATCATTTTTTTAAAGAAAAAAAAAACACCTTTTGAGATTTTAGTGGATCCAATGAAGTTACGAGATTAAGAACATAAGCAAACACATTTGTTTTATTCCTGTTTCAAGAAAGAAGGATAATATTTCTTTTACTGTTTTTTTCAAAACGTCATTTTCTTTTCTTTTTTATAACAACATATCGACAAAATAGCACACGTCTTCTTTTTGGTCTCTTCACCTTTTTTTTCGCTTTCAAGTACAGAAAAAAAGATAGGGACAAGAAAATTAGGTTGCGCTTTTTCTAACAAATAAAATAATCAGTCACATGATCACATATTGGCGTTAGGCACTCTACAAAAATATACCTTCGTTCTTTTGAGTAATTTCTAAAATTTGACAGGCTAAAGTCCCAACTATTTTAACAAAATTTACAAATTCCATGAAACTCAATGTTTACAAATTTATCATCCCCAAGGTAGAAAACTTCAATGTGGAATTTCTGCCAAAAATAATTTTTGTGGAATTCGTTTTTTTCGGAAAAACTTATTGCCACTGTCGCCATTCGCGAAAATATGTTCTCGCGAATTTTTGTCAATTCAGTCAGTCGCGAAAATAAATAAATATAAATAAACAATAAATAAGTAAATTCGCCAATTTTGTTTGGACAACAACAGAATACAAATTTATTTTCGCTGATATTGTTCCTGCTGTCTTTTTCTATTTCCATTAAGGTACAAAAACACAACTAGAAATAATAATAGGTGTATAGAATTTAAGTAATCGAAAACCAATAGGAAGAAGAACATGACAATGTTGTCCATAATTAGTGTTTTACATTACAGCGAGAATCGTCAAATAACATATTCATAGCTTTTAAGATGGCTATCCAACCTCGTCCCCAGGACCTGTTAGGCTTTTTATATTTGGACGGCCTGAATAAACATATAAAAAGCCTAACAGGTCCTGGGGACGAGGTTGATGGCTATCCCTTTTTGACGACGTACGTTTAAAGGAAGGAGTCACATATGGATTTAGCAATTTAAAGACGCCCTTGTACATACTGGTGCAATTCTGTTTGTCTAAAAAAGATCAAACTGAATGTCAAAACATTTTTTTAACTCTATATGTTTGGCAAAACTGTTAATAATAACAATTCATATAGACCTAGTTCATGATGTCGTGCATAATTAGTGGAAACTTCTAACCGCAAAATCTTAAGAACCAATCACGATTCTTCAAAAAATTATACAAGTTCATAGAAACCTTTCTAAGCTTTTTCATATGCGGGAGGTAAGCTTTGACAATGGAAAAATAAACAAAAATGAAACTGTGGTGTGGAGGAGGGAGGGAGGAGTGGTGGTGAAGATTGAAGTGGAACATAACTAGTGAAAAGGCTGGTGAACAAGTTGCTAAGCGAAATGAAACTGCTTATTCAAATTGTTAAGGGACCTGTTTTTTAACGATTGCAGTACGTTCAAATCGATGACTGTTCATCATCGATGGAGACCGTTCACTTTGGTGTGCCACAGGGTTCAGTTCTAGGGCCGATTCTTTTCAATTTGTACGTAACTGACCTACAAGATGCAGTTCATGGGACAGTTTGTCAATTCGCTGACGACACATCTTGCTATGATCACTGTAAACAAAACGAATTACCGAATGCCATTGAACAACTCACACAACGTTTGGACAACTTGTGTGACTGGTCTTCCAACAACAACCTTGCTTTCAACCAAGGCAAGACTAAAATCATGCTGTTTTCGGAAGCAGAATGTCACAAACACATAAGTTAGATGATGACACACATGTAACCTTCAATATTAAACATTGTGATAAACTTATTGAAAGAGTTGCAAGTTATAAGTTACTTGGTGTGCATTTTGATGAACATTTAGCCTGGGACACTCATTTAAACCAGCTTTTGAAATCTACTTACTGTAAGCTTTCTGTATTGCGCAAATTGAAACATTCAGCTCCTCAGTATTTACGTAAACAGTTAGCGGAGACACTGTTACTCTCTAGACTTGACTACTGCAATGTGGTGTTTTCCAACGCACCAGATTACAAACTTAACCGTATCAACAAAGTTTTAAGATGTGCAGCAGCCTTTGTTACAGCGCACTACTGTACCACAGCAGATATTTTGAATTTGAAATGGTTGCCCTCCAAAGAGAGAATTAACTTGAACATGTTGAAACTCGCTCACAAATCTTTGCACGAAACAGAATTTCCCACATACCTGAAAGGGCTGGAAATGAAGAAAACAGAAAGAACGACAAGAAGTTCTCAAAGATGTGTGTCCGAATTCAAAGTTAACGCATCGGATAAAACTTTTATTGGAAGAAGTAGTCGACAACTGAACGATCTTCCCACCAGTCTACGAAAAGAAGTGGTTTATAAAAAATTTGTTTACGGAGCTAAATGTTATTTATCAGATAGGGCTCTTGCAAAATATATAAATAAACATTAGTTTGTCATCATCCGCTTGTTCTACTCGTTCTATTCCAAGTCCATTTTAGTCTCTGACTTTATTTGATTACATATACTAATACTATAGTATTTCTTTAATATATAATCTGTTTATTTGTTGATTTTGTCTTGTCCCTACGTTTTCTCACCAATTGATTCCACGCTATCGCATCCCACCATGCCTCTAGCCATTTCTCCACTAGTCCTATCTACTCTATTCTCATGTCCATTTCGAGTCTAATTTTAGTTGATTAATGTTTATACTGAAATATATATTACGCTTTTTAAAATTTTCTTTAATTTTTATTATAAATAGCTGTTTTTAATTAGGGATGAAGAGCCATTGTAAAATATGGATATGCCCGAAATATACCATTATTATTATTATTATTACAATGAGAATTCGTACGAACCACAGCAACTGCATTTGGTGTCCACTTCGTTGGTTGGGCTCTTTCACGCATTTCAAACACTCACGCAATCAGCGCTTTCCAAATATCCATGTAAGCATGGTATCCTCTGACAAAACTGTCACACTCCAACTTTGAACTGTCTTTCATGATCATTAGGGGTTAGCGATCTCGTATTTATTCTCACTAATGAGCACTTCCATGTCTGAGAAATATTATTTGAAGAGAATTCGTCAATAAAATTATTGCATTGAAATATTCGAATGTTCTAATGTTTTGAATGTTCGAATGATTTAAATAAGGTTCTTCGAATGTACATGTACTTTGAACGAAAGAATCATTGAGGTAAGCAGTTAAAGCAAAGAGTCGTGCTCAAAGTTTCAGCTCTCTGCTTGTATGAGATAAACGTCATCGCTTACGCAAACAACAATCCAAAAATGAGATGTCGAGTGATTGCGGAACACTTCAAGATTGGGAAGACTTGTGTCTCAAATATCTTAAGGAATGCAAACACTCTTCAAAAAGAATATGAATTTTTCAAAGAAAAATTGCAAAAAAATGAGACACGAACAATACCACTTGATTAATCAAATTCTAATTGCCTGGTATAAAAAATGTGTGAGCGCAAATTTATTTCCTGATGGTCCAATGTTGAAGGAAGAAGCGATGTTAATAAAAGAAAAATTGGGCAAAGATGATTTAGCTGCGTTCACTGCATCAAACGGTTGGCTTGAAAAGTTTAAACAAACATATGGAATACGTGAGACGAGAATTACAGGTGACGCGGATGACATACCGACAATGACCATTCAGTCATGGATTGAACGCCTACCAGAATTAACTGAAGGATATGAGTTAAAAAACATTTGGAATATGGAAGAAGTCTGGGATTTCTGAAGCGTCAATTGAGAAGGCCTTGAACGACGATTATGATCCATTCGCAAATTTGGATGTCGAAATCGAAGAAAATACGATCGAGGATTTACAAGGCGACGCAGAATACTACACTTAAATTACATCTATTATAGCAGATCAGCAAAAAAAGCTAGTCATAATTAATAATGAATGACCGTTGAAAATTGTTTTCTTTCAAAAGTTAGGATTGTGCCTAGAATCAGGTATGTTATTATAGATCAGTTTTCTTGGACAAGACAACTGGAGCAACTTTGCAAAGAAAAAGTATAATATTCCATCCTGGTTCCATCCTGGTTCTGTATTACTGTACAGAATTAGAATGTATTACGGCCACTGTATTAAAGAAGGAATGAGTTATATAAAACCCCTGCTCAAAATTAGGCGTTCTGTAAATCACCCTTTTCTTATATTCCCGTCTGGTTTATTTTTGGCTCTTCGCACATTGGTGGACAATTAGGCTAAAAAGACTTAAATGACGTCATTTAGTCGAATGTCATTGTATTTTCCGAACTCGAAAAAAACGCAAAACAGGGGGACAAAAATTCAAAATAAGGAAAAGTCTTGTAACCGATTTAAGTGTGTAAATTCAGTTGATACACGCACAAAATGTATATTATGGCTTTGGAATTGTAAATAAAATAATTGAAAAAAAATTTTTCTAATAACTTCCCTGACTCCCTGTTATACGATGATTCACCATAACAAAGAACGTGACGTCATACTAAAAAAGATGACATGCGGTATGCTACGGAATTTATTAAAACAAATGGAAAGGGGAAGGGGAAGCATTTATTGCACATACATAGTAACACAGAATTTTTCCCAAGGTGTTACATTTTAAACATCCCGTCTTAGGCAGTGGTTGTTTTAAGAACTATGATTTGGGAAGAAGGAAAACTTTCTTCCCAACTACAAAGCGTAGGGAAAATATCGGCTATTTTGAAATGGCGAAAAAGTTTGATTATTTAAAAACTTTATCAACAAATCAAGTTATTTTTACCCACGAAAAATTGGATTATTTCAGACTTAAGAATAGAAAAATTAGATTTTAAGATATACAAAGATTTTTATGTCAACACAAGAAAAAATATTAAAAACTTAGAAAAAATATCAAAGTACGTTTTTGTTTCAAAAGACCAACAAACTATATCCTATATAAACTATATATAAAACTATATAAAACTATATAAAGTAAATAAAAAAAGTTGATAAACGAGAATTCTTTACTCTAAACAATAAAATCTTAAAGAATTTGAAAATTTCTCGAGGTGTCCGCTAATTAGAAAGGAAAAATCGCCAAAAAGGCCTTTGGTGAAAAAAAATGTGTCCGTTAATTGGAGTGTCCGCTATTTAGAAAGTTTTCTATGAGACCTTGACTAGGATTCGTCCGGTGTAATGAAATTTGTCCGTTAATTGGAGGTTTCTCCTTTTAAGAGTGTCCGTTAATTAGAGAGACTACTGTATTACTTCCAGCTTATTCTGACTGGGGCAAAGAAATTATCATGAGCGGTAGCTTTGACAGAGTCGCATAAAAATTTGCATTCTAGATTGTTCTTGTGGCAATATTTAGGCTCCGGTTGTTCTTAGTTTGGAAAAGAATCATGAGTAATTGTTCTTATTTTGTATTTTTCGGCATAGAATCTCAGTTTTTTTTAGATAATTACTGATAATTCTAACAAATGCTATGTTTTGTATTGATCATGCATTTATGGAAACTGCCAAAATAACTGACAAAGTAAAAGGTGTATCACTTTGGTTTGCCATAGTCTTATCTAAAGAACTTTTGGTCGGTACAAAAAGGTTTTGCTCAAAATTAGGTTTAGACTATCGTTTTGTGCAATGACCATCAACGCTTGAAACATAGGGAAATTCTTAGGGTTAATTGCCCTGTGGTAGGCTATAGAAAACTTTGCCCACATTGTCTGAATTGGCCAATTTACCCAACTTGCCTACGATTGGTTGTCGCCTAACATTGTTTGAAACATTTACCTTAATATATCTATTAAGGTAAATGTTTCAAACAATGTTATGTTGCATCCTTTGTATTATCATACAAAGGATGCAATTTTTAAATTACTTTCTAAGTAAACTGGTTCCCTGAGACTCTATATAGCAGTGCATTGGATTTCCTCTTTACTTATTGCGGAATTAGCTAAACCATCAATAAAAATTGTAAACTTTTAGAATGTTTTAGAATTTCGGACAAACACATAAAACATTTATTTTCAATTAGTTTTTGATGAAAATTCAATAAACAATTTTGCTCAGATATATTCAGGACGAAAGGAAATCTCGTATAAGTCAAAAGTTTAGTTTCAAAGGAAGTATATATTTTGCTGACAATGCAATAAAAGCTATAGGAATTACGGTTATATACAGAGTAAAAAATGGCGGGAGCCGGTCGAAGACATTTCACCTAACATTTTTTTTATCTTTCTGATTGACATTAATATCCTCCACTTATTGCATTGCACAAGATATGCACAAGAATATCTTTTCAAATTGTACAAATTGCCAAATAGAAGGCGATTGGATTTTCAGCATATTCTGCATTGTGCGATCCCATGTTAAGATAAACCAATCAAAAGCTGCGCCTGCACGTGTTCAAACAAAAATAGAACAAAACATTTTCCGCACAGCTGCCTGTCAAAACCATAAACCTGCCATTTGCGAATGTGCAAGCATTAAATGGTTTTCAATTTGGGTAATCATTGCATTTTAAGAGCTTCACATGTGCACAATTAATTCTATTAACCATATAACCACACCTGCTAGCATAAGCCGTTCTAGATCAATTACTTTCTTCACGGTCAATGATTTTGATCAGTAACAACAGATAGTCTGAATGGAAATGCAACACATTTTTCTTTAACATAAACACTCTCAAAAATAATCGCAATCGCTCAACCGTTCACTTTTTTTGTATATCATCCAATTGCTGGAAGTTGTAATACCCAAATATACCTTTCGGCATGATATGGTATACAAAATTCAATAACCTTGTTAATAATTAATGACTTTAGCATCTTTGTTCGATATTTCTGTACTGGCTTGAGTTAGTTGGGTAGAGATCTCTTAACAGACAGTCAAGGTGAGTTATTTTCCAATACTTTTTAATTCTTACATGTTTTCATGACAGTGCAGTAACAAAAGGCATATAAATATAAGTAGATTGAATATAAAGTAGATGCAACAAGTTTTTATTTTAATGATCTCTCAGAATACAATTTTCATCAAGATTACTGGCGTGTATCTTTCAACACTGTCAGCCTATTTACAATTTCTCTTCAAATTTTACATTTGCCGATTCTGTAAAATATTGACTTCTTCAACCATTGCATTGTTGCACGTTTTAAAAACTAGATTGAAACAAGTAGCCTAGTAGCTAGCTAAGAAAATAATAATGATTGAAAAAAAAAATTGGTCCAATCAAATCCGATGTGCATGCCCTTTTTGAATGACTCTTTATAACTAGAAATGGAGGGTTTTTTCTAATAAAATGAATTTATCTTAAAATTCAATGATGCCAGCACTAATAAAGTAGCTAGCTCAGCCATGAGTGATTTAGTAACTTTAAAGTTAAAATTATACACGTGTTGGCATGAATGCTTCGATTTTTTATACTTTAAGCAAATAGAATAATTGATAAAACGCGACATTAAAATATACCAAAAAAGTGCTTCCGAGAATATACAATCTTTGGGTCTCAAATATCTTGCACAAATATGAGCTTAAAAAAAATTAAAAAGGCAAAGAGAAATAACTATGCCTAAGAATGTATGGTTAAATTTTTTTTGAATCCGAAGATTTTAGTTGAAAAGGAAATAGCTATAAAGGATAAAAAACTTTTACACCCTTTTTTTATAAGAATCGTACTTTTTGGTTTGAGCCTCGTGATTTATTTCGAGGATTGAAAATTTTTTAAACTGATTCTTAAATAATTGATTAATGTTTTAATTGAATCTGTTAAAAACGTACTGACATTTACAACGTGGTTGAATAAATAAAGAATAGACCAATACCAAATAAAAGGCCTAATAACCCAACAAGAAAGTGAATATTTCAGATTATTCGAGTTTCGCAAAAACACTCTCAGTCTTTGATGATTGAATAATGCGGTAGGCATTATTCTTAAAATATTTTTAATATTTCGGAAATTAAGCCTTGATGATTGCTACAAAAATTATTCTTATAAAATAGGATAGGCGTGTCCTTACAATATCTATTGTTACGGTAACCGTTTGAGTTGATCTTTATTGAGGATCAGACATATTTAATTCCGCTTAAGGTAGTGGGGCTAGGTTACTTACTTCATGTTGATTGTGAGTGTTTTTTTAACCTTTTTAAATCATATTTTTATACTTATTGAGTTTTTTTTAAATTACGCAAAAAATGGTTTAAATTTGTGAAAATTTCATATCGTGCTGAAAATAATATTTTTTTGCATTCTTCCAAAAATATAACATTTGTGTTCTCCTGATTTCGTACGGTTTTTTTTTGAGCACCACAACAAAATCATGCGGAAAATGATTCAAGTAGAAAACATTCATGGTTGACTAATCATGCGCAAAAGAGTTTAAATGCTACCAGCTTTGTTTACAGTTATGAAATTAAAAAGTGTAAAATTTATCTACCTATCTTATCTACGACGATCATATTTTTTTGAAACCTAATTTCAGCTTGGAAGAAAAATTTACCTTGAGGTAAAGAAAGGTTTTCAGTTAAACTAGAGTTCACTACTGAGTAATCTTTCATTTTTGTTATAAACAGTTTTATCTACTTTGCAAAGGAATCAGCTATGGGTTGATTACTTAACCTTCATTTTAAGTAGTGCAAAAAATGTAAAGATATATTTATTTATATTTATATTTATTCTTATATTTATCTCGTCTTATTTAGATGAGGTCCTGTATCGCCGTATTATTACTTTTGGTGGCTATTGCCAACGCCAAGTCAATTCATGGTGAGTACTTATTATAGTAATTGCGTTCTTCCTTAATCATCCTTCCGTCCATTTTTATTTGTTTCTGTGCTTTACAACACCATCTGTTTCTGACAAAGCTCTTTGTTATAAGGTTAAGCAACTGCTTTATTACAACAGCTCATTTTGAGATTTATGTTGCATTAAACATTAGTATTTAACCACCAAAATAAATCTAGTTTTCTTTTTTCGGCTACCTGTTTCCTTTATAAAAGGGTTTTTGATTATCTCCTAACAAAGAAGTTTCCCTTAGTCTTTTACCTGTCTTTGCTCACACAATAATGTTTGTGTGGATGTTTTAATGGCTGTGTATGTAATGTATGTATAAAAAATGGATCATCATTGGAGAAAGTGGAGTCCTTTTCTTTCCACCAGTAAACGTTTTACATCAAAAACAAAACCGAAACGTAGTGACAGAACGGACATTTAAAACAGACATGTAAAATATCACCACAACTGCTCACAGATGTACCATTTTTCATACTTACAAACCTAACAAACAATAAAAACCAATTCGACTAACAACTGACTTTTTTGACGTTTCTCTCTCTATTTTATTGTAGAGGGTGGAAAGAAGAGGAACCCACAAGGTTGTCTTAACGGTTGTCCCGCAAGTTGCGCACCAGCCTGCTTACCAATCTGCTGTGCTCCACCTCCACCACCACCACCTCCACCACCACCTCCACCACCTCCACCACCACCACCACCACCACCACCACACCTCCACCACCACCACCACCTCCTCCACCACCTCCACCACCTCCTCCACCTCCACCACCACCACCACCTCCGCCACCACCACCTCCACCACCACCTCCACCACCACCTCCTCCACCACCACCACCGCCTCCTCCACCACCACCACCGCCTCCGCCACCACCACCACCACCACCGCCTCCACCGCCGCCACCACCACCACCGCCGCCACCACCTCCACCACCTCCACCACCTCCACCACCACCACCACCGCCAGCACAAATATTATATGGACCACCTGGATTAGAAGGACCACCAGGGGGACAAGGACCTTATGGGCCAAGAGGGCAGCCAGGACCACCAGGACCACCTGGACCACCAGGACCAAACGGACCACAAGGACCTCCTGGATCTCCAGCTTGTCCACCACTCTGTGCGAAGTCTTGTCCTGCCTATTGCCCAGTAAACTGTTGTCCACCACCTGGAAAAAAATAGATCATTATTTACCAACGCTGGACATATTTTCAACACTAATGACTTTGAAAACCGAATACGACGACATGACGACGTGCCTTTTCTGGCATTTAGTATATATAATTATATCCATTTGTAATAAAATGTTTGTATACAATATAGAAATGAAATTCCTTTTGTAAATTTGATGTATTTTTTGCCAAGTAGCTGCAAATAATATTGATTGAACTCCTGTATAGAGATTATTACGTTTTTGATTTTACCTTTTAGAATCATTAGCAAGAAGAAGTCCACAAACTTGTGGCCAAGAGTGCCCAGCAACTTGTGCACCAGCTTGTCTACCAGTTTGCTGTGTCCCAGCACCTCCACCACCTCCACCACCACCTCCACCACCACCACCTCCACCACCACCTCCACCACCACCACCCCCACCACCACCACCACCTCCACCACCACCACCACCACCACCACCACCTCCACCACCACCACCACCTCCACCACCACCTCCACCACCACCACCTCCACCACCTCCACCACCACCACCACCACCACCACCACCACCTCCACCACCTCCACCACCACCACCACCTCCACCACCACCACCACCCCCACCTCCACCACCACCACCACCACCAATTGCTATCCCAGGAAATCCAGGACCACCAGGACATCCAGGACCACCAGGAGGACCAGGACCAGCTGGACCACCAGGACCACCAGGACCCCCAGGACCACCTGGAGCACCTGGACCCGGTGGACCACCTGGAGCACCTGCCCCACCACCCCCACCATGTCCTCCTCTTTGCCCAGTAACTTGTGTGCCAACTTGCCCACAATACTGTTGCCCAGCAAAAAAGAAGTAAATTTACTGATAAAAAATATTGGTGTGGTGTTGTAAAAGATGCTGTTAAACCAAGATAAAAAGGAAGAATGGAGAAGATTTATAATTAACTGACCATCTGTTTTACTAACTACTATGTAGCTTTTTCTTATCTGCGATAACGTAGAGCTGTTAAATGAAATATTTTTTGGTAGTAAAAGTAAAGCGTAGACTTTTTTCTTGTATCTCTCTTGCAACAATATTAATTTTGTTTCATCGCTGGCAATAAGGACTAACAAGTACCACAAAAAAAGGTTTTTGATACAATGTATCAACAAATTTTGCAAGCTGAAACTACACTAGCTAGGATAAATGGAATGCTTCCTTCTAAAATCAGTTTAACAGAGCTAATTTAAAGTTCCTTTTGGTAAGCCCGGAGAGGTTTCACTTGCAAATAAGATTGCAGCATTGCCAAAAGAAGGAACAAAGTGACGAAAAGTTATATGTTCAAACACTGCCTGTATTGCTGTTATTTTGCCAGTCATATACAACAAACTTCAATACGTTTATGTTAGGGGTCAACACTAGGTAAAGGTAAGTTGTTGCATTTAAATTCATTGCATCTTAACATCTCACATCGCTTTATAACGCTCAAAAGAAATTCTTTAACACCTACCCACTTCTTTGCGTTATGTGATTTTGTGATATACAGTATTAACGGTATTTAGCTGTGTCATAACAAATTATATTGAAATGAAGTTACCTAAGACGTTCAGAATATAAAAAAAATTGAAAGTCGATTTTTAAAGTGAAGGAAGGAACGTGAGCCTATCGCGTTATTTACAATGCTATGAGTTATTACAAATTTTGTCTCAATGTTAAATCATAATAAGTAAATTAAAAAATGATGTAGTGGGATAAACAAGCTTGCGCATACATTAAGAGAATTAATATTCCCGAGAACTAGTTTTCGCATTAATTGGATAAAAATTAAATTAATTGAAAAAAACTCGCAAAATTCGCGAAATTAATTCACTAAAGGAAATCAACTAGATATAAACTGTATACAAGATAAGGGGTAAATCATTTTTTTAAAGAAAAAAAAACACCTTTTGAGATTTTAGTGGATCCAATGAAGTTACGAAGATTAAGAACATAAGCAAACACATTTGTTTTATTCCTGTTTCAAGAAAGAAGGATATATTTCTTTTACTGTTTTTTTCAAAACGTCATTTTTCTTTTCTTTTTTTATAAACAACATACGACAAAATAGCACACGTCTTCTTTTTGGTCCTCTTCACCTTTTTTTTCGCTGTTCAAGTACAGAAAAAAAGATAGGGACAAGAAAATTAGGTTGCGCTTTTTCTAACAAATAAAATAATCAGTCACATGATCACATATTTCGGCGTTAGGCACTCTACAAAAATATACCTTCGTTCTTTTGAGTAATTTCTAAAATTTGACAGGCTAAAGTCCCAACTATTTTACAAAATTTACAAATTCCATGAAACTCAATGTTTACAAATTTATCATCCCCAAGGTAGAAAACTTCAATGTGGAATTTCTGCCAAAAATAAATTTTTGTGGAATTTCGTTTTTTTCGGAAAATACTTATTGCCACTGTCGCCATTCGCGAAAATATGTTCTCGCGAATTTTTGTCAATTCAGTCAGTCGCGAAAATAAATAAATTATAAATAAACAATAAATAAGTAAATTCGCCAATTTTGTTTGGACAACAACAAATACAAATTTTATTTTCGCTGATATTGTTCCTGCTGTCTTTTTCTATTTCCATTAAGGTACAAAAACACAACTAGAAATAATAAGGTGTATAGAATTTAAGTAATCGAAAACCAATAGGAAGAAGAACATGACAAGTTGTCCATAATTAGTGTTTTACATTACAGCGAGAATCGTCAAATAACATATTCATAGCTTTTAAGATGGCTATCCAACCTCGTCCCCAGGACCTGTTAGGCTTTTTATATTTGGACGGCCTGAATAAACATATAAAAAGCCTAACAGGTCCTGGGGACGAGGTTGATGGCTATCCCTTTTTGACGACGTACGTTTAAAGGAAGGAGTCACATATGGATTTAGCAATTTAAAGACGCCCTTGTACATACTGGTGCAATTCTGTTTGGTCTAAAAAAGATCAAACTGAATGTCAAAACATTTTTTTAACTCTATATGTTTTGGCAAAACTGTTAATAATAACAATTCATATAGACCTAGTTCATGATGTCGTGCATAATTAGTGGAACTTCTAACCGCAAAATCTTAAGAACCAATCACGATTCTTCAAAAAATTATACAAGTTCATAGAAACCTTTCTAAGCTTTTTCATATGCGGGAGGTAAGCTTTGACAATGGAAAAATAAACAAAATGAAACTGTTGGTGTGGAGGAGGGAGGGAGGAGTGGTGGTGAAGATTGAAGTGGAACATAACTAGTGAAAAGGCTGGTGAACAAGTTGCTAAGCGAAATGAAACTGCTTATTCAAATTGTTAAGGGACCTGTTTTATCCCCATCCTCGTCATGTCTCCAGCCGTTGTGCTAAATTGACTAAAATAACTTCAGATTTCATACGTATGTGCGCAAGTATTTTTTAGCGTTTTCCCATTCGTACAAGTTATTTACTCGCTCTTTTATGCTTATTTATCAAGAAATGTTGATTTTATAATTTTAAACTGGTATTTTAGAAAAATCATAGTGACTACAGTTGTAAAGAGGCCATTAGTAGTCGTATTACGACAAAAATTGTATATACACTAGTCGGTGGCCCGTGGACAAATCCATAGGTTCGCAGTTCTTTATATACCGAATCTCGTGCGTATCACTACTGCGGTACAATTTTTGCGCGTAGACAGACAGACGACGGCTGTGGTTATAAAGACTAGTCGGTGGCTTGTTAATGAATCCACAGGTTCGCCCGTCCTTTTTTTACCTCATTTCGTGTGTCTCGCGACTTGCGGTACCATTTTGCGCAGACACAGACAGACGACGGCTATTATTGTATAGAGATTTATTGATAATTAGTGCATGTTCTTAAATAGCCAACATTTTCTTGTTCCTACAAGAATATTCACATTATTTCGTACATTAAGTTAAAAAATAAAAGTTTTTGATATAGTTCTTTTAAAATGTTTTATTTTTAATTTCGGATAGCTTTTTTATCATGTCGAATGTAATTTCGAAGCAATAATTTTTTTGGTTGAGAAATCATGCGCAAAAAACAACAAGGCTACCAGTTTTATTTGTGCTTTTGAAATTACATAGCATTCTGTTACCATATTGAGCCATAGAGAAGCAATAACTAATTTCAAGAATAAAAGAAAAAATTCAAGGTAATAGCTAGAATAAAATCTTAGGGCTTTAAATTTTAACACTTACTTCCTTTAGTAACTACTAGTCATACAAAAATGTATTTTGTAAGGTCCGTCATTAAGTATTTTATACGATGGGGAAAATATATAGCTTTCCATATCCTAAACCGATGAAGTATTAATTCAACTAGTAAATTTTTAAAAATCAAAAGACACTGTCTCAACCATATTGTAATTAGAGTTCATCCATGTTAAATCAAACCTTGAAGACAGTTCTGTCGGTACCTTTTGCGACTCAACGAACGGTTTGTGCTCTACTTTCAAATATTGGACCTACCTAGGACCTACCTAGGACCTACCTAGGACCTACCTAGAACCTACCTAGGAGTTACCTAATTGCATTTCTGATAACATAATTGCTATCACCTTTTTTAGATGAGGTATTGTCTAGCCGTCTTGCTACTTTTGGTAGCTATATCCAATGCCAAATCCATTCATGGTGAGTAAATCACTTTTATACAATGTTATGCCAGCGATATATCTGAAAAAGGAAACATTTTGAAGTCTTATAGTAGTTTAGTTTGCAAAGAATACTTAATAAAACCACATAGTTAACTCAGGTGATCGCTTTGATCGGAAGACGAGTTTGCAGTTAACACTCTTTTTTCTCAGACCTGCTGCGGAAAATTTAAATATACCAATAACGGTCACTGTGTTTTTCAACTCGTCACTTTTTTTAGTCCACATATGTCTAAAGAGATATGTGAACTAAACTTATAATTGTATTTGGCCTGGTTTGATTTTTCTTACGTTTTATTTAATTTTATTATCAATAAAAGCAGAATCTATTTTTATAAGTATCAATATTTATTATCATATAAATATAAATTAACAAAAAGTTTGAAATTTTATTCACTTTCTCAGCCTATCACTGATTCTTATTTATTTGTTTTAATTTTTTTTCAGAAGACAAAACAAAAAGAAGTGCACAAGAATGTTCTGATGGTTGTGCGGGAGGTTGTGCACCTGTCTGCTTGCCATCCTGTTGTGGTCAACCTCCTGCTCCTCCACCACCAACACCAACACTTTCACCGCCACCACCACCAGAGGCGTGCCCTCCAATGTGTCCAATTTCTTGCGTAGGTACCTGTCCACAAGCCTGCTGCCAATCGAAGAAGTAGTAAATTGTGATCAACAAATATTACACTATATTCACACACCACGAAAATAGATTTATTTAATATGAACGTATTCTTTACTAGCTTGCTTTAAAGTGCTTTTGATATTTAAGAATAAGATAAAACCGGTCCTCATTGCTATGGAGCCTTATATGTCGGTGCAAATAAAAAAAATTTAACTCGCTTTTATCATAAGTTGGAACTCTCTATCGTCAGCTATCATGCCGAGTCTTGAAAAATTAAAAAAAGGAAAAATAATTATTAATTATTAATTTTTTTATTTTTATTTTAATCTCTATTAATTGGCGTATTGTTAATCTTATTCTACAGACATTGTTTTTCAAAGTTATTCAAAAATCTTTCTGGTCTTAAGTCCGTTTTCTTTTGACTACATTGCCTGCTATAGTGCAAAAAGCTCACAAGCTTTTTTTATGCGCGTGCGCACTGAGAACAGATTTCTAATTTTTTCAAAGTGCGCAATCGTTACCAAAAATGTGGAGAGGTTTTGCCACATAGCGGGTAATGCAAATAAACCTTTAAAGGCTGAAATACACTATCATTTTTCAATTATCATTGAAAAATGACAGTGTATATAGGAAAAAATGTCATTTTTTACACTCTCATTTCCAATGATCCTTAAAAATTAAAAGTTGAACATGTTCAACTTTTAATTTTTCAATGACATTTTTTTTCTATTGTTTTAAATCGAATATATTGTTTTCGCACACGTGTTTGTTGCACGCGATATATGTTTAGGCGTAAACATAGTTAAAAACGAAGATTTAAACAAGATAATTCACCCGAGAATGAAGACGCAAGAAGCGACTGAAAATTTTATTGAGATTTGGAGAAGCCAGCCCATTTTGTGGGATATCCCACATGATAAAAACTTCAAAGTTGCGGCTAGTTTGACTTTAACAGGAATTGGGTCTCGTAAATGCGTTGCTTTTTCTCAATGTCAACTTCTATGAGATTAAAGGGGAAGTAACCTCTAATTTTTTATTTAAAAAAACAGTAGCCGCAACAAAAAAAACTTGAAATACCTATTTCTTTTCATATAAAAGTTTCACTAACTTAGTAAAAAGTTGTGTTTACTACGCGTGAAATCGCTTCGTTATTCTGACCCCTTTGCGATTTTAAAAGGATTGGGTCGAGTTGAAATTATGACGTTTTTTAGTTCAGAAAGTGTAGTGTGCTGGCGGTGGTAGTATTATTAGTTGTTAATTTACTTAAACATTCGAGTTTAACTGCTTGAAAACATGCCAAATTGCGCCGCCATCAACTGCACTAACAGAACTGGTAATAATAAATCAAAAGAAAATGTTGACGATGTTGTAGTTTTTTTCAAAATTCCCAGCGCAGAGAAAAAAAAAGAGCTTCGAAAAAGATGGTCACATAACATTAGAAGAACTGGTCCCTTGCCTAAGGATTCAGGATTTTATATATGTTTCACGCACTTTGAGCTAGATTGCTTTGAAGGAGATCTTCAGGCAATTACCTGATTTACGTAAATCATTTGTTTTTGTATGTATCAACCAAACACATGCTTCTTTCGTATTTGTTTATCAAAATAAAAAGATACAAGCTCGGTATAAACTTCGTGTTCGTAACCAACAATTACATACCAAGCCAACAAAAATTATATTTTACACAATGATAATTCTTTCTTTTAACATTAATGATTTCCTACTAATAACTTCGTCTCGTTGATTCATTTTTTTTCAAACTTACTTTGACTTTCAAGTTCAAAAATTATGCACCTCACAACAAGTAAATGGTTTCTTCGTCGCATGCATGCCTTGACAGACGGGGGTAATGACAACAATTCGGAAATATCTATCGGCTTTAGAGTATTTATTGCGGATTGCCCATAAAGCACACGATGGTATGTCTTTCTGAACATCTTTTTCTAATCGATTATGTACCCATCAAATCTGTAATACATGTTTTTCCTAAAATGGGAAATTTAAAATTTACCCCCTGTTCACGTACACTCATTCAGAGCACATCTCACTATTGTATTTCTTTATTAGAACGCATCTTCGGTATTCCATTTTTTTTAATCCCTTCATCATTGTTGCTATCCGGGCCTTCTTCATTGAATTTCAAAGATGCAGTTGCATAAAATATTTCGGATGGAGAGCAAGATGTGTTTTTTCACAAAAGATTGTGTTGAAAAGTTTATTGTAAAGAGCTTGGTGAGAAACTTTTTATCATGTTGTGCGTATGGAAAATGTATTTACTTTTTTATTGGACTTTTTATTTTTAACACGATTCAATTTAACAATTTCAATTAATTGAAGACAGAAGGATGTTAAAGATATAAAATGGATATCACTTCAGTCATGATTATAAATATGAAAGACTTTATATTTGGCGAAATTATTTGTACTTTCGAAGCAGTCGTCAGGAATTTCATTATTATCTTTGCAGCACAAACTTTCAGAGAATGAACTCATAGGTCTACAGTGACCACCTCATTTACACCAATTATTGTTTCCAATTCGATTGCCTTCTTTTTGTATAACTTCGTCTTCATGGTTTGAACTTAAAAATTTATCTTGCTCTTCCAACGACATTTCAGGCTCAAAACTAAATGACTTTAGAGCCGAAATGTCTGGAACAGTGTTTTCTTCGTCACTGGACAAGAAACTATGATGCATTTTTTAGTTTCTTATTCGAAAGTCTGTTGCATTATAAGCACCAACATAGGGCCTCGTCTAGCTAGCGCAATGTTTTGAACTATAAAACGTCATATTCAAATTAGAACCCAGTCTTTTTTATTTTGACGCGCTTTTTTCAAAAACGAAGTTTTTGCGGAGATATGAACAGGGAATATAGGTATTTAGAGATAAATTCTTGTGTTTATGTGTTATTTTTCGGATTTTATAAGTTCAAATACAAATACGTAGTCGAAAAAAAAAAATTCACATTTTTGAGGTTACTTCCCCTTTAAGGAGCTCATCAAAATTATTCGGCGGCGTTCTTAAAAATCGCGTATACTTTGCAATTTTCTCCACGCGCAGTTCATACATGAGGGTATTGTAGATGCCAAGTTCAGTTCGCCTATTTAACCACGGCTTCACCCATACATTTCCTTGCTTTCTTTTCCTACGTAGTCAAACGTAGTCTTTTTTGATAACATATACACAGCAACAGCAGCTGCTATTTCTTCTTCAGAGCCCATGTTGCAAAGAAAAACATGCTCAAGTTTCATGTTTTTAATGATAGTGTATTCGCGCCAAAATTTGTCATTTTTAACGTCATTGGAATGTATCATTGAAAAATGATCATTGAAAAATGATAGTGTATTTCAGCCTTAATGTAGTTATTTAATCAATTTTCAATTATTAACCCGTTGGACAATTTTCTGATACCACAGAAAAGGGGCGTGGCTATTTCTCACCACTCTATACACCTTTTTACTTAATAAAGCTTTAGCAAAAAATGGCAAAAATGTACTATGCAACAGAGGAAATAAATTAACATATATTTTTGCTTATATCAGCATTTCAGCATTTTCATAATTATTATTGAAATTACCGAAAAGCTAACATACTAACTCTCTGCTTCTGTCTGTCCGTGTGTATGTGCCTTTACAAGGAGGATGTTATTATGTATCATTTGTTTGCCGATAAATGAGCTGTTTGTTGACGTTAATGCATTAGTTTGACGTCAGCAAAATTTTTAAACTTAATGAAGCCATTGCAGTACAGATATTACTTTAAGGCTAAAGAACTCGGAAACGGGTCGAAATGACTGACATTATCTCCTGCGTGGTTAACTAGGGATCACATGAGACCAAATTAAGTAAGTTCCTAAAGCCTGGATAATTCAATTTGTTTCGGAATGAACGGGTTGATGACGTCATCAGAAACTTTGCAACGGGTTATTGCTGGCGTCACCAAATTCAAATGACGGAACTTTTACATTGTTCTTCTCCCTAAATTTTAGGCTTATGAACTAGTCTGATATAGTAATACTCTCAGTTCTCCATGTGCATGTGACTTTTGCAAAGTTGATTATATTGTTCACAATGTTCTTTACATAAAGACTACAAAACATCACGTCGTCAAGGGTAAGTTCATTAAGAATGGCTACGCATTATACTTACAAGTTTAAGGTCAAATAACTTGAAAACTGGTGGAAATAACTGACGTCATCTTGCATGAGTAACTAGGGACCACCTGGCACTAAAATGGGACTAATTTCTTAATGCTGGGTTAACTCACCTGTTTCGGAACTGACGGATTGATGCGTCATTAAACAAATTTTAAACCTTCATATTTCTTAAACCGTTCAAGGGTAAATAACTGCTGGAGATGTAAAAAAGGACCAAGTACAAAAGATATAAATATATATATAAAAAAATTAAAATTATCTATTAAAATACAATATAGCTGTTATTGTTGTCTGTTGCACTTTGTTTTTTAAAAACATTATGATTAGGGAAAATCATGTTAGCTGACTTCATACCAGCTGTTTCTTTACAAATAAAAACATCTTTTAAATAATCTTGTATAAAAATATGGATTGATGTGTTCCAACACAAGTTTTACTTCTTTGTTCGCATTTCTTATATGTTGAGTTGAAGCAGTCTGTTGATGATTTCAATTTTACCAAAGCTCGTCGAGACGCCCAGCATTCCCCCCAATATTGAATTCCAAACATTCTGTATCCACCTATCTTTGCCATTGTAGCACATTGGCATAAAATCCTGGAAAAATAGATTTCTTAAAGTTATTTTATGACATGTAGAATAACTTTTAATTTCGCCGGTGAAAAAATCTTACAATTAGTTAAAGTTTGATTACGAAAATCGGAATTAATTTGCATATCTGACACACTTAACTAAGAATTGCCATTAGAAGATTTTTCGCCTAAATCTTCCGGCTGTCAACATTTCTAAAACATGGTAGGCAGTCAGCACAACATTAGGTAACAAACGATCTTACTTATCCATTGATTTCGCGAGATATTTCCAATCAATGACATTTCGAAAACTTCCCAACAACACAAAAGATTTCTTCTTTCCCTCTACATTAGCTCTGCATCCTTGCTTAGTAAAAAACCCGTGGAAACCAAACTTGTTGCATGTCAAACCTAACAACACATAAAAAAGACATTGAGTACATGCAGGAAAATTTAAATAATAAGACCATTGAAACAGTAGAAGTGGAGGGACCATATTCTAGTACAGTAGGGGATCCCACCATGGTTGGCTCCAGTGCAGAAGAGAAAATTCACCTTCTAGAATGCTAATAAAAAACTTCCCGCCTCGGGAAGTTTTATTTTTGATAATTTTGATAACAATGTGATAACAATGTGATAACAATATGACGACAAGTTAAAAATGTTTATAAGACACATTATATGAACTATGTGGCACATTCTTGTTAGCTCCTTCCGCACTCGCACCCACCATCCCACCCCCTATCCCAGCAGTTTCATCAGAAACTCAAAAAATGCTTGTTTTATCTTGGTACTTACCTTTAGGTGATTCTGCATAACATTGTCTGCCACGTGTGTTGGTTGGATCAATTGCATTGCAACTGGGACAACTTGTTCCAGCTGGACAAAAACATTTTTCCGTTTTCCAGTCACATATCTATAAGGAAGAATGTGTATATGAGGGTGTTACCTTAACGAGATTAATTATTCGCGAAATTAGGTAAATTAGAGATTCGATATTCGCGATTAACGATAATAGGCACCTTTCTTGAAAATAAATCTCTGAGAAAATATAAACGAAACCTTTCACTTCCTTTATGGCGATGACTTTAAAAGACTTTACTTTTCATTTCTTATATTTTTTATTGCTATTATAAGGTAGTAGAATCTAGAAATATGTGATTGCATATCCTTTAAAGGGTTTGATAACATGGTTAACAATGACAGGAGCAAGAATAAGACTGTAGTAGTCTTATCACCAAGTACCTATTTGCAAAATTCGTGAAATAATTACCCATATTTTCGTTCCTTATGAAATGTATGTTCTCAATATATCTTATTACTGCGTGTAACTACACCACCAAAAATGGTGGTATTTTGATTTCTTAAAGTGCTTGATTTTTACAAAAAAAATATTGCTAAAACTATTCCTCTGCATCTAATTAGTAATTGAATGGCGCAGAACTTGAAAGCAAAAACAATAAAACAGACGTACACCACCATTTTTGCATTGATTTCGACAAGACGGATAATACAGCTTTCCTCGCAGGTTTCTTCCATCAAAACGAGAACACGATGATCCGCCATTACATGCATAACAATAACATGCATTTTGATTGGTGCATATCTAGACATCAATCAATTTGATTGGTTTAAAATCCTTTGCACAAAAAAGTTTACTTTTAAAAATGTTTCCAGATGACATGGGTTTTTATATATACGAAGGACACCTAGTTAAAGATTTTTGTGGCTGATACTCACCCCTTTTCCATTTCGGCAAAGACCATGACATTTTGATTTTTGAAGGGTGTTCACATCGACACATTCGTGGTTGTAACAAACCTAGGTGATAATTACTAGAGCATTTCATAAACTGAAAAATAAAGATCGCCAAAAGGGGGGACAAAAAACTATGGTAAATATTGGTATTCATAATCTTTTTTTATAGATAAATTTTATGAAGTAAAGGTGTCCAGTATTTCTGTATAGCTGCCCCTGAGATATATTAGGTAATGGTGGCTTGCTCTATGTGAACTGATTTAAATGAATAATTACATATATGAAACTGCTTTTTTTAAATCAAAAGCCTAATTTTTACCTTTCCATCACCACATTTTGTTGCTTGGGCCGCTATTGTTGGATCAGGCATGTCGTATACAAACACTGATGACAGTCTAAAAGAAAAAAGAAAAATAATGATATTCTATCTTCTGTTGCTTGTTTAGTATACCAAAAAGCAATGGATGGAAAGTGTTGTTTTAAAAAAGTAAACGGTATTAACGTCCTATTGCCCTTACCTGCAAGAAACTCCATTTTTACCGTAATAATAAGTCGTTTTTCTTGAAGTTCCAATTTTTGGAAACACTGGTAATTTATTTCCAACGCATGTCAGCTTACCGCAAATTGCATCTCTAAAAAGGGAACACGACAAAATATTAAATATAACCAATCAACAACAAAAAAAAATCAAAAAAAAATAATGCGAAGATTACTTTGGCTTGCAGGGAATAAATGACCCATTCTTTGCTTTTCCACAGTTATAAAATTCATTAACATTTTGGGTGCGCCGTAAGCAGTTCTTTTCGTCATAATTAGCTTCTATAAAAATAAAACGATATGGCTTGGTCACGAAAGATATTACTATGTCTTTCTTTGCACTTTCCATAACTACTGTCAAAAATTAATTATCAAAACGACCTTTAACGGCCATCCTTGATGAGTGTTTTAGGAGACATTTTGTGTGTTTTCCTTATTTGAATTAATTTAAAAAAGAAAGATGTAAACCTTATGTTTTAATAAGAATGTAAAGCAGTTATATGCAAAAGGAAAACATATTAATACCTTTTCCCCAAAGGTTTTGACATTGTTGCTGCAAAGTTGGAGAACATTTTCCTTTATAACAGTATCCCTGTCAAATTAAATAAGTTATTGATCAGAAGTGCTACAACTGTTATCATAAAGTGTAAATCACAATAAAGAAATTTTCTCTCACCGTCTCTTTCTTACAAGGAGAAAAATCTGCAACAGTAACATCAAGTGGACACTGAAGAAAGAAGGAAATAAATAGTTCAATAAGTATCTTCAAAAAAAATTCAATGTAACGTTCAACGTAACACATAGTAAGTTCATCTCTTACCTCTTTATCTTTCCCACTGCAGCGCTCTGTAACATCACATACATCAGTAGCATTACGACATGTTGTACCAACTTTTATGAAAGTACACAAATCAGTGTTACAACATTTCCCATCAGCACACTGAGCATTTTTAATCAATTTACACGTTGTTGCATTGCAGCATTTGTTTTGGCACAGCTGAAATAGAAAATAGAATTACATATTGATATATATTTTGACGGTTAGTCTTACTCTGTGTTATTTTTATGTTGAGTTGTTGACGCAAAAAACATCAGAAGGCGGATGGGATGATCACAATGTTTTGAGGTAAATCTAGGAGGATAGGTTAAACATTTCGGAAAACTAAAAAATAAATAAAACGGTTTGGTGAAATTAAATGCGGCTTTTTGGTATAGCTACATAGAACATTGTCCATAATATTTAAAGAAAGGCATTAGGATTGTATGGCTAAATTAAATCGAGTATTTACTTTGACTGGTCCACAGTCGCATTCCTCTCCTTCTTCAACGTACCCATTGCCACATTTTGTTTTCATGTCAAGAATCTAAATACCAAAACAATTTGTGTTGTCTTAAAATATAGTTACATAGTATAGCCACAAGCAAGCTATGTTCACCACTTTAGATGTAGCTTAGGCATATATAGGCAATAGGCATCTTGAAAACAGTGCGTTGATCCTGACCATGAATCGTTTTACAGATGCTTCGTGAATTCATGTTTTCGTTTTTATCTACTAATGTTAAAGCTACATTTTTTATAAAAGCATGGCTTCATCTTCCGGCGTTCAAGTATTGGCGCTCATTATTGTCAACTTCAATTACATTAAAAATGGCAGCGCTTTCTAAGTTTCTATTGGTTGTTCGAAAAGTTGTCTGTCTGTAAACGCTTAAAAGTTGACTCGTCCCAACTTCCAAAACCTCTAGAATACAAGCGTTGCGCACAGAAATAAAAAATCTAATGTACATGTCATGTACTGAACGCTGAAAGCTGCGACCAAAAAATCGTTAAGGCGAAAGTCCACTTTGATCACAAAGCACGACGTATTTAGCGCTGCGCGGTTGGCCCTCCAAGCTGCACAATGTCCACTGGAAACAGAAATGTGTGCACAAATTCACAATGGCAGCAATTTAAGCAAATCATGAAATTACGTCATTAGACACTGCAGCGCTGTTGAAAAAGTCAAAATTTCAAAACAGTCAGTGACAAAACAATCAGTGCGTGCAAAAGCGCTCTTAAAATATTACGCAATATTGAGCGCTTTAACGAGTGCGCCTGGAACCGGCGTGCTAAAAAATTGAATTAGACTTTCGCCTTTAATACGTATGAAAAACTAAGTAACACATAAAATACCTGTTTTGGTGACGACAGCATGCACCTGCAGCTTCCACGTCTGCAAACCTCGTGAAATGATTGCTTTGTACACTCAGTAAGACCATCAACCAAGTAGCGCAGACTATAATATTATCACAAATGTCGTAATTGTCGTAATATCGAAAATGCCTTATTTATCGTAATTATTGTAGTTGGCATAAATGCCGTAATTATCGTAGTTATTATAGTTATCGTAAATGTCGTAATTAGTCGTGGGTATTGTCTTAAATTAAATAAAGGTGAAAAATCTATACTTTAGTCTACCGTAAAATTCCATTCACGCAATAATACATAAATGGAATCGCGTGAGAAGTCTAAAAATCGTCTACATATTTTAGTATCTCTTTAAAATTACGCAAAACCATCAAGAATACCAGCGAAGCCGCGGGGAAACTGATTGTAAAATAATAAAATGAGCCGAAAATGGGAGATTTCCTCTCAGTTTTACCTATTTTGCCTGCAATCTTTTGATCATCATTATTTTAAATGCATTTCTTTAAAATATAAGAATTGGTTTTGCTCTTACCTATTAAAATTATCTATTACAACCTATCACCTTAAAATGAACATTACGTATGATATACGTAAACAATCTCGCGAATAAAGTTTACAAAGAGCTGTTTATCAGATTGTGATTTCTGTTACGAACTTAGACACGACATATTTTGCTATTCACATAGGCAATAATATTTGTTAACTACGCAGTTATTTTTCAAAATTAATTTTTGAGATCTTCTTGAACGGAAAATTCCTCGAAAGTGAAGCCCAGAAGAGGAACGCAGAAAGTTGATGGTCGATAAAAGTCTTCGTTTCTCTCTTACGTAATGTTACGGAAATTTTATTTTTCGCAGACTACTTTCCAGGCACTTGGGGAGACCTTAATTCTGCCTACATTCACTTTTGTAAACTTTGGTGGAAACACCTTTACTTTACCTGTTAGTTAAATAATGCTTTTGAACACTTATCTTATCTTTTTAAAAAAATAAAATTTATAACAGCAAATAAAAATAAAGTAAAAATAGTTACCAAGATGAGATTCGAACACACGACTACTCCCGTTTCGGTGCTCAGAGAGGCAAAAATTTCCATTCTTGTGGGACACATTTGCGTTTTAATACAAGCTCACGAGCTTGTAATTAGAACGTAGAAGAATAAATAGTACAAACCTTAAATGTGTAGACATCAAACAATGGCTTGCAGTACATCTGCATGATTTACCTAATTTTAAAAAAATCAAAACACATATAAACAAAATTGGCTTTGATTAACAGTTCACAGATATAGCTTTGGAAATTGTTTTTGTATAAATTTTATGTATCTTGTGATGCTTAAAAAGAACAATATAGAATGTTGCAATTATACTAGTCGCTGGCCCGAGGAAAATCCATGGGTTCGCTGATCCTCATATTTTTGCCCCTCGTAGATTTCCCTTATAGAAGACATTCGTAGTGATTAGTATAGCCATACCAAAATGTCTGATTCCAATATTATGAGCCAGTTCATGGGCGACAGCACCAGCAACAAAGTAAGGGTTAGGATGCCACACCTAAATTATGATCACAAAAAGTCTGCATATGTTTGAGTTTGGTACGTATCACCATAGTCTCTTTTTCTTATGACTATGGTATCACATACATCTCACAAAGTATTTAACTAAGATAGAAAAATAATAAAAATGCTGAAAAGTTTTTGTTTGTTTGTTTTTCTTACGGTTGTCATGGCTTCTGACAATCCTTTACACAACGTATTACTTCGACTAAGACCAACCAGACCTCCGAGATGTTTACCACTGGAACGAAAGACAAAGAAAAAGTAAAATTAGTACAAATACACAAAATTTTAAATATAATATTAAAAAAAAAGCGAACTGAAGCAAGTAGAACTAAAGCTTGTTAGAATAATAAATTTAAATTTTTTTTTTTTTAAAGATATTTATAGTTTTGGTATCAAAACGTTACTAGATTTGGACAAACATTATTTGAAATAACTCTTTCACAAATTTTCGCGATTTTTTACCTTAATAATTCACGAAAAAAATGGTTTATTTTAATAAGTATTAGACATAGAGGTTTGATGGTCACGATCCAATTTTAGTCCACAGATCATTAAATGACCACAGACCATCCCAAAAAAAAAAAACAATTTACCTTAGCAGGTGAGCATTATGATGGTGGATCCAACCTTTCTCTTTGATGAGAACATCTCGATGGTACTGGTGAAAATTATTCAACGTGACTATCGCATTATCAGTTATATTGACGCGATCGTTGATTGTCCATATCTCTAAGTTGGTCAGCACGATTTTTATATTGATTGCGCTGTAAATCTAGCAAAGCAAAACAATGTAAATGACTTAAAATAGTCACTATGTTACTATAAAAAAATGTTTTTGCATGTAAAAAAAAATTATGCCGCGCTGTGCCATGTTTGGAATTATTACTAGTATTGTTAGAAAGAGTATTGCGACAAAGTTATAAATGTTATATGAACTTAAATAGCTATTATTCATATACTTACGTGGTTCACATAGTTTAGTATGCTGAATATAAATCCAACCACGGCTGCTTCGTCGTGTTTGAAGCTTTTGTACTAAGTCATACAGAAAACACAAAAATGAAAGACTATATAATTATATACTCTTTAATATAATATCTAAAGAAGTATATAATTTTGCGACAACAAATTATGATTTTCAGAGTAGGATGTCTTTTTAGTATACATTAAGTCCGTACATAAATATAAATTGACATTGCTTAGTTTTATTTTTAAATTTCTACAGTCAAACGGTTATACTAACAATGCCGGCGTTAACGCCATAACGGCTGGTGTAAATAATTCTTCAACTTTCAATATAGATATTTTCCGGTTCCTTGTTAGTTTGAAATTGAGATAGGCAGTAAGTTCTTTTGTTCTTAACGAAAAAAGTTATATATATATGTCAACCTTTGTATTGATTAAATCAAACTCACAAAGCTATGGTCTGCCACAATCGCCATTGGTATATATTTTAAAGATTGCTTTGAGTAAGACGACCTTCTTATCTAAAGAAACAGCGAAAGAAGAAAGTTGTTGTAAGAGGAAATAAACATTGCAAGCAATTTTTCCCGCTACAATGAAAGCAATCCTTACCCTCTTAAAGCGATGTTTTGTGTTTTTCTCATTTCCGAAGAAATAACGTGGAAGGGAGCCTACATGAAAATTCAATTTATTTTAATGCTCCATTTGATTTTCACATGCTTTCTCACGGCTTTAGAAAACAATCAGGGAATCTATTTTTACCTTTGTCAAGTATGACATTCTCAAGTTTATAAAATATATGTTCGTCACGCACACCCTAAAGAAAAAGAAACGTAGACCTTTAGTGGATTAATAAAGAATCGTTTAAAAAGAAAGTTGAAGATGGCTTTCCTGAGAAATCCACAAAGAAATGAATGCATACCAGTGGTTCAATGAAATATACTTCGTTGTTCGTATCGGTAATGCAACCTCTGAAAAATGATAGATACTGTTGCAGTGATTCAAAGACATTGCTAACAAATCAATGGGATGTCGTAACTCTTATTAAGCATTATTTATTACCTCAGTCCTTCACAAATACTCATTACGACATTTCCTCCTTCTTCAAGTCTTCCATGATAATGACATTGGTTCAAATCGGAAACCTAAATGTTTTACAAGCAGGTGATTTTTGGCTCAGAGATTGCTTGCAAGGCATTTAAGGTAATTAGGATTTTTTTCCCAATTTTGAGAATTAACACAAATTGAAGTGATAGTTATGTAGGTGTTTACCTTTTCTTTGCTTGCTCTCTTATCTGTTATGATGGAGAAATAATCCGATGCTATATTACTAAAAAAATTAACAGAAGAGATTCAAAGAAAATATTTGCACGAAAACTTTTCACTTGTTATGATAACATGAACACGAGCATTTATAGGCAAGTAAGAAAAACAAGGACATCGAAAAACAAGGACATCGAAAAACAAGGACATCGAAAAACAAGGACATCGAAAAACAAGGACATCGAAAAACAAGGAAATAGAAAAACAAAAAACCAATACTCGTATAACTTACGTTTGTTTTCGTAATATAAGGTGAAAAGTCCTGTCTTTTGTAGACAGAAGAAATTCCCGGATAGCTGGATCAAATCTCTAAATTTAAAAGAAATGATAATTTTTAGTATGGATTAGCTGTGTGCTTCTTCATAAAGAATTAAAACCCCTGGCTGGCTTCTAACATTTTTCTTAGTGAGAAATATTTCAAGCCCAAGTGACCATCCATCGCATTATGTAAATAGGTTAGGGAAAGAGTTGGACTGAAGATCACCCGAAATGCATACAATTGCGCACAGTGGTGAAGGATGGAGGAGGTGGGAAGATGTTTTGTGGATGAACGGACTCCTAGCTATAATAATTGATTTAATGAAGATCGTCCACGTACACAAAAAGGATAGGCGAACTCTGAAAACATACAGTTGCTTGCAATAATTGAAAGAGGGGGGTCCTTGCTTGCCGCTAAACTCACCTCGTGTGTTGAGTTAAGTGAATGGGTTCCAACCTCTTTTGGTATAACTTTCTCATAACCTTTTAGTCCATCAGGAAGTTCTATAATGTTATAACCTTTTATAAAAACACATGGAAATTTTAAAATACTTTTTCTCAAGAGAGGCCACGTAATGCATGTACACTATAACCCTTTTAAACTCCAATTTATTCACACTATTTCAAAAAGGTTCTATTCCACAAACCCTAAGATAACACGCGTGTTTACAATATTGCGTTGATAGATACTGTGTAAAGTAACCAGTCCTTTTGTGTTACCAGCCCAGAGGAACCATCTTCTACAGTCTTCAACTGTCAGTGTCAATATAACTCCCATTCGATTATTAACGATTATATCCAACAGCTGGATTTTTTTACATAACCGATTAAAAATTTGCCGTTGTAGAAACCGTTTTTAAAAATGTATTTTCTTACAGATATTATTTTGAAGTCATTTTTCTCACCCCTTCTGACCATATTTTCAACCGTACACCATAGCTAGAAGCCTACAACAAAAATCCTGGAGATTTTACAAATGAGGTTATGTCGACCAGCAAAGAGAGATAACCTGCACTTTTCATTGGTGTTTATTATGTCAGTAGCTTTTACCAAGCGCATTGTACTTCGCGCTGTGAATTACAACACCTTAACGAGCCGATATCGCGGATAGCTGTTGTAAACCTATTACGCACGACTTCTCCAATTCAATAAGGAAGGGTAAGCGACAGACAAACATTCAATAAATGAATAAAAAATAGCGTTACTTGAATTTGCTTCAATTTCTCTCAAAAGCAATACGAAGAAGAATACCATACAGATTCTCATTTTCACAAGTTCGATAACAATATAAAACGAACGCAGTAGCTTCAATGAACACAAAAGCGAATGAAGAAAGGTATAGAATTGGAGCTTTATATTTTCTCCAAAGACAATGGAAACGGAGCTGCAGGTTGCCATTATGGAGCAAAAAGAGATAATTAGAGCTTCAACAGGGGGCTCAATATCAAATAATTTCTTTTTAATTGTCAATTTGAAAAAAATTAAATGGAGCGTTTAACGTCTTTAACAAGTTTTGTGTGAGAGAGGAAAAGACTTCGGGTATCTACGGATTTCTATATGTAATTATATCACGGAACCAGTAAGTAATATCAACGACATATTTCCTAATATAGAAACACGACGTCACGTGAAATTGACGAGGGTTGTTATGGAAATGTTTTGACTGCTTGAAATTTACACCCTTTACAGAATTTTAAATGCGCGAGTAGATAGCCAAACAATATAACCACAAAACCAATTATCCAGTTTATTTACGGACTAATGATCAATTAATACTTCTAATTTGCGACTCTGTGCAAAAATATTACACTTGATTTCAAATTGTGTGGCAATGGAACTTATTTAATGATAATTTATTCCTAATTAATTTGATGACACCATTGCGCAGAGGATATCCATTTCCGCTGCAAAACGATGTGAGATGTTAATGAGGAACTTTGTGAAGGCAACCAATTAAATCGTGAAAAATTGGTGGAGGCAAGTGCTTTAACAAACATGGCAATTCATGTTGTTATAACAATCTTTTTTAAACGTTACGGACTTAAGTATATATATTAGAGATACACAGAACACCAAAAATGTTAATCCAAATTTTTGATTTTTATTTCATTGGAAAGCTTATGATGCATAAAAATTATTTCAAATAAAAATATAAATTCTCGACATAAAAAAAAGATGAAAATCTCGAAATCAATCTTTGCTTGATACACCTTTTAATGTGTGGTGTATCACATTGTCATTCCGTGGCACTTCGCAATCCTAAACCTAATTCAATTTTGTAATCTTTTTATGTCGCACTTTTTAATCCCACCTAATCACACTGTGTAGTCCCTTATATTTACGAGCAACGTTTTATGTATTACATAAGGGAAAAAAGGAGACAGTTACTAAATGTTTCAGATTTAAAATATACGTAAAAATAATTTCCAACATGCGACTCTTCTATTCCTTATTACTACTCGCTTTTTTCGCAAGAAAGAAACACCAAATTCGATAGAAAATTTATCTGTTTTTCAGAAAATACATACTTTTTTATAATTTTATTTTAATTTTACCTGCCACTAGTTTCCTCATATCAAACATGATTTGATTAAAAAAAAACTTGTGAGCTTTGGATTCAGAATATATTGTACGCCGTGGTTACATCAATACAATTCATTGCAGAAGAATATATATTGTAATAATGGAAACTACCCTTAGCTAACAGAAGAAAAATTAGCCATCTCTTTATATTTCATTTTTTCATCGTTAAATTTAAGCATATAAATATTCTGTATTATTTTTTTTATTTATTTTTACTAAATATTTTAATTCAATGCAAACTACATTAAAAATATAATAACTTAAAAGAGTGCTCTTTACTATTCTCGTTTTATGTTGTGTTTTTAACCATACTGCTATATCTTCATTCTTTGGTTCTAACCAACGTTTCTCGTTTGGTTATCGTTTAGAAAAATAGTATTGTTTGTTTCTTTTGTGTGGTTTTGATATACAGCAGCACTTTCGACATGATGCTGAACATTTTATGCCACAATGTAATGGACAATGGCGGCATTGAGCACGGTTAGGTGAGATAGTAGTGATCTCTGTAGTAGTTGATGTTGTGGTTTTTGGTGCTTTAGAGACAGTTGTATGCGTTTTCGCAGTGGTTGTAGGACCGAGGGTTGGCTCTTTAGTTATCGTAGTATCAGGTTCCGGTGTAGTAGTAGCAGTGTCTGGCTCTTCGGTAGTACTCGAGTCTGGCTCTTTAGTACTAGTGGTAGTATCTGGTTTCACAGTAGTGGTGATTTTTGGTTCCTCAGTAGTGGTGTTTTCTGGTTCTTCAGTAGTGGTGGTGTCTGGTTCTTCAGTGGTGGTTTCTGGTTCTTCAGTGGTGATATCTGGTCCTGCAGTGGTAGTGGTTTCTGGTCCCTCAGTAGTGGTGGCTTTTGGTTCCTCAGTAGTGGTCGTATCTGGTTCCTCAGTAGTAGTGGTGTCGGGCTTCTTTGTTGATTTAACACCTTGTGTGGTATTATTATTTTTTGTTGACGACCTTGTTCTTTTAGTTGTTTTTAGTTTTGATGTAGTCACAGGTTCTGGTCTCATAGTTGTTGTTGCTCTTGGTGTAGTGGTTGTACGTACTGTAGTTCTTCTTTTAAGGGTTGTTTCTGGTGTTTCAGAGGTCTTTATTTTTTCAGTGGAAGTGGTTTGGACAGTGGTTGGAAGGATGATAGGTGTTGTTGTTGTTGTTGTTGTCGTTGTTGTTGTTGTGGTCGTAAAAATAACTAAAGAAAATTTTAACACAACTTCTGTTAGTATCACTTCTTTCTAAAAGATGATTAACCATAGACAATTCAGATCTGCCTTACTTATTATTGTTAGTCACATTACATATATAAAATGTCCCCTAAATTATAAAACAACCATTTATTCTACTTTTTTATCGGCAATCATCTTATACGTAAGAAGTTCTGGACATGGAAAACTCTAAGCAACTTTTAACTGGAAATTTCGTTACGATAGGCAAACATATCAAACAGTAAATGATTAGAAAACCCTTTATTTTCAAAAAATCCACAACCAACACGATAAGTAAAAAT
The DNA here is from genome assembly GCA_030067915.1 of Hydractinia echinata. Classification (NCBI taxonomy): domain Eukaryota; kingdom Metazoa; phylum Cnidaria; class Hydrozoa; order Anthoathecata; family Hydractiniidae; genus Hydractinia; species Hydractinia echinata. The sequence goes on along the minus strand of JASGCC010000017.1, from coordinate 193,289 downwards.
GCATTAAATTAATGTGTTTTTCGGCTTTTTAGTTTTTAAATTTGTAAAATCAGTATGAGCTATTTTTGCTAAATTTCGTTCAATATCTTGCTAAAAACATTTAGCGCTTAAATCTCGCAAGCAGTAAATTAGAGTTTTGAAGCCTGACCTAAGGCTTAAATGTATTGCGCATATCGGGTTAAATGTCGCCGGAAAAAACTGGCAAAATATATTTGTCACTTGGCAAAAGATTAAAAAACCAAAAGAATAAGAGAAATCCGTTAACAAAGAAATGTCATTAGTAGAGATAAATGACTAAAGGGGATAAATCCTTGACGATATAATTTTCTAGTGATGAAAGTTGTCCAAAATTTTCTCCGTCGAATTTTTCTTTGATAAAGTGCCCTATGCACGCCAAAAATTAACGCAGATCTATAATTTGAGGAGGATTAAAATTCGTGTATAACATGGGTGCGCGAGTTTAATTGCTGTAAAAAATGCGCAAAATTATTTTCTTTTATCACAATCTCGTCCTCTGAGGTTCTTTTTCCTTTTCTGATATGCATGCGTGCTCGACTTGTTTCGCTCTAGCTACAAAAATCGAAAAAAAAAGAACCCTCGCTACGAAATTTTCTTTATTGTGCTTAGCAATGGGTTATTAAAATCCCCTACACTAAATAACAACGTTATTTTTAGCTGAAAATTTTGAAAACAGAATTTTTAGTGTTTCAGTATAAAAGAAAATAAATAAAACACTAACAAAAAAATTTAGACTGCACAAAAAAAACAACAAGTTCTTAGTGCAAGAATGCCCTGAAGCGATGTTTTAAAAATTTCTAGAGACACGCAAGTTTTGGCGCGAATATTAACCTTTTGACACCTACAGGTCGCTGATGACCCAGCCAGGGGGTTTTACGCGGCGTAGCCCCCCCCTGCCGCGTTGCACGTCCAGAATAGGCGAAATATTTTGACACTTTTTTAAGAGGATGGAGTTAGCTATCCAACGAGAACAAAATAAATTTTTAACTCCTTTTACTTTTAGAGATATTAGCAATTAAATTCGGAAAAAAATTTGAAACTTTCTAAACCTTACGGTGGTCAAGGGGTTAAAGCGCGCGAAATAATGTATCGAATTGTTTACCTTTTGTTATTTTCACACGATCTGGTAAAGACATGTAATAGTAGAAATGTGAACCCCCTGAAAGAAATCTATTTCTTCTTGGCCTTTTCACAAATGTTTGTTTTCCATAGAAATCGCCCGATCTAACATTATACTTGTTATTGGCAAAGGTACATTTATTCATGTTGACCACCACTGTCACCGTCGCATATGGATTCCTCTTTACTTTAATTTCCATCTTTTCAACTGAATGATCTTCCTCCTTGAAGAAAACGTCTGTAAAAAAACTATCTTTACTTGAGATTGGAGAACGGATCACTTTGTATTCGTGAGAATGATTTACTCGAAAATTCAAGTTTGATATGTCGACAATGATGCAGGATCCTGGAGGCATGGTTTTTGGTGTTTGAGGAAGATACTCTAGGTTGCCAGAAACAAGAATCTGTACGCTATGCTGTGTTGCTGATAGGTAGTTACAGAAGCTTAGTACTATTAAGAACGAGAAAACTAATAAAGAAGCCATGTTGTACAGTGTTTTCTCATCGATATCTTTTTAACAGGAAATCTTTCAACCAAACTTTTACATTGCATTTCATGCATCAATAAATAATGTACGATTTTTTCCGGGTTGATTTCAACAAACTTCATTTAACTTCAAACTACCCTCAAAGGGTGTTTCCACTGCTATAATATAATGTACGCAAAATTATACAACTAATCGTAAGAACTGCTATGCAATATTGTAAAATTATATACAAGAAGGATATAAATACTTCACACTTTTGTTTAGTTAATGCTTAAATGTGCAGAAAACAAAAAATGTATTAAATTTTAATGAAGTTGATTCAATATGAATTTGCTACTAGTTCAAACTAATATGATTTAAGAAAACTTAAGCTTTGAAGTCACAAAATATTGTACATCGTGGTTACATCTGTACAATATCTCCTACAAATATATACAATTGTGTACAATTAATTGTGTCCATATATGAAACTACCCTTAACATGATGGATTAGTTATCTCGTTATTTCTGTTTTTCATCTTTTAGTACTGTACAATTAATTGAAGCAGCTGGTGTACAATTCTGTGTCATCATATACAAGAAGGATATACAGCTCACACATTTGTTTCGATGATACTTAAATGCGCAGGAAACAAAATAATTATTTATTTGAATCACGAAATGCATTAAAAATAAAATAACTTGAAAGAGTGTTCTTTGCTACATTCGTCCTTTGCCACATTTTTTACATGCTATATTAACTACATCGGCTTCTTCGGTCTTAAGCGATGTTCTGCGTTTTGTTCCTTTTATGTGGTTTGTATATGCAGCAGCACTTTCGGCATGATGCTGAACAATTTATGCCACAATATAATGGACAATGCCAGCATTGAGCACGGCTAGGTGAGAGGGTAGTTATCTCTGTAGTGGTTGATGTGGCGGTTTTTATGCCTTCAGACACAGTTGGATGTGGTTTGGCTGTGGTTTTAGGATTGTGGGTTGGCTTTTTAGTTTTCGTAGTATCAGGCTCCGGTGTAGTAGTAGTGGTTGTATCTGGTCCATCAGTGGTGGTGATGTCTGGTTCCTCAGTAGTGGTGGTTTTTGGTTCCTCAGTAGTAGTGGTATCTGGTCTCTCAGTAGTGGTGGTATCTGGTCCTTCAGTAGTGATGGTTTCTGGTTCTTCAGTAGTGGTGGTTTTTGGTTCCTCAGTAGTGGTGGCTTTTGGTTCCTCAGTAGTGGTGGTATCTGGTCTTTCAGTAGTGGTGGTTTCTGGTTCCTCAGTAGTGGTGGTTTTTGGTTTCCTCAGTAGTGGTGGTATCTCGTCTTTCAGTAGTGGTGGTTTCTGGTTCCTCAGTAGTAGTGGTTTCTGGTTCTTCAGTAGTGGTGGTTTCTGGTTCCTCAGTAGTGGTAGCATCTGGTCCTTCAGTAGTGGTGGTTTCTGGTTCCTCAGTAGTAGTGGTTTCTGGTTCTTCAGTAGTGGTGGTTTCCGGTTCCTCAGTAGTGGTAGCATCTGGTCCTTCAGTAGTGGTGGTTTCTGGTTCTTCAGTAGTGTTGGTTTCTGGTTCTTTAGGATTAGTGGTTTCTGGTTCCTCAGTAGTGGTGGTTTTTGGTTCCTCAGTAGTGGTGGTATCTGGTCTTTCAGTAGTGGTGGTTTTTGGTTCCTCAGTAGTAGTGGTTTCTGGTTTCTTCAGTAGTGGTGGCTTCCGGTTCCTCAGTAGTGGTGGTATCTGGTCCTTCAGTAGTGATGGTTCCTGGTTCTTCAGTAGTGGTGGTTTCTGGTTCCTCAGTAGTGGTGGCTTTTGGTTCCTCAGTAGTGGTGGTGGTTTCTGGTTCCTCAGTAGTGGTGGTTTTTGGTTCCTCAGTAGTGGTGGTATCTGGTCTTTCAGTAGTGGTGGCTTCTGGTTCCTCAGTAGTAGTGGTTTCTGGTTCTTCAGTAGTGGTGGCTTCTGGTTCCTCAGTAGTGGTAGTATCTGGTCCTTCAGTAGTAGTGATTTCTGGTTCTTCAGTAGTATTGTTTTCTGGTTTCTCAGTAGTAGTGGTTTCTGGTTCTTCAGTAGTGGTGGTATCTGGTTCCTCAGTAGTAGTGGTTTCTGGTTCTTCAGTAGTGTTGGTTTCTGGTTCTTTACGATTAGTGGTTTCTGGTTCCTCAGTAGTGGTGGTTTTTGGTTCCTCAGTAGTGGTGGTATCTGGTCTTTCAGTAGTGGTGGTTTTTTGGTTCCTCAGTAGCAGTGGTTTCTGGTTCTTCAGTAGTGGTGGCTTCTGGTTCCTCAGTAGTGGTGGTATCTGGTCCTTCAGTAGTAGTGGTTTCTGGTTCTTCAGTAGTATTGTTTTCTGGTTTCTCAGTAGTAGTGGTTTCTGGTTCTTTAGTAGTGGTGGTATCTGGTTCCTCAGTAGTAGTGGTTTCTGGTTCTTCAGTAGTAGTGGTATCTGGATGTTCAGTAGTAGTAGTGTCAGGTTCTTGGCTGGTCGTGGTATTTGGCTTCTTTGTTAATTTTACACCTTGCGTTGTTGATGTTCTTCGTGTAGTGGTTGTACTTCGAACTGTCTTTGGACGTAGTTTTCGGTCTGTAGTTCTTCTTTTACGGGTTGTTTCTGGAATTTCAGTGGTCTTTACTTTATTAGTGGAAGTGGTTAGGATAGTGGTTGGAGAGATGGTGGTTGTTGTTGTTTGTTGTTGTTGTTGTTGTTGTTGTTGTTGCAGTGGTTGTTAAAATGACTAAACAAAGTTTAAACACAATGTTTGTTGATATAGTTTCTGATAAAAGATAATTAACCTTAAACAGGTGGACAAATTAGATCTGCATTACTTATTTCAGTTAGTCACAATATAGATAAAAAATATGTGTCGTAAATTAAAGAAAATTATGCAGTGATATAGATCTAGTATTGTACCTTTTTAATCAGAAATCATCTTATAGTCAACAAGCACTGGTCATAAAAAATTGTAAGCGACTTCTAGCGCTAATATTATCACTATGGATAGGCATACAAATAGTATATGATTACAAATGTCTTTATTCTCCAAAAATCCGTAGCTACGCGATCAGTAAAATGCATAAAATTAGCGTGAACTGCGATTTTAAAAGTTCTTAAGATTTTATGTTTTTAATCAGATACTAATGGATAATTTCGTTTTCTAATCTGGAGCCTGGCTTAAGTTTTAAGGAAAAATCGTCCGGAAAAAGTGACAAAACTTTCCACAGCGAAATTTTACCCTACTAATAATTTTTCGTCACTATTATATTCTTTGACAAAGAGCTTCTGTATGCTAATACTTTCTGAAACATAAAGACGGTGGGATATTTTTATTATTTCTGTTTTCCTGACAAAAACCTTAATCTATTAAACGTATTCAACCTCGGCTTTTGGGGGACTCTGAAAGGTTGGGCAGGGGGAGGAGGGACCAAAAAATCCCCCCCCTTTTAAAGTTTGGAAAGAGACATTGTGTTGCCACAAATTTGGCCAAAATATTTGCTTGGGTATTAAAAAGACAGTTATGAATAAAAATTGGATGACGTCTGTTATTCCGAAATGACGGAATCATGTTCAAGGCTCAAAACGCCCATACCACTTAAGAAAGAAGTACTATTTGTTGTAGTAATGAAAAACTTTAAAAATAAATTTTTTAAAACTTTAGTTAAACAAAAAATAAATAAAGCATACTTTTAATGGAGTATATGTGTTTTAATATATGTACTTTATAATAATCACATATAGCGTACGAGTTCGAAATTTAGACTAAGCAAAAAGCGAGCTCTAATTGAAAAACGTTAACACACCAGACAGACACGCAAGTTTTGTTTCGAGTAGTAAAGCGCGCGAAATAATGTATCGAATTGTTTACCTTTTGTTAATTTCACAGGATTTGGTAATAACATGTAATAGTAGAACATTGAACCTTTTGAGAGAAGTCTATTTTTTCTTGGCCTTTTCACAAATGTTTGTTTTCCATAGAAATCGCCGAGTCTAACATTATACTTGTTATTGGCAAAGGTACATTATTCATGTTGACCACCACTGTCACCGTCGCATATGAATTCCTCTTTATTTTAATTCTCATCTCTTCATCAGAATGATCTTCTTCATTAAAAAAAATGTCCTTAAAAAAATTATCTTTAACGGAGCTTGGAGAATGGATTACTTTGTATTCGTGAGAATGGTTCGGCCGTAAATTCAAGTTTGATATGTCGATAATGATGCATGAACCTGGAGGCATGGCCGTTGGTGCTTCAGGAAGATATTCCAACTTCCCACCCAAAAGGATCTGCACGCTATACTGTTTTGCTAATAGATAGCTAAAGCAGCATAGCAATTTCAACAATGATAAAGTTAATAATGAAGTCATGTTGTATAATTTCTTCTCATCGATTTTCTTTCAACAAGAACTTTTCAACCCAACTTGTACTTTTAGAGTGTGTCTCATGCTTCGTTAAATAGTGCCCAAATATTTCCGGTTTGTAAATAAGGGGATTTACTTAACCGTATTGGCATTGGCAAATCCAACGAATTAATGATCAAAGAGTTGTAGGGTGGGGAAGGGGGGGGATTGGGTTCACACTTGCGTATTTGAAGCTTGCTCTTATTTTAAAGCATGGTTTAAAGCAATTTTATTACTGTGAACGCTTTGCTGCTTTGTTTAAATTTTTTACAATTTTTGTTTACTTGCTTCAGTTAAAAAATGATTGATACACTCTTTATTCTTGCTTTAGCTGCTAGGAGTAGAGATCTCAATAGAATTGCTATCATGTGTAACTAACAAAATTTTAAATATAATCTTAAAACAATAGTTTTATTTATAAATTGTAAGTTTTCGTTAAGCATAAGCATGGCTATATTTTAGTGTCAAACTCACTCATCAATTGTGTTAGATTTGAGTTTTAGCGGGCCTAATCTATTGCATAAAAGCGGAAAATAGTACAGTGTTACAACTAATGTCTCTTTCCATGAAACGGGACTTCCAGATCCTTCGCTATATACATTTAGGATTGTACAAAAAACTGATTCCTGCAAAATAAAAATACGTCGTATGATGTTTAATTTTGCCCCAAATTTAGGCTGTACTGTTGTAGAATTGGTAGAATAGATTTGGTTTACGCACACGATCAGTCATGGGCGCACAACCCTATGTAACGACTGCAAAGATGGGCGCGTAGCTACTATTCTGTTTTTAAACTTGACAAGAGAACTTTACTTAACTATGGAAGAAATTTATACAGAGAGAAACAATTTATTTGTCGTGGCCATATTCGATTTCCGACAGTTGTTTACAAGCTACATATAACTTTTATATTTTCTTTTTATTCATGCAAAAATTAAGTCCTTTTTCTACACTTTTTTCCTCATATCTAATTGAAGCTTATTATTTTTACTCTTTTCTCATTGTACTTTAAGTATTACTTTTCTTCATCCCTAATTATCGCGCTATATAATCTCCACCACGTGAGTATTTCATTTCTTAAAACTTTCATAGTCTGCTAAGGTCAAGGGATAATCCTTCTGACATTGAGGTGAAAGTTGATGCTTAAACTAAAGCCTCGTTCTAGGACATTTTATGAAGATCGTCGACGATTTTTATTTTTTCTGTCATGTTTTTTCTTATTGTTTATAAGAAAAATGGTGAGTCCAGTAACTAATGAAAAAACAGTCATAAAATATTTTCCAATAATGAAATATATCTAATGATCTAATATATCTAATCAATCATTATTTTAAACTGAAAGTTTGTAAATGCTTATAAAAGAGCATTATCGTATTCCTGCAGCTATCTTGAAACCGCAACAATCTTAATTATCCCTTTCAAAGTTTAACCTGCCTGTGGACTTTTCACTTTCCAAGTAATTAGTTGAGCTGAAGAATGTGTAACGATCTCATATTGCGCTCATATCTTCTCATTCAAAGAAACGTGCTCCTCTGGGGTCAGATGTTGGCGAAGGGCAGATATTGCATAAGGGATAGATGTATATCGGTGCATCCAATCCTTAAACGTTATATTACTTGTTGTGTGTACTGGATGACTGCAGCTTGTTAGTTAATCATGCGCAAAGAGAAGAAATCAAATCGACCGTCAGCTCTTCTCGATAACAAGGAGAATGAAGATGTCTTTAACAGTATTGGAAGAGGGTCCGTGGTATGTGTATTGTGCGCTTTTTCTGATTGTTTTTGATTTCTTTATGACTTTGTTATTTTTTGTGTTTTTTCCAAGAAGAACGTTTATGATGGAAATTCCTGAATTTGCAAAAAAGTGAAAGAATTTTTGCAGCTATCGTCACAAATGCAGAAAATCGTATTAACCAACAATGGCTAACCACTTAATAACTTCTCCATCCTCGTATATACTATACTACATTCTTAAACGACAGATCATTGACACGACCGTAACGGATATTTAATCTACCGGAAACGACTTCATATATAAATTCGTCAAGTTGACTTTGAAAATGCAGACTTTGACTTCAATGCGTCTGTGAATTAGATGTTGCTTAATTTTTGTAATTAGCTACTTTTTCTGAACAACACAGAGCTTTAAAAGCTGTTACATTTTTTAATTATTTAAGATCTATAACACACCCGGGATTATATTTTCATTTATGCGTCGTAGAAGCATGATGGGTTTATCATTTTTGGGTTTTATTTGTCAAACAGAAAAAGACATTTCTGACTCGTCGCTTATAAAAAGAAGTACAAATGAAAGTCGTTATTAGCCGGAAATATAAGAAATAAAGCTCTAATACCTTGCTAAAATCAGTTATATTGTGTTGTATTTCAAAGTTACTTAATATAATTGCAAAATTTTGATCTGAATACCAGCTGAAAAACACACACGGTAGTTTCAAATTGTGTAATCACGCTAATTAAGCGGAATAATTAGTTCTGCTCAAATAATTAATCATCGCACAAGACGTTAATTATGACAGTTAATTAATTAAGCCGCGTGGTAAACTTTGCTACCTAAAGTTTATCAGGTGTACAGTTGTTTTAAGTTTCTTTATTGTCAACATTAAAAGCAACTGCCAAAAAATGTAAACAAAAACAATGTCACAAGAATTTTCAAAATTTGCTAAAAGTGACGGATATTTGTCCGATGAAAGTTTTGTCTGATAAGTTAATATTACATTTATATAGGAACAATAAACTTGGCGAAAGGCTTTTTATTCTTTTTTCATTCTAAAGCCTTGAATGGTGCTAAAGGAATTCCTTAAAGAACCTGAGTAAGCATGTAAAATGATTATTGATTCTTTATCAATATTTCGAGATACATCCTTTCGACAGAAAATATTTTTGCCTTATATAAAGAAGTTTGAAAAATAATTATATAAAAAGTTTAAAGCGCTGCCAGGCAGTACGTTAACGATGCAAAAAGTAGCTCCACTTCTATATATGGCTACACTTACTATACTCGCCCGGCATTATCGGATGTCCGATCTGGGTAAATCTTTTTCCGCAGACAAAAAACACAAAGATGCGCCATGACAAACTATAATCTACATATACCTACCATGCAGATAGCCTATCGGCATGCGTCGCTAATATGTACCGGCACGTAGGGTAATGGGTGCGTCTGCGGTTCCCACTTTTGGGGACCGCGGATTTAATCTTGCTAACTGCCAGGCAGGACATTAGTGAAAAAGTAGTTCCACTTTAATTTTATCCCTGAGACGTTGGGTTCAATCACACTAAACCGTACGTGTAATTTTTCAGACATTATCAACTTCTATCGTCCAGTTATATCACTGCTATCCAAATGAAACAGAATGGCAGAAGAAGTGCGTCGGTGTTGCATGTTTTGTGAAAGACAATCAGAAGAAATCGTATTTTGTTCGAATTGTTGATCATAAGGTGTGTATACGTTCTTCTTTTTGCCAGTTGTCTTGTGGATTACTGCGACAACTAGAATCTTTTCCGCTTCAGCCGTTTGGATAATAGCTGATTTGTATCTAGTTTCCGTAAGCCGAGATTGCACTCTATAATAGCCAATCAAATTATTTGGCAAAAACTTTTATTCCGTGTATTCAGGAATTGTTTCTCAAGTCGCGAAAATTGGGCATGCTTCTTAATTTATTCTGCATGCGTCTACGACAACTAAATCTAAAACTATTATTGTGACGCATTAAACACGAACTCTTTGTTCTTTCATAATTATTTTTTAAGTAAAGAATACCTACCTTTCTTCTTGTCTCTTTTTAGAAGAAAGACATCGTTTGGGAGCAAGAATTATACAAGCAATTCAAATATAATACACCAAGACCCTACTTCCATTCATTCGAAGCAGAGGTGTGTATATCCTTGCTGATCGAACTCTTTCTTTTGGAATCATTTCTCTTGGAACAAGGAATAAATGGAATTGGAATGTTACCCATCAAGAATTTTTTTTTTTCGTTCCCAAAACAGCGACCATTTAGCCCGCGTGTTTTGAGGGAAGTCAAATTGTTTGTCAGTTTCTAAGTTTATCTTTTTACGCATCTTATATTATTTTCCTAGGATTGTATAGCTGGTCTTAACTTTGCTGAGAACGAAGAAGCCCAACACTTCAAACAAGTAATCGAAGAAAGACTAAGTAATGAACTTTACGTGTTATTCTGCAACTTCTCTCACTACTCTTCATTTTTGTTCTTATTGACTATCATCATCTTTCTTTTTCGATTAGACCTAACCCTGACCTAAAGTTTACAAAGGCAGTTACTATGGTAACACGTGCTTTTTATAAATCTAGGGAACAGAATCGAGTCAGCGTCACAAGAAAACGGCAATAGTGTCAGCAGCAGGAAATTTTCTCTACGTAAGCAATTTGATGTTTTTTTAATTCCATTTCTGAGTGGAATTTAGTAATTCAATAGTGACGTAATCTAGGTTCTGTCATTGTAAATGCCTAATTGAGAGCTTCTTTTGTAAGAACGCTTGCAGTAGTGTAATGCTTCTCGACTTCTGGTAATGGTTATTAGGTTTATGTCTTCTTCACAGCACCTTGTTAATCCATCTTAATGCTTGTTCTTAGCGAATGGAACCACGCTATCACTGAATGGATTTAAGAAAAAGATTTTAAAGGGTAAAAAGAAAACAGCTCTGACTAAAGATGATATAAGCATTCCTTCTGACTTTAGGTTAGTTATTACGTGTTGATTGGGCATGAAATATTGTTAAAAATTAATCCGCAAATCTTAAACTCGACACAGAGACTGGCCTAGTTGCTGTGTTTAGAACGCAATTGCTCTACGTTCTGTTCTGTAAGCGCTCTACCAATAACTCGCACAAGGTGTTAAACAGCTTATTGTATAAACTATTTTGTTTTGTTTTAATGCATTACATTAAATTTGTTTACCTTTCAGGCATGTTGGCCATGTTGGATGGGATCCAGATGGTGGTTTTGATGTGAGTTACCTTTACACATACCCACACCCTGCTGTAGTACGTTTTAAAAAAGTTGTCATCATGAGTCGATCAAGATCGAAATTTACAATAAAAAAATGTACGGAAATAATAAACTGTTTAAATTATCCTAGACAGATTTCTATAGGGCAATTTTTCGACAAATTTTGTTTTCGTTTTACTTAAATACTTTCTTTCAAGGCAATCAATTCCGCATTCAACAAAATCAAATTAGGGAAAAAAAAGATTAATATTAAAGTAACTGTCAGCTCCCTTTGTTTTACCCAACCTCGCCTGTTGTCTCTTTTTATCTCGGAAAGACGAGACGGCCAAAAAAGAGGCAACAGGCGCTGGGATCGAGGTCACTCTATTGATCTAGAGACAACTTTCTATTTAGATAAATAACCTTGATTCACAATGGGCAAAGTTATTTGATGCTGTTGGAGTAACCGCGAAACAACTTCAAGATAAAGAGACTTCTCAGTTCATTTACGATTTTGTCGAATCTCATGGAGGTATTGCAAAAGCTACAAAAGAGTTGGAAAAAGCAAAGCAAACGCAGGGTCAGTAGCATGGTTTCCTGCTCAAAATTTTTTGCCATTTTAAAATTAAAAAGAGTTAAAAAAAAAGAAAGGAAAATGTGTTGGTACTTCTTACGCAGGCATCACACAGCTCGGTCTGCTGATAACGTTAATTAAACTTCTGAGAGAGCAACTTGAGATATAAAAGTTGACCAAAATTTAAAAAGACATTATTTCATTTCTACAATTTCATAATTGTTTTCGTACTAGTAGCAACACATCCACGCTGTGCTCCAATCTTACCAGTGCGTCGCAATAAAGCAGTAGATTCAGGAGTGGGCCAAAGTACAACTAGACGAATAAGCCCACCTCTGCCACCTCGTTCGAAAAAATTACCCAATGCACCTCCAAAGAGAAATCAAAAGCCGTCAAGACCACCGTTACCACCGAAACTGATATCATCCTCCAATAAAAATACATCTCCCCCACCACTTCCACCGCCTAAACGAATTCCATCGGAAACATCAGAAAAAGTTGTCCCTAAAAGTTCGAATAGCTACGGTAATGAAGTGGAAAAAATTCCTAATAAACATAACGACGCAACAGATGAGATAGATGCATGCAACGATCATAGCGATGGTAGGAATGATCTACTATCTGCAATTAGGAAAGGCCATCAGCTAAAAACTGTAAGATTTATGTATATATTGTGACTGTTTATTATTGCTATATTGATGGTGAATAATTAACTGCAACGTATATACAACATTTGTAGGTAGCTCGAGTTGACCAAGAGAATGAAGAGACCGCTACACCATCATTTAATGGAATGGCAGGAGCTTTGGCAAAAGCATTGGCTCAACGATCTGTTCACATACACGTTTCTGGTAACTTCATTTATTTATGTGCTAACAGCAGACTTTCTGATTCACGTCAGCACCCGGCAACCAACGTGCTAACAAAATTCTTGTTTTACGTCGGGAAATTGTTGCCGTGATTCTTATTAAACTTCGATGCAATTTAAACTGCCAAAAGTTTCGCTCTAAGTTTAGATTTAACTATTATTTGTGCTTAGATGAAAACAGAACATATATTGCCGACGTGAAACACAAGTTTGCTAACGTGAACAGGCAACTAGCCTAGCCTTTTATGTCATTTTTTTGCCGGTGTGAAATAAATTGAATTAAAAATACTTTAACAAACTTTTTTTCTAACAAGAAACTTACTATAGGTGACATACAACAGCTTTCATATTGTTGATATTGAAAGTGGGATATCATTATAATGCAAATGTGACATTCTTAATCATTGTCAAAAAATCTAAGGTTTCAGATAGGAATAATTATTCCTTGTCCAGATCAAGTAAAAAAGACTATCAGATATTAGCTACCATTATTAAAGTGCTCCAAATGCGTGGATTAAAACTAAAATGGTGGATTATAGCGTATGTAACGTATTTGTTATTACTATATATTTAACATTTTATAGATGATGAATCGAGTTATGATGGATCGAGTGACGAAGAGTGGGATTAAAGAAACATTTATAGCGAAATTCTTTTTATTCATGCAAAAATTAAGTCCTTTTTCTACACTTTTTTCCCATATCTAATTGAAGCTTATTATTTTACTCTTTTCTCATTGTACTTTAAGTATTACTTTTCTTCATCCCTAATTATCGCGCTATATAATCTCCACCACGTGAGTATTTCATTTCTTAAAACTTCATAGTCTGCTAAGGTCAAGGGATAATCCTTCTGACATTGAGGTGAAAGTTGATGCTTAAACTAAAGCCTCGTTCTAGGACATTTTATGAAGATCGTCGACGATTTTTATTTTTCTGTCATGTTTTTCTTATTGTTTATAAGAAAAATGGTGAGTCCAGTAACTAATGAAAAAACAGTCATAAAATATTTTCCAATAATGAAATATATCTAATGATCTAATATATCTAATCAATCATTATTTTAAACTGAAAGTTTGTAAAATGCTTATAAAAGAGCATTATCGTGTATTCCTGCAGCTATCTTGAAACCGCAACAATCTTAATTATCCCTTTCAAAGTTTAACCTGCCTGTGGACTTTTCACTTTCCAAGTAATTAGTTGAGCTGAAGAATGTGTAACGATCTCATATTGCGCTCATATCTTCTCATTCAAGAAACGTGCTCCTCTGGGTCAGATGTTGGCGAAGGGCAGATATTGCATAAGGGATAGATGTATATCGGTGCATCCAATCCTTAAACGTTATATTACTTGTTGTGTGTACTGGATGACTGCAGCTTGTTAGTTAATCATGCGCAAAGAGAAGAAATCAAATCGACCGTCAGCTCTTCTCGATAACAAGGAGAATGAAGATGTCTTTAACAGTATTGGAAGAGGGTCCGTGGTATGTGTATTGTGCGCTTTTTCTGATTGTTTTTGATTTCTTTTATGACTTTGTTATTTTTTGTGTTTTTTCCAAGAAGAAACGTTTATGATGGAAATTCCTGAATTTGCAAAAAAGTGAAAGAATTTTTGCAGCTATCGTCACAAATGCAGAAAATCGTATTAACCAACAATGGCTAACCACTTAATAACTTCTCCATCCTCGTATATACTATACATACATTCTTAAACGACAGATCATTGACACGACCGTAACGGATATTTAATCTACCGGAAACGACTTCATATATAAATTCGTCAAGTTGACTTTGAAAATGCAGACTTTGACTTCAATGCGTCTGTGAATTAGATGTTGCTTAATTTTTGAATTAGCTACTTTTTCTGAACAACACAGAGCTTAAAAGCTGTTACATTTTTTAATTATTTAAGATCTATAACACACCCGGGATTATATTTTCATTTATGCGTCGTAGAAGCATGATGGTTTATCATTTTGGGTTTTATTTGTCAAACAGAAAAAGACATTTCTGACTCGTCGTCGCTTATAAAAAGAAGTACAAATGAAAGTCGTTATTAGCCGGAAATATAAGAAATAAAGCTCTAATACCTTGCTAAAATCAGTTATATTGTGTTGTATTTCAAAGTTACTTAATATAATTGCAAAATTTTGATCTGAATACCAGCTGAAAAACACACACGGTAGTTTCAAATTGTGTAATCACGCAATTAAGCGGAATAATTAGTCTGCTCAAATAATTAATCATCGCACAAAACGTTAATTATGACAGTTAATTAATTAAGCCGGTGGTAAACTTTGCTACCTAAAGTTTATCATGTGACAGTTGTTTTAAGTTTCTTTATTGTCAACATTAAAAGCAACTGCCAAAAAATGTAAACAAAAACAATGTCACAAGAATTTCAAAATTTGCTAAAAGTGACGGATATTTGTCCGATGAAAGTTTTGTCTGATAAGTTAAATTACATTTATATAGGAACAATAAACTTGGCGAAAGGCTTTTTATTCTTTTTTTCATTCTAAAGCCTTGAATGGTGCTAAAGGAATTCCTTAAAGAACCTGAGTAAGCATGTAAAATGATTATTGATTCTTTATCAATATTTCGAGATACATCCTTTTCGACAGAAAATATTTTTTTCTTATATAAAGAAGTTTGAAAAATAATTATATAAAAAGTTTTAAAGCGCTGCCAGGCATACGTTAACGATGCAAAAAGTAGCTCCACTTCATATATGGCTACACTTACTATACTCGCCCGGCATTATCGGATGTCCGATCTGGGTAAATCTTTTTCCGCAGACAAAAACACAAAGATGCGCCATGACAAACTATAATCTACATATACCTACCATGCAGATAGCCTATCGGCATGCGTCGCTAATATGGACCGGCACGTAGGGTAATGGGTGCGTCTGCGGTTCCCACTTTGTGGACCGCGGATTTAATCTTGCTAACTGCCAGGCAGGACATTAGTGAAAAGTAGTTCCACTTTAATTTATCCCTGAGACGTTGGGTTCAATCACACTAAACCGTACGTGTAATTTTTCAGACATTATCAACTTCTATCGTCCAGTTATATCACTGCTATCCAAATGAAACAGAATGGCAGAAGAAGTGCGTCGGTGTTGCATGTTTTGTGAAAGACAATCAGAAGAAATCGTATTTTGTTCGAATTGTTGATCATAAGGTGTGTATACGTTCTTCTTTTTGCCAGTTGTCTTGTGGATTACTGCGACAACTAGAATCTTTTCCGCTTCAGCCGTTTTGGATAATAGCTGATTTGTATCTAGTTTCCGTAAGCCGAGATTGCACTCTATAATAGCCAATCAAATTATTTGGCAAAAAACTTTTATTCCGTGTATTCAGGAATTGTTTCTCAAGTCGCGAAAAATTGGGCATGCTTCTTAATTTATTCTGCATGCGTCTACGACAACTAAATCTAAAAACTATTATGTTGACGCATTAAACACGAACTCTTTGTTCTTTCATAATTATTTTTTAAGTAAAGAATACCTACCTTTCTTCTTGGTCTTTTTAGAAGAAAGACATCGTTTGGGAGCAAGAATTATACAAGCAATTCAAATATAATACACCAAGACCCTACTTCATTCATTCGAAGCAGAGGTGTGTATATCCTTGCTGATCGAACTCTTTCTTTTGGAATCATTTCTCTTGGAACAAGGAATAAATGGAATTGGAATGTTACCCATCAAGAATTTTTTTTTTTCGTTCCCAAAACAGCGACCATTTAGCCCGCGTGTTTTGAGGGAAGTCAAATTGTTTGTCAGTTTCTAAGTTTATCTTTTTACGCATCTTATATTTATTTTCCTAGATTGTATAGCTGGTCTTAACTTTGCTGAGAACGAAGAAGCCCAACACTTCAAACAAGTAATCGAAGAAAGACTAAGTAATGAACTTTACGTGTTATTCTGCAACTTCTCTCACTACTCTTCATTTTTGTTCTTATTGACTATCATCATCTTTCTTTTTCGATTAGACCTAACCCTGACCTAAAGTTTACAAAGGCAGTTACTATGGTAACACGTGCTTTTATAAATCTAGGGACAGAATCGAGTCAGCGTCACAAGAAAACGGCAATAGTGTCAGCAGCAGGAAATTTTCTCTACGTAAGCAATTTGATGTTTTTTTTAATTCCATTTCTGAGTGGAATTTAGTAATTCAATAGTGACGTAATCTAGGTTCTGTCATTGTAAATGCCTAATTGAGAGCTTCTTTTGTAAGAACGCTTGCAGTAGTGTAATGCTTCTCGACTTCTTGGTAATGGTTATTAATTAGATCTGCATTACTTATTTCAGTTAGTCACAATATAGATAAAAAATATGTGTCGTAAATTAAAGAAAATTATGCAGTGATATAGATCTAGTATTGTACCTTTTTAATCAGAAATCATCTTATAGTCAACAAGCACTGGTAATAAAAAATTGTAAGCGACTTCTAGCGCTAATATTATCACTATGGATAGGCATACAAAATAGTATATGATTACAAATGTCTTTATTCTCCAAAAATCCGTAGCTACGCGATCAGTAAAATGCATAAAATTAGCGTGAACTGCGATTTTAAAAGTTCTTAAGATTTTTATGTTTTTAATCAGATACTAATGGATAATTTCGTTTCTAATCTGGAGCCTGGCTTAAGTTTTAAGGAAAAATCGTCCGGAAAAAGTGACAAAACTTTCCACAGCGAAATTTTACCCTACTAATAATTTTTCGTCACTATTATATTCTTTGACAAAGAGCTTCTGTATGCTAATACTTTCTGAAACATAAAGACGGTGGGATATTTTTATTATTTCTGTTTTCCTGACAAAAACCTTAATCTATTAAACGTATTCAACCTCGGCTTTTGGGGGACTCTGAAAGGTTGGGCAGGGGGAGGAGGGACCAAAAAATCCCCCCCTTTTAAAGTTTGGAAAGAGACATTGTGTTGCCACAAATTTGGCCAAAATATTTGCTTGGGTATTAAAAGACAGTTATGAATAAAAATTGGATAACGTCTGTTATTCCGAAATGACGGAATCATGTTCAAGGCTCAAAACGCCCATACCACTTAAGAAAGAAGTACTATTTGTTGTAGTAATGAAAAACTTTAAAAATAAATTTTTTAGAACTTTAGTTAAACAAAAAATAAATAAAGCATACTTTTAATGGAGTATAATGTGTTTTAATATATGTACTTTATAATAATCACATATAGCGTACGAGTTCGAAATTTAGACTAAGCAAAAAGCGAGCTCTAATTGAAAAACGTTAACACACCAGACAGACACGCAAGTTTTGTTTCGAGTAGTAAAGCGCGGCGAATAATGTATCGAATTGTTTACCTTTTGTTAATTTCACAGGATTTGGTAATAACATGTATAGTAGAACATTGAACCTTTTGGAGAGAAGTCTATTTTTTCTTGGCCTTTTCACAAAATGTTTGTTTTCCATAGAAATCGCCGAGTCTAACATTATACTTGTTATTGGCAAAGGTACATTTATTCATGTTGACCACCACTGTCACCGTCGCATATGAATTCCTCTTTATTTTAATTCTCATCTCTTCATCAGAATGATCTTCTTCATTAAAAAAAATGTCCTTAAAAAAATTATCTTTAACGGAGCTTGGAGAATGGATTACTTTGTATTCGTGAAGAAATGGTTCGGCCGTAAATTCAAGTTTGATATGTCGATAATGATGCATGAAACCTGGAGGCATGGCCGTTGGTGCTTCAGGAAGATATTCCAACTTCCCACCCAAAAGGATCTGCACGCTATACTGTTTTGCTAATAGATAGCTAAAGCAGCATAGCAATTTCAACAATGATAAAGTTAATAATGAAGTCATGTTGTATAATTTCTTCTCATCGATTTCTTTCAACAAGAACTTTTCAACCCAACTTGTACTTTTAGAGTGTGTCTCATGCTTCGTTAAATAGTGCCCAAATATTTCCGGTTTGTAAAATAAGGGGATTTACTTAACCGTATTGGCATTGGCAAATCCAACGAATTAATGATCAAAGAGTTGTAGGGTGGGGAAGGGGGGGGGATTGGGTCACACTTGCGTATTTGAAGCTTGCTCTTATTTTAAAGCATGGTTTAAAGCAATTTTATACTGTGAACGCTTTGCCTGCTTTGTTTAAATTTTTTACAATTTTTGTTTACTTGCTTCAGTTAAAAAAATGATTGATACACTCTTTATTCTTGCTTTAGCTGCTAGGAGTAGAGATCTCAATAGAATTGCCTATCATGTGTAACTAACAAAATTTTAATAATAATCTTAAAACAATAGTTTTATTTATAAATTGTAAGTTTTCGTTTAAGCATAAGCATGGCTATATTTTAGTGTCAAACTCACTCATCAATTGTGTTAGATTTGAGTTTTAGCGGGCATAATCTATTGCATTAAAAGCGGAAAATAGTACAGTGTTACAAACTAATGTCTTCTTTCCATGAAACGGGACTTCCAGATCCTTCGCTATATACATTTAGGATTGTACAAAAAACTGATTCCTGCAAAATAAAATACGTCGTATGATGTTTAATTTTGCCCCAAATTTAGGCTGTACTGTTGTAGAATTGGTAGAATAGATTTGGTTTACGCACACGATCAGTCATGGGCGCACAACCCTATGTAACGACTGCAAAGATGGGCGCGTAGCTACTATTCTGTTTTTATACTTGACAAGAGAACTTTACTTAACTATGGAAGAAATTTATACAGAGAGAAACAATTTATTTGTCGTGGCCATATTCGATTTCCGACAGTTGTTTACAAGCTACATATAACTTTTATATTTTCTTTTTATTCATGCAAAAATTAAGTCCTTTTTCTACACTTTTTTCCTCATATCTAATTGAAGCTTATTATTTTTACTCTTTTCTCATTGTACTTTAAGTATTACTTTTCTTCATCCCTAATTATCGCGCTATATAATCTCCACCACGTGAGTATTTCATTTCTTAAAACTTTCATAGTCTGCTAAGGTCAAGGGATAATCCTTTTGACACTGAGGTGAAAGTTGATGCTTAAACTAAAGCCTCGTTCTAGGACATTTTATGAAGATCGTCGACGATTTTTATTTTTTCTGTCATGTTTTTTCTTATTGTTTATAAGAAAAATGGTTGAGTCCAGTAACTAATGAAAAACAGTCATAAAATATTTTCCAATAATGAAATATATCTAATGATCTAATATATCTAATCAATCATTATTTTAAACTGAAAGTTTGTAAATGCTTATAAAAGAGCATTATCGTATTCCTGCAGCTATCTGAAACCGCAACAATCTTAATTATCCCTTTCAAAGTTTAACCTGCCTGTGGACTTTTCACTTTCCAAGTAATTAGTTGAGCTGAAGAATGTGTAAACGATCTCATATTGCGCTCATATCTTCTCATTCAAGAAACGTGCTCCTCTGGGTCAGATGTTGGCGAAGGGCAGATATTGCATAAGGGATAGATGTATATCGGTGCATCCAATCCTTAAACGTTATATTACTTGTTGTGTGTACTGGATGACTGCAGCTTGTTAGTTAATCATGCGCAAAGAGAAGAAATCAAATCGACCGTCAGCTCTTCTCGATAACAAGGAGAATGAAGATGTCTTTAATAGTATTGGAAGAGGGTCCGTGGTAATGTGTATTGTGCGCTTTTCTGATTGTTTTTGATTTCTTTATGACTTTGTTATTTTTGTGTTTTTTCCAAGAAGAACGTTTATGATGGAAATTCCTGAATTTGCAAAAAAGTGAAAGAATTTTGCAGCTATCGTCACAAATGCAGAAAATCGTATTAACCAACAATGACTAACCACTTAATAACTTCTCCATCCTCGTATATACTATACTACATTCTTAAACGACAGATCATTGACACGACCGTAACGGATATTCAATCTACCGGAAACGACTTCATATATAAATTCGTCAAGTTGACTTTGAAAATGCAGACTTTGACTTCAATGCGTCTGTGAATTAGATGTTGCTTAATTTTTGTAATTAGCTACTTTTTCTGAACAACACAGAGCTTTAAAAGCTGTTACATTTTTTAATTATTTAAGATCTATAACACACCCGGGATTATATTTTCATTTATGCGTCGTAGAAGCATGATGGGTTTATCATTTTTGGGTTTTATTTGTCAAACAGAAAAAAGACATTTCTGACTCGTCGCTTATAAAAAGAAGTACAAATGAAAGTCGTTATTAGCCGGAAATATAAGAAATAAAGCTCTAATACCTTGCTAAAATCAGTTATATTGTGTTGTATTTCAAAGTTACTTAATATAATTGCAAAATTTTGATCTGAATACCAGCTGAAAAACACACACGGTAGTTTCAAATTGTGTAATCACGCTAATTAAGCGATATAATTAGTTCTGCTCAAATAATTAATCATCGCACAAGACGTTAATTATGACAGTTAATTAATTAAGCCGCGTGGTAAACTTTGCTACCTAAAGTTTATCAGGTGTACAGTTGTTTTAAGTTTCTTTATTGTCAACATTAAAAGCAACTGCCAAAAATGTAAACAAAACAATGTCACAAGAATTTTCAAAATTTGCTAAAAAGTGACGGATATTTGTCCGATGAAAGTTTTGTCTGATAAGTTAATATTACATTTATATAGGAAACAATAAACTTGGCGAAAGGCTTTTTATTCTTTTTTTCATTCTAAAGCCTTGAATGGTGCTAAAGGAATTCCTTGAAAGAACCTGAGTAAGCATGTAAAATGATTATTGATTCTTTATCAATATTTCGAGATACATCCTTTTCGACAGAAAATATTTTTTGCCTTATATAAAGAAGTTTGAAAAATAATTATATAAAAAGTTTTAAAGCGCTGCCAGGCAGTACGTTAACGATGCAAAAAGTAGCTCCACTTCTATATATGGCTACACTTACTATACTCGCCCGGCATTATCGGATGTCCGATCTGGGTAAATCTTTTTCCGCAGACAAAAAACACAAAGATGCGCCATGACAAACTATAATCTACATATACCTACCATGCAGATAGCCTATCGGCATGCGTCGCTAATATGTACCGGCACGTAGGTATGGGTAATGGTGCGTCTGCGGTTCCCACTTTTGGGGATCGCGGATTTAATCTTGCTAACTGCCAGGGCAGGACATTAGTGAAAAGTAGTTCCACTTTAATTTTATCCTTGAGACGTTGGGTTCAATCACACTAAACCGTGCGTGTAATTTTTCAGACATTATCAACTTCTATCGTCCAGTTATATCACTGCTATCCAAATGAAACAGAATGGCAGAAGAAGTGCGTCGGTGTTGCATGTTTTGTGAAAGACAATCAGAAGAAATCGTATTTTGTTCGAATTGTTGATCATAAGGTGTGTATATGTTCTTCTTTTTGCCAGTTGTCTTGTGGATTACTGCGACAACTAGAATCTTTTCCGCTTCAGCCGTTTGGATAATAGCTGATTTGTATCTAGTTTCCGTAAGCCGAGATTGCACTCTATAATAGCCAATCAAATTATTTGGCAAAAACTTTTATTCCGTGTATTCAGGAATTGTTTCTCAAGTCGCGAAAATTGGGCATGCTTCTTAATTTATTCTGCATGCGTCTACGACAACTAAATCTAAAACTATTATTGTGACGCATTAAACACGAACTCTTTGTTCTTTCATAATTATTTTTTAAGTAAAGAATACCTACCTTTCTTCTTGTCTCTTTTTAGAAGAAAGACATCGTTTGGGAGCAAGAATTATACAAGCAATTCAAATATAATACACCAAGACCCTACTTTCATTCATTCGAAGCAGAGGTGTGTATATCCTTGCTGATCGAACTCTTTCTTTTGGAATCATTTCTCTTGGAACAAGGAATAAATGGAATTGGAATGTTACCCATCAAGAATTTTTTTTTTTCGTTCCCAAAACAGCGACCATTTAGCCCGCGTGTTTTGAGGGAAGTCAAATTGTTTGTCAGTTTCTAAGTTTATCTTTTTACGCATCTTATATTATTTTCCTAGGATTGTATAGCTGGTCTTAACTTTGCTGAGAACGAAGAAGCCCAACACTTCAAACAAGTAATCGAAGAAAGACTAAGTAATGAACTTTACGTGTTATTCTGCAACTTCTCTCACTACTCTTCATTTTTGTTCTTATTGACTATCATCATCTTTCTTTTTCGATTAGACCTAACCCTGACCTAAAGTTTACAAAGGCAGTTACTATGGTAACACGTGCTTTTTATAAATCTAGGGAACAGAATCGAGTCAGCGTCACAAGAAAACGGCAATAGTGTCAGCAGCAGGAAATTTTCTCTACGTAAGCAATTTGATGTTTTTTTAATTCCATTTCTGAGTGGAATTTAGTAATTCAATAGTGACGTAATCTAGGTTCTGTCATTGTAAATGCCTAATTGAGAGCTTTTTTTGTAAGAACGCTTGCAGTAGTGTAATGCTTCTCGACTTCTGGTAATGGTTATTAGGTTTATGTCTTCTTCACAGCACCTTGTTAATCCATCTTAATGCTTGTTCTTAGCGAATGGAACCACGCTATCACTGAATGGATTTAAGAAAAAGATTTTAAAGGGTAAAAAGAAAACAGCTCTGACTAAAGATGATATAAGCATTCCTTCTGACTTTAGGTTAGTTATTACGTGTTGATTGGGCATGAAATATTGTTAAAAATTAATCCGCAAATCTTAAACTCGACACAGAGACTGGCCTAGTTGCTGTGTTTAGAACGCAATTGCTCTACGTTCTGTTCTGTAAGCGCTCTACCAATAACTCGCACAAGGTGTTAAACAGCTTATTGTATAAACTATTTTGTTTTGTTTTAATGCATTACATTAAATTTGTTTACCTTCAGGCATGTTGGCCATGTTGGATGGGATCCAGATGGTGGTTTTGATGTGAGTTACCTTTACACATACCCACACCCTGCTGTAGTACGTTTTAAAAAAGTTGTCATCATGAGTCGATCAAGATCGAAATTTACAATAAAAAAATGTACGGAAATAATAAACTGTTTAAATTATCCTAGACAGATTTCTATAGGGCAATTTTTCGACAAATTTTGTTTTCGTTTTACTTAAATACTTTCTTTCAAGGCAATCAATTCCGCATTCAACAAAATCAAATTAGGGAAAAAAATGGATTAATATTAAAGTAACTGTCAGCTCCCTTTGTTTTACCCAACCTCGCCTGTTGTCTCTTTTTATCTCGGAAAGACGAGACGGCCAAAAAAGAGGCAACAGGCGCTGGGATCGAGGTCACTCTATTGATCTAGAGACAACTTTCTATTTAGATAAATAACCTTGATTCACAATGGGCAAAGTTATTTGATGCTGTTGGAGTAACCGCGAAACAACTTCAAGATAAAGAGACTTCTCAGTTCATTTACGATTTTGTCGAATCTCATGGAGGTATTGCAAAAGCTACAAAAGAGTTGGAAAAAGCAAAGCAAACGCAGGGTCAGTAGCATGGTTTCCTGCTCAAAATTTTTTGCCATTTTAAAATTAAAAAGAGTTAAAAAAAAAGAAAGGAAAATGTGTTGGTACTTCTTACGCAGGCATCACACAGCTCGGTCTGCTGATAACGTTAATTAAACTTCTGAGAGAGCAACTTGAGATATAAAAGTTGACCAAAATTTAAAAAGACATTATTTCATTTCTACAATTTCATAATTGTTTTCGTACTAGTAGCAACACATCCACGCTGTGCTCCAATCTTACCAGTGCGTCGCAATAAAGCAGTAGATTCAGGAGTGGGCCAAAGTACAACTAGACGAATAAGCCCCACCTCTGCCACCTCGTTCGAAAAAATTACCCAATGCACCTCCAAAGAGAAATCAAAAGCCGTCAAGACCACCGTTACCACCGAAACTGATATCATCCTCCAATAAAAATACATCTCCCCCACCACTTCCACCGCCTAAACGAATTCCATCGGAAACATCAGAAAAAGTTGTCCCTAAAAGTTCGAATAGCTACGGTAATGAAGTGGAAAAAATTCCTAATAAACATAACGACGCAACAGATGAGATAGATGCATGCAACGATCATAGCGATGGTAGGAATGATCTACTATCTGCAATTAGGAAAGGCCATCAGCTAAAAACTGTAAGATTTATGTATATATTGTGACTGTTTATTATTGCTATATTGATGGTGAATAATTAACTGCAACGTATATACAACATTTGTAGGTAGCTCGAGTTGACCAAGAGAATGAAGAGACCGCTACACCATCATTTAATGGAATGGCAGGAGCTTTGGCAAAAGCATTGGCTCAACGATCTGTTCACATACACGTTTCTGGTAACTTCATTTATTTATGTGCTAACAGCAGACTTTCTGATTCACGTCAGCACCCGGCAACCAACGTGCTAACAAAATTCTTGTTTTACGTCGGGAAATTGTTGCCGTGATTCTTATTAAACTTCGATGCAATTTAAACTGCCAAAAGTTTCGCTCTAAGTTTAGATTTAACTATTATTTGTGCTTAGATGAAAACAGAACATATATTGCCGACGTGAAACACAAGTTTGCTAACGTGAACAGGCAACTAGCCTTTTATGTCATCATTTTTTGCCGGTGTGAAATAAATTGAATTAAAAATACTTTAACAAACTTTTTTTCTAACAAGAAACTTACTATAGGTGACATACAACAGCTTTCATATTGTTGATATTGAAAGTGGGATATCATTATAATGCAAATGTGACATTCTTAATCATTGTCAAAAAATCTAAGGTTTCAGATAGGAATAATTATTCCTTGTCCAGATCAAGTAAAAAAGACTATCAGATATTAGCTACCATTATTAAAGTGCTCCAAATGCGTGGATTAAAACTAAAATGGTGGATTATAGCGTATGTAACGTATTTGTTATTACTATATATTTAACATTTTATAGATGATGAATCGAGTTATGATGGATCGAGTGACGAAGAGTGGGATTAAAGAAACATTTATAGCGAAATTTTCATCATTGTGTTAATTAGCTAAAAGTTGCAATGGAGTTACTTGTCTTTTGTAAATTTATCACTCAAACATTGTACATTTTGTAATTAGCCTTTTTTAATTGTTTTACCTAAAATAGCCTTTTCAGTACTGGTGCTGACATCAATATGGTTTTTCTAATCAGCGCCTTAGTAAATTATCGACTAGCCAGACATCAAGCTAAGTCATCAATCCTATTCTCACGTTAAACAAAAAGGATCATTTAATAATCCCTTCTGAAATAAATAAGCCATTTTAGATGGTCAAGTTAGAAGTTTATAGTGTAGTCTGTCCATCACCATACAAAAAAAACTAACAAGCCCTGGAGACTTGGTAGGTAAACAAGAAATTGTTTAACGAATAATATTTTCTTTTATTTACATATATATCAACCTAAATATTAATGTAATAGTTCCAAAAAACAATAAACTTGTCAATATTTTCTCCCTAATCACTCTCACATCTGCTGTGCGCAACCAGTTTGAACATCATACGTGTGATTTGAACTGCGTCATATTTTTGCTTGTTGTATCATATGTTTAATTATTTTTGTTTAAGTAACGCCTGTGAAATGCATCCAGTCAATTCTTACATTTATTATTCAACCTCGTCCCCAGGGTCTTGTGGCCCCTGGGCCGTTATTACGGAGTGGCAGCCGCTATGAAATTCATTAAAGAGGCAAAATGCCCTGGGAACGAGGTTGACATTTATTCGACATTCTCTCAATGTACGTCGGCGCTGGTTAAAATTGTTGAAAGAACGGGATTGTTTCGGCATATCATTTTGTACAAATCTCAACAGCACACAAGATAAAAAAATCCTATTTTTACAAATACCGTGGTCGGATTGATAATGCTCAAATGCTGCAGGGCGCAGTTTTAACACGCCCCCTGTTACGAAATATCCCCACGTCAGACACACGCTTTTTTGAAATTGCAGGTCATCGTGCACGATGACCTGCAATTTCAAAAAAGAGCATGCTGACGTTAGCAACAATTAGCAATTACCCTAATAGCCTAAATTGACATTGACTCTACCCTCCTAGTGTCAAAATGTTGGAATATGATAAATATATAAAAATAGTGCGTAAGTCACAAATTAACCTCCAACCCCGTCCCGTGGTGGCAAACAGGTCACGTAAACGCAACCTCGTTCCAAGGGCATCTTGTATATTTTGATAAAAAAAGCCATCAGACGCTGGGGACAAGCGATTGCGTAAACCCGAGTTAAATTTTCGGGAAATTTGGTAACAAGAAAACAAACTTCCACGGACTGAAACTGGGAAAGGAGCAGGGAATTTTTATTTAAAAAGTTTTTATTGTAGCTTATTGTCAAATCAGGCATGAATAGAGGTACTGATGTTAACCGTCCCTCTTCACTTCTTGATAACGGAGAAAATAGTGATATATTCGCGATCATTGGGCGAAGAAGTGTGGTATGACTTTGGTTTTTTCTTTCTCTTTCAGTCTTTCAGTACAGTATCACCCTAAATAGTAGCTGATAGCAAGCTAGGATGATATGGTAAGCTCCTTGGCTCTCGCATTTGCGTGGCAGGAAAAAAGATGCTAGGCAGTCCTGGAGTACACGCTTTTTTTTTTATAAGAATATAGTGGTTTTTCGTTGAGGGTGAAGTATTCTTATGATTTGGCAAAATATGAGGGTTAAGTATTCGGCGATTCGGTTCAGCTTTGTTGCCGTAGTGATTATTGACATTTTGCTTAACTGACGAATCGCATTTGTGCTACATCCGCCATTTTTAAAATTTCGCTGGGTGAAAACAAACCTAGTTCGTAGGGGGAAGAATGCTAAAAAATGTGGAAATGGAAGAATAATTAGCTAACGAAAAGTAACCACAATAAAAAATCTGTCTGGAAATGATGCTTAGCTATCTAGATTTTGCTCCAAAAAATTATCTTTGCTCAAACTTCCTAACATTGTTCTTAAAACTCCAAAATGTGTTAGCTCTGCACTCTCTTCACCTAAAATACGGAAACTTTTCACCTCCAAAAAAATTGTTATGACGTCAAACCGAATTGCCGAATTTTAATGTATTCTTATTTTTTCAGATTAAAGTTTCTGTCACATGTATGCACAAGAACAATTATTTCGCGACAGCTAAATGTGTTTCTTTTGAATGAGATGTTCACACATATTTTTTAGTATACTGTTACGCATTTACAGCATGTTTATGTTTTTCTCCCCAGAGACATTAATCAAACCAAATATAACAGGTTAAAGATTTGTCTCATTTTGATTTCCCTAATTTTTTGGTTAACTAACAATTTTATTCTAAGCAAACTCACCCTGGAAATATTCTTAAGATATTCTTACAATTTAGGCAATTTTCACCCTGATATTCTTATAGAAGTTATTCTTATAAAAAAGGTGTGTATTTAATGCTCATTTTGAGTTATATGCAGACTCAATCTATCAGACAAGTCCCTGCAACATCTAATGGCCCACAAATTTTGCTATCTCCCCAATTTCCCTCACATGGTTTGGGTTAACCCAGGGCTATATGGTGTAACATTCACTCGCCCATATTGAATTGCCGCCAAGGGGAATCTAACCCCAGTCTCCCACACACAATACAAGAGTTATAACCACTAAGCTCGCGGTTGAAGCTTTTAAATTTCGCGGATATGTAAAATCAGGGAATACGTCTTTTTCACTTTAAAACTTCTATATAATCGAACACTGGGAATACGAAGTTTGGGTATACATTTCTAAAGAAGGAAATCAAAGAAAATTTATGAATTTTAAAAGGTTTTTTATCTTGGAAAAGCGTTTTTAATAAATTTATTAGTTACAATTATTCATCATCGTCGAGGTCATCTTGTAGAATGCTAAAATTATTTCTGTCATCATCTTCGTATTCCGACTCGCTATCTTCGTCGTCGATTTCGTTTATATACATCTCCCTTTCGTAATCTTCATTGTCATCAGAATCTTCATCTTCGACAGCCACCTCACTCAATGGGTCAATGTCGTAAAAAGGATCAATATGTGCCATTTGATTTAATCCTTTTTTTACTGCGTCTGAAATGCCAGCGACGTCCCATCCTTTAAGACAAACTTTTTTCCCTTCAGCTGATGTCATATGATCATATATTTCCTAGATCCACTTTGCATGAAGTGGCTTCACAGTCAACAGTTTAAGACTTATATCGATGTTTGATAAGTCTGTTCCAGCGTCGAGTGCTTTGTCAATCTGATCAGCGTACCACAACATGAATTTATTTTTCATCATTCTTTTCACGTAGCCATTGGGACCTCCTTGAACGTCGAGGGGCTGAAAAAGATAGGTTAGGTTTTCCGGAACCTTTTCGAGAAGGATTCGATTTTCTTTCAGGACTTCTTTGACTGCATCTGTCATTTGCCCCTTAAACACATCCATGATCAAAACAGCAGGGTGTTGACTGGAAAGTTGTAGGCGGCGACGTTCTTCTTTGACGTATGGGATGACTTTTTTTTTTTTATCATTTGAAAACCCAAGACTCAACGAGGTGTTAAATTGCTCTCATGAAAATGGCAACGAATATGATCAATTTAGCATCAAAACTTGTCAGGTTAGAAATTATAAAACGGTGGGTCACATACCAAGGGAGATTTCTCGAGCAACCAAATTTCTTCTTGATCGTGGGGCAAAAATATCCTTAAAATTGACTTCAGATCATTACAGGAGGTCACCTTTGTTTCAAGGAGGCCTTGAAATTCCCTGTTTAGTAACGGTTGTTATGGCTGGCACAGTCAGGAATCATATGGTTCTTGATCGTTACAAAGAAATCGTTCAAAGATTGTATTGCGAACCGAAAAACCAAATTATTATTGGATGTTTTTTGACAAAAGATGTTGACATTGAAACCGAGATCGTCGAACCAATAAAACCAAAAAGAAATAAGCAGAAGACTAAAAAGAATACACCGTCATCAAATCCGCGGTCAAATCAAGTACCAAAAAGTAGAGACATAGACAGTTATTTTTCATGCAAAATCATCATCATCATCATCATTCTCGGCTTAACGTCCGTTTTCCATGCTAGCATGGGTTGGACGGGGTATATTAATGACCCTCTTCCAATCTGATCTAGACTGTGTTAGATCTAAACTCAACTTCCTCTGTATCAAGTTTGTCCTTATAACCTCCTGCCAAGTCTTTCTCGGTCTGCCTCTGGGCTTTGCCCCAGGAACTATCAAGTCTCTACACTTTCTTACCCAATTATCCTCCTCCATTCTTTCCAAGTGCCCCAGCCAATTCAATCTTCTTATCTGGATAACATCTTTAATTCTACGGAGACTTAGCCTGCTTCTTAGCTCATCTGAACTCTTTCTGTCTCTCAGACTGGCGTTACACATCCACCTAACCATTCTCATATCATTCCTTTCTAAACGGTCAAGATCTTCCTGCTTCACTGCCCATGTCTCACTACCGTACAACATAACACTTCTTACACAGGCCTCATACAACCTACCTTTTACCTCAATTGACAAGACTCTGCTAGTCAACAAAGGAAGTAACTCTCTGAACTTTTTCCAAGCAGAACCTATCCTGCAAGTAACACTTCTTCCAACACCCCCTTCACTGCCCAACATATCACCTAAGTAACAGAAGTTCTCAACTATCTCTAACGAGCCACTGTTGTACATCATTAAAGCTGGAAGTACTTCATTCCCTATAATCTCACCTTTGCAACGCTTGCATACAAGCATACAAAAACGCTACAAAAACGCTACAAACGCAAAACGCTTGCATACAAAAGTGACAAAAACAATAGTTATTGATTGATTATTGTATATTTTATACGTAGCATGTATCATTTGAAGATAGTTTGAACATAAAAAACACATTTTGTCTCATATTTTTGTGTATTTTTAAAATTTGGCAAAAATTTAAAAAATTAAGGATTTTGATATTTTTTTGCAAATTTTGCGGGAATTTATTTTCGCGGTTTGAAGTTTTCTACGTAATTCGCTGGAACTTTTTTTCGCGGATCAGGCCTACCCAGACTTTTCGCGGGTTTTTATTTTCGCGGAAATGGCCAAAATCCGCGAAAACCGCGAAAATTAATTCCCTTAAGGTATGTATACAATTTCCTTTGGTGATCCCTTGGCACTGTAAGGGATCACCAAATATGTAAGCAATGCAGGTTACGTGAAGTGTACTTGGGCTCAAAAATTTGTGTATATACAAGTGTAAGCTAAGGGTGACCAAAAGAAGAAAATGGAAGTGACAACTTAACTTGATGTGTGACAACCTACTTGATGTGATGTATGTATGTTCTAACTTAAATAAAAAGATTAAAGAGTTTACAAAGAAGAGACAAAGATTTACATATATACATGTAATAAATTAAACATACTGGATTGCCACATGCCTAATTTTAAAACATGCATAAAAAATACTTAAAATAGTAAAAATACTCTTGAGTGCCAAATAAAGGTTATGGGGTCATCAGCAAAAAATTAAGAGCCCTGGGACGAGCAAACAAGTATCATTTTGGCAAAACATTTTAAGTTAATTCATCTTTGCATTGATAAAGTTTGAATGTACATCCTTTAACAGGTCTAAAATTACTGATGACAGAAAATTAAATCTGAAATTCTTTAAATGTGAATATCTTGAGAACGAAAAGAGCTTTTTAAAAAAGACTTGTTAACTAAATTTTTAAGCTCTATAATAAAGTCCAACATTTTATACCTCAGGTTTCCTTTAAGATAAAAAATTATCTAAAAACATGTTTTTTTTAAAAAAGGTGGTAACATATTTTAGGCAAAACTGTGCTGAACAAGAGGACATTAATTTTATAACTTAGTTCCCACAACAATCATACTCAAGCACAGTATGCTTAAAGAAAAATTACATGAATTTTTTTTTTTACAATCACAAAGATCATAATAACATCTTAACGCATTGCACAGGATACGAGGTTAAGTTTTCTGAGATTTTTTGAGATGGATTTGCTATTTATTTAACGCTCATGTCGGATAAATATTCAAAATATGTTTGTACAAATAAACTTCAAAGTTTAACCTGGTTTCTCAGTTTTATTTGTGTAGCACACACTACCCTTTTTTATAAGCAACCAAGTTATACTAAAGTCTGAGGTTGAGACTATAAGGTCAAAAATTAACTGATGGCCAATGTCTTTTACAGAAATAAATGTCCCCTTTATCTTTGTCGTAACACCCTCCTTTGTTATGGTATAATGTTTAAAAGAGTACAACTGATTGTGTATAAATGCTTGTTGAATAGATTTTGTACCTTATATTTCATCATGAAACGAAACACCCCTCTATGCTTGTTGACCCTCCTCCATTATGCCTATTTTAGTTTTCAATGTTGATTGTGTAGAAAATCGTTCTTGTGTAAAAAAATTGTGAGCGTTTTTCTTATATTTTCATTAAGAAAAGAAATGGCTCTGTGATTGTCGCAGCGCTATCTGTATTACACATCAGCATTTAAATCTCTTACATTAATACTAGTCATAAGCACGTGGATAAATCCACTAAAATGTTTATAAATCATAATATTTTTTAAATTTGTTTGAAATGGTGAAAATTTAAATATTTATTAAAACCATGTCAAATTATAATTCCTTTAGAGCTTATCTACTACTGTGGTTCAAGTGTTTCATTGTTTACCCAATCAAAACCATTGGCAAAAAAAATTTGTTGGTGTGGCTTGCTTTACAAAAGATAACCAAAAGAAATCTTATTTTATACGCATTGTTGACCTCTCGGTATGTATCGTATAATTTTATGTATCGATTCATGTTACTTTTCACGTTATCTCTACATGACCAAATCATGTTGTGTTCGCAAATAATTTAAGGCACTTCATTGGTATCCCCACGCTTTTCATATTTGTATCATGCAGTGACAATACAAATGTCCTGTTAATTTTAACATAGTTAAATGATGTTCTTATTCTTCAGGAGGTGGTAACAATTTTTCTTGGAATTACATTGTTCAAAAAAAAAAGAAATATTTTAGGAAGCTATAAACAAACAAAAATTTCACATGGCTGGTACACCGGAACCATCTTTTTATTTTGGCCTATACTAAATGTCTTGTGGAAAATACTTTTGATGGTATTCGTTGATATATGTTATGATACAATTTGATGTAAATGTGACTTTCGAAGAAGCATGTCAAAAATTATGTTTGTTTGGTTTAAATTATATTATTTTATTTTCACGTGTTGCATCATTCTGGGAAAACTTGAAGAAACTTGAAGAGACCAAAAAAATGTTTACCTTCGTATTGTCATCACATGTTCAAATACCACAGTCAGTTAATAAGAAGTCAGAGGTGTTGTTTCCACAAATGTTCACAAATGTTCTTAACATTGTTTACTTTCAGAAAAGAATCATAGTCTGGGAACAAGAATTATACAACCAGTTTAAATATAATGCACCAAGACCTCATTTCCATTCCTTTGAAGCAGATGTAAGTGCCATTTTGAGTTGTATTTGTAAACCCAAAAAAAGTTTGTGGGTATATCACATTATTCTGGAAATGTTTATTATGGTAAAGGCTGAGTTCAACATACAAAAGTACACAAAAGTTTTTTTACATCGTTTAATTCACTCCCCTCAGTAGCTGTTAAACACTTCACTAAACCAACAAAGCTATACCTACATTTTCTCCTTTTTAAATTTTAAGAAAAAGTAAGCAGTCACAATCTCACCATACAGTAGTCTTTGCTGTTTGATGTTTTGTAGTATCAATCGCTGCATGATAAATAGGACACAACATTATGCGAAGCACTCACGGTTTTTGATAGATGGATTTTAAAGAGCTAAATATAAATATTCCTGAAGGTGGCTGTCACCAATATTCCTAATTGAGATCTAGTGATTCTTTTTTTATATTTTAAATTACATCCTCTTTCCCTGATGTTTATTTGTATGTAGCATATTTTTCAGATTCTAAAGTAATATAACTTTAATACAACTACTTATTCTTTTTGTTTTGAATTTTCACAGGATTGCATAGCCGGTCTTAATTTTGCAGATGCCAATGAAGCTCAGCATTTTAAACATGTTGTCGAAGAAAAGTTGAGGGCTAAACAACAAAGAAAGAATGGTAAGTAATAAAATAAGAAGTATATAGTATGTGTTATTCTATGTCAGTTTCAAATATATGTATATGCTTAGACCAATAGAATGGTTATTTCATTGCAAAAATAACAAAACTCTTTAATGAGGATCACTGTAATTTATATTTCAAATTTATACTGAATAAATAAACAGAATATAATTTTGTTTAGATCGACGACAAACTATGGCGCGGCGTGGTACAAATTCTACCAACAACCAAGGCAATGTCTTGCAACCCATCAACAACAATGGTGAGTTTGTTTCGAAGTTGTTAGCAAAACAGTTTTTCATTCCACAAGATAGCAGTCTTGTTTTAATGTTTCCGATACACTTTTAGTCTGTAATCTTATATCTCTCTGTATATGTCAGTCACCCAACGAGCTTCACCTTCACCTACTATCAGCCCATCAAGTTCTTCTAATGATCTGAAAAAGAAAGGTGGTAAGGGAAAGAAGAAAACAAGATTAACCAAGGATGATATTGGTACTCCTTCAGATTTTAGGTATGCATTAAATTGATTAACGAGTCGTTTTCTATGCTGATTATATAACATTTTGTTAAGAAACATTTTATGCAGGTTAATGCAAATATAAGCTACTGGAGGCCTTTACAATGATGGTAGTAATGTGGAAAAATGAAGTTAATTCAGTAGTTTTTCTTTCTTTGTTGATTATTTCTCAAATAAAGAACGTGAAAGTTAAAGAACATTGGAAAGAACATTTGTAGATATTATATAGAATAACTTGTTTTTATGTTCACGCCTTAGACATGTTGGTCATGTTGGTTGGGATCCAAAAGGAGGATTTGATGTGAGTATATAAAGAAATACCTTTTCACCTGCAAACAAAAGTTTGAGATTTAACGATGCCCTAATGCTTTCGATATAGTGTTGTCAGTTGATTTGATCTCAGATTTGCTTGTATGCCAGGTTTTGTTTGCAGGAGATGGGAAAGAGCCAATATTGAGTAGGCATACCAAGAATGATTGTACACATCAGGTCAAACTTTTCACATTCCTCGTGACTGAAAATAATTAATTTTAGGTAGATAATATTGATCCCCAATGGAAGAAGCTATTTGACACCATTGGTGTTACGGCGAAACAACTTCAGGACGAAGAAACTTCTCAGTTTATTTATGATTTTGTTGAATCTCATGGAGGGATTGAAAAGGCTACAGAGGAACTTGAGAAAGCCTCACCACCAACTCAAGGTAGGTAATATATTGTGTTGTTATTGACAACGTATTTGGTTGGAGTTGTGAAAAAACGTCGTCCTTTTAATTTATAACCTTGTTTTAGCTGCACCTCCTCCCCCCATGAGGACAGCTCCACCTCCTCCACCACCTACACGTGGGAGTACTGCACCTCGTGGAGCTGCACCACCACCACCACCAATGCATCAACGAGTAGTACCTAGAACGGCTCCACCTCCACCACCGTCACATCTATCTGGACCACCACCTGGAAGACATGGTGGCAGACCACCTCCACCACCTATTGGTGCTGCACCTAGGGCGCCACCACCAGCCCCTCCATCAACACGAACTGTACCCCCACCCCCACCACCTACTGGAGCACCTGCTCCCCCACCACCACCACCTCCACCTACGGTTGGGCCAGCTCCACCCCCACCTCCACCTATGAATACTGGACCACCTAGTAGTGGTCCTGGCAAAGGTGGACTGTTGGACCAGATTCATCAAGGGAGACAATTAAACAAGGTTGAAGTTAACGAAAAACCTTCTGGTGGAGATGGACGAGATGATTTATTGACTGCTATAAGAAAAGGTCGCCAATTAAAAACTGTAAGTAAATTCCTTTAGCATACATTTGTAAAGGTCTACAAATTTCTGCAATTCCTGTTTGAAATGACATCTATCAATCATTTTTTAAAAAAATCATAATAGGTTTAATGATTTGTTATGAGTACATGCAGATCAGAATATGGAATAAACCTAAAGGATTTTTTTTTTAATTTGCTTGGTTATCAAATGTATATGAAGTTTTGTTTGACACCAACAAAAACTATTCTTTTCACACCATGATTAATATTGTTTTTTCTAATTATTTTCTCTGCTAAGGACCCAAAATTTGTGACATGGGAAAAAACAAACTACCATACAGACCTGGCTAGCCTCAAGTAATTTGTGAAAATTAATTAGTTTAAATGTTTTTCTTATAAATTATTACACTGTTGGTAATTTAGAATTGACTTTTTGTAATATGAAAAATCCGCTTATTTCGAAATAAAAACATAATTTTAAACTTATATTTTGGTAATTAAAGACTCTAATAACATAGAACAATAGGATGTTGTTGTTTTTGCAGCTATCTCTTTTTCTAACAACTATACTAAATTAAATTGCTCCTTAATTAAGAAAAAACATTAAAATTTGAAAATACTTTTAGTCAAGTGGATTTTGAAGTCAATGCGCTTAACAAAATAATTGATGTGAATGAACACAATATGTTGGATTTTGAGATGCCATTGAGTTAATTAAATGCCAAATTAAAACAATGTTTCTCCAAATAAGACAGACTTAATGAAAAGAATTGACGGTAATTTAGCCATGCAAATCAATGTTATGTTGCTTTTTTTTTCTTTCTACATGTGAATATTATGATGCTGCCGTTATGTTGTCTACCATCCCTGTTTAGGTGTCACAAAGTGAAATGGAACAAGATAACTCCTCATCAGATCTTGATGGAATGGCAGGAGCACTTGCAAAAGCTTTGGCTCAACGATCTGCTCATATTCAAGTTTCTGGTTGGTGTTACTTAGCATATTAACTTTTGTAATGACGGGAATGATTGTTGCATGGATACTTTTTTAGTGGACAGTTGAGATCCGGGTTTCAAACGGAACGAACCCTTGTCTTGCCATGATAAGGCTAGTTTTTGGATAAATTTTTCAATATTCAAGAAAAATCAATCTTTAATAAAGCACATAGCCATTGGGACACACTTTTTTTTTACTGTTTTTTTTTTTCATCTAAAATACATTTCCCTTAATTTTTTTCTTTATTTTTCAAAACAAAATGGTCACACAACCATTACATTTGCTATTTATATAGCACTTATTTCCATGTCGATATAATTTGAATTTTTTTTCATGCTAAATAAAATCATTGTAGAGGTGGAAAAACCTGCAAATTTGTTCCCTATTTTGCTGGGCTCAAACGAAATAAACATTTTTTCACGCAAACAAAATAACACTTGTTGTATTAGCAAAGAAAGAAAAACAGAACTTCGGTTCTTTTAGCGAAATAATTTTACTGTTGTTCCACACTTAAACCTAGTGTTGTTCAGAAATTTGATGTTTTAAATTTTTTTCGGTTTTGCATGACATGAGATGTCTAAAAAAAGCTTATTTTTACTCCTTTAAATTTTATGAATTTCTTTAAAGCAACATGAGAAGTAACGTCAAATGAATAGTTATTATAAAAACAACAACATCACAACTTTGTTAACTAAAAAATGAAATAAAATTTGCAATACTATAAAGATATTAATTTCTAATTTAGATGATGATGATGACGATGACGAAGATGATGACTTTGACGATGATGACTGGGATTAATAAGTGGCAATTTTTGACAGATTTGTCATCATTATTGAATTTAAGTTGTCTGGTAATTTCAGTCTATTTGTATTGTATGCAATTAAGGTGCGGCAGTATTACAAAGATACTTTTTTAGCTTCTTCTTTACAGAACCAGACTCTCTTTTTTTGCTTTTTAGCTTCCTGAAGTAGCTTAATATAAAATTGATTTGTACGGAGAGCCAATAAAAAAGTATATTAGTAATTTTTTGCACTGTTTATGTTAGTATTAAACTTTAACTTAGTATAAATTCCATGTTGTTACACATTTGTCTAATTATTCTTATAGTAGCGAAATATTTGCATTTTTTTGATAGCCCTCTCGCCACAAGAAAGTCAAACTAGTTGTTCTGAAGTGTCTATGTCTTAATAATTCCTTATTCTCTGTTAACACATACGGTAACTCCAAAGCATGCTGATAAATTGAAACAAGGAAGTTTTAATTCGTATTCATAGCTTAAGTTTTAGATATGGAAATTATACAGATCTTTCAACAGCTTTTTTAAGTGAAATGTTTATACGTTGACTTATGACTTATCTAGCTGTATTTCTGTGATTTTTAAATATTGAAAACCAGTACGGGAAAGTAAATCTGTCAATGCCTTTTCAAAAAAACGTCCAAGGCTCACGGTGTTTTAAGCATATTATTGTTCTGTTTTTGTTTTCATTACAGCTGGTCTGTTTTTGTTCTTATATGTTGTATGTTTGTTTAAATTTTCTGCTAGTTGCCCATGTTGGATTAATGTGTATGAATCTTTGATTATAAATAAATGCATTTATATTGTTAAACAGTTATATTTTTAATATGTTCATAATGAAGTTACTTAACTTGGAACTGCATCCTACTGCATTATCAACTGAAAATGTTTTTCAGTTAGTCATGCTTTGTATTCGCGGATAATAACTTTTCGCAAATGAAAAAATACGAAATCTTTAGACATTTGCGAAGTAATGCTCTTCGAAAAATTTGCAAGCAAATTTTTGGCACCAAAGGTCCAAAAATTTCGAGCACTGTTTACATAAAAATACAGGAAAAAGCCTGTTGTTACCCTCTCCAGCTGAAACAATAACTAAGCAATTTTATTTGTAGAATAAGTTTTCATGGCAGTAATGAAAGAAATAGCGTACTGCATTTAGCATAAGAATTATTGATTAAGAATTTTGGTGTAGCTAGCTAAACTACATTTGGCTACACTTTCACTTTTTAGCCAGATATAAATAAACAGCTAGCTAGATAGCCACAAACCCAAACATAAAAATAAATAATTTTGGCTAGGATAGAAAACTCTTATACCAAACTGAACAAAAACTTCGATAGATTAGCAATAAATTGTGCTAGCTAGCTCGCTTGTCAGAGCTGGTAGTCAAGGGCACAGACCTCGCAAGCTCGGTCTGTACTTTTGACTTCGGGCTTTGTATTTCACAGTACCACATCAAAACTGATCAGTATCCGTTTATTAATACATGTTTTTTCATATAAAAAAAGGGGAAGAACAAGTTAAGGACATTTTGAGACTTCACATTGAAAAAGTTAAGAACATTTGAAGGCTTTTTTCAAGTTAAGTGTTCTTGTAAAAAAAAAGTGCAATTCATTGTTCTCGTTCTAAATGTTTGACCAATGAAATCCTTACATGTTCTAATGAAAAGGAGGAAATCTGAACCTTAATTCACCTGGTGCTTACCCAAACTACGCATTTCATACACTGTCATAAAATAGATTTACCTTGGATTGTTTCTTCTTTTTGTTGCGTCTTGCTTCTCGAGTTACTATTTTGAATTAGCTTCTCCGTGCGCACGTGTTGTAAACTTTACTACTGGACTGGTTTCTATCCCCTTTCAAAATGTTATCACTTGCGTACGTGTTAATGTAGTCGAAATGCATTGTGGTATACTATGGCAGCTCTCGGCCAAGCGACAAATCGATTTTAAAAATAAAAAAAAAACGTTTTTTTAAAAAAAGAGAAAGTTAAAAGTAAAAGTAAAATAAATTGAAATAAAAAAAAAAAAAAAAAATTAAAAGTAGAATTTAAAAAAAAAAATTAACAAAAAAAATTATTGAAAATAAAATGAATTGAAATTCAAAAAAAGAAAAGAAAAAATGAATTAAAAGTAAATTCAATTGAAATAAAAAAAAAGAAGCAGAAATTAAACAAATTTAAAAGTAAATAAGTAAATTAAAAAAAAGCGAAAACAGAGTTTTTTCGTGTGGCAGTTCTCGGCCACCATACTTGTTCACCCTGAAATTTTGTTTTTGCCACTATTTTATAAATGATGGTGGAAAATTGAAAGCTCGTACTATTCCATCTGGAGTTAAATTCTGTATTGTTTTAATAACAATGGAATCATAGGCTCGTCTTGCTTATCCGAGTCTTTTTTGGTGAAAATGTAATCGAAGTGACTTTCTCTAACAAACGGAGCGCGGAAAGCTGATGTTAAATTGACCTTCATTGTGCTAATGGTAGCAATTAAATGTTTTAAAGAACTTGTATATTGGTGCATCAATAAACC
Organism: Hydractinia echinata; assembly: GCA_030067915.1. Classification (NCBI taxonomy): domain Eukaryota; kingdom Metazoa; phylum Cnidaria; class Hydrozoa; order Anthoathecata; family Hydractiniidae; genus Hydractinia; species Hydractinia echinata. The sequence continues at coordinate 153,719 of JASGCC010000017.1, read as the reverse complement.
ACATTATTTCTCATCAGCACCATAGTTCAAGTTTTGTGACTGTCTGTCCGTACGCACGATGACAGACCTAACTGTCAGGAAAGCCATAAAAACTTCGTGTTAAATTTTTATTGGAATATATTTACAAAACAAAATTTACAAAAAATAAAAGACGTGTACCCCACCCTACCTTTATCACGAAAAGACCTCAAAAACCCTATTAACAAGATGAGAATTAAAGACTAGAATTATTGACAACAAACTATGACGTCGTCGTGTATTTACCGCCTTTTCACGATAACATCATACAGATGCCTTCATATAAATTCTAGTCTTTATGGGTATGGCTGGTAAAACATTACAAAAATCAAAGGAAGTTTTAAAAGCAAAGAACAAAATATAGAAGAGCTATTATTAGGACAAGTATACTATCGGACTCGATTCTAGTTTAGCAAGAAAACTCAAGCTTCTGTTGCCGCCTATTTACAGATAACTTTAAAAGTTGTCACGCCAAAAAGCTCGGTCATTAAAAGTATTTGATGGACATTTGTGCCTGACAAAAAAATCAGAAAGAGAAACTCAGTAAAAAAAATCAGAAAGAAATTCAGAGAAAAAATCCGGAAAAAAAAATTAAATGCAAAAAAAGAAATGCAAAAAAAACAAAAAAGAGGAAAAAATCAAAAAAAGAAAAAAAATGCAGAAAAAGAAATTCAGAAAAAAAGTCAAAAAAAAAATAATTAAATAAAAAAATAGAATAGAAAGAAAAACAAGAAAAAAGAAAACAGAAAGAAAAGGATAAAGGTGGGATGGGATAAGGGAAAAATTAAAATTTTCTTGAACTTCCTCAATCGCAGTCACAACTCTCCGTTTCTTTTTGGAAATCTTTCTTGGGAATATTTTGCAAATAAAATTGTTATGTAAAATCTTTGTAATGCCATCAAACTTATTGCGAATCACGGTGGTTAAACCCTTTGTATGCTGTTTACATTGGGCGTACCGCTCATTTTGTTGGGCAATTTTTCTGTTTAAATCTTCTACCGCATCTTGTTGATATGCATTAAGTACTTCCAATTCTTTAATTTTGCATTCCATATTGAAGGCACGGTGGTTCAATCCATCTTTCTCTTTAGTTAAAACATCGCGTTCTCCTTTCACCTTATACAGTAATTCTTCACTTTTCACCTTATACAGTAATTCTTCACTTTTCACCTTATACAGTAATTCTTCACTTTTCACTCTTTCTGCCTTTTCTCTCTCACAGTTTGCAACAGCTTCTGCAGCCATCTTTACCACAGGTTTCAATGCTAATCAATTCAGGTATTGCATTTGCTCTTTCACTCAATTGATCGAATGTGGCATCACATTCCTTGTTACAACCTTTGATGATTTCTTCCAAACGATTGATCTTTTCGAGATGCTTCTTACTTGCCTCGTCGCTTTCTTGTCGGAGTCTCTGTTCATTTTGAAGAGCTTTAGATAAGGTTGTAAGCTTTTCTTCATAAGCTTCGTTTATTTCCTAGAAAGTAAGGGTGAATATATCTTAACAAATTGTACTCCGCCACAAGGAACTCTTTTCTTGATCATTTTGCCTTTGCTATATGAATTGTACAACCTCATAAAAAGGATAGACACAATGTGATAGAAATACGATTAAAACTTTTCACAATTTTCTTCACCTTTTTCGCAGTCTCCATGTCACTACTGTTGATTTCCATTGCAGCAAGTAGTATCACTTCCTTCCGTCGCTGTGTATTTGCGCAAAGTATGTAATACAAATTTGTTTGTATTATCTTGACGTAATTAGTTTTAAAATAGCTACCAAGAAAAAGCCTGTACAAGAAAAACAAAAAACTTGAACAGTAAGTTTAAATAAAACCGTTCCACACACACTCTCAATTTATTTATTTACAAGTATTCGATTGAAAAAAAACATTCAATTGTCGAAAAACGTTCGAAAATGTGTTCGAAAATTACATAATATACTTAGGAAATCAAATGCATCCAACATGAAAATTCATGAAAATTGTGTTGGATGAAGCTGAAAATGTTGGATGAAAAGTTTGACTGAGATCCAACGTCATCCAACATGATTTTTTTCTTCTTTTTTCATTTTTGGAAAATTTTGGTTCAACTCAAATGCATCCAGCATTTCATCATCTAACATCAAAAATTTACGATGTTGGACGCATTTGAAGCCGGCTCTAGTTTTGTCGCCTGTCAAATAGGAGCGCGCAAAAAATTCCACAAAAATATATATAGCTTCTTAAAATTTGGTGTGCAGTTCGAATCAATTCTCGTACTATTCAAGAGGGTAAGTTGTGACCACGCTGGCTTTGTGTCTATTGGTTCTAATTCGGGGTTTACCCTGTGAAATTATTTTGTGTGAATTGGTGGATTTGTATTTTGGGGATTTGCTCCGACACATTCGTTTGCGTCTAGGCTTTCGTATGAGAAACTAAATTTTCATATCCTCGAAGAAAGCTTACTTTAAAGGAAGAAATTTTCGCGGAAGAAATTTTCGCGATTTCGCGAATTTTGGCCAAAATCGCGAAAATAAAGTCCCGCGAAAAAAATCAAAAGGGGTCGTTCGCGAAAATAAATTCCCGCGAGATTTTCAAGTATGCTTGATTCGCGAAAATAAATTCCCGCGAAAAAAATTTTTTTGCAACATAACAAATACCTTATTGGGGAAAAGTTTGAGAAAAATGTTACTTGTTAATACGAAAAGCTTTACCCTGTAAAACTTGTTTATATATAGTTTATTTTGTGTTTTGAAAAAGTGCAAACGAAAGAAAAACTTACATTCTCAAATCAGCTGTCATTTATATAACTGCTTTTTGTATAAAAAACACGTTTTTTATAAATTAGGTACGTATAAAAAAATCAAAAATGTCTTCGTTCGCGAAAGTTTATTCTCGCGAAATATTTTAAAAATAGGCCATTCGCGAAAATTTTTTCTCGCGAAAAATTTCGAAAGTGTTCATTCGCGAAAATATATTCCCGCGAAAAATCTTAGGAGAGGCTATTCGCGAAAATAAATTCCAAAAATTTCGCGATTTTTTGGCCTCGCGAAAATTTCTTCCGCGAAAATTTCTTCCCTTAAAGTAGTTAAATAGGCTATCAGCATAGTGGTGCCAGGTAGATTGTCTGTCATGCGAATACACAATTTTAAAGTTCAGCACTTGTTCCTCGGTGGTGATTGGAGTGTTGACTTTCAGATATTCAAGATGTATAATAGCCACAAAAATATATACTTTTTACCACAAAAGCAGCTTTGACTAATTTAAATTAGAAAATATTCGTGATAATAAATACTATTACGTAACATTCCAACTCGCATGTGAGAACAGAAGTTCGTGCTGGATGGTTTTGCGTTAGGTAATTCTTGAATGGTCTTTATTCTTTTGTTTTGCTGAATAAGTATTTCCATTTTTACTGCGTTGAGAAATTTGACTTAATGTGAGTAACAGAACAAACATAACCATGGTTCTAAATATAAATCTAAGTTATGCAGTACCAAATGCGTTGAAGGTATTTGTGAACAAAACAGAATCTGAATTTATATCTAGATATGTTTTTGGAATTACCGAGAGATACACGATCTAAACCCGTACATCATAGGTGGAACAGAGAAAATTTGTTTTTTAACAGTCAACTCAAAAATCAACAAGAAAGAACAAAGATTTTTTCCCATTGATTTTATTACATAAAATATTTACTGTCGAACACGCTTTGAAATCGGGATTAGCGATGTATTAAGTTTTGAGTTATGGTAGTTAATCACTTCAAAGCATGTTCGATATAATTCTTTATATTTACACATGAACTAATAAATAATACTTTACTTTATAATAAAAACACGAATTTCTTTAGTACCACCTTATTCGCAATAATTTTCGTGTATTCGCGCTGAGAAGTTCGTTAGTGTGCAAAATTCAGTACAAAAAATTAGGCGCAAAATGTATTCCGCGAAAATTCATACGCGCTAAATTTTTAGGAAATAAAACTGCTTTTAAAAAAGTGCCTTACACTAAAACCGTGATTTTTACTATTACTTCCTTGTTGTTTGTAGGAGAATTTAAACTTGCGCAAAACTTCGTACCTGCGAAAATTAGTACGAAAAAGGCATTTATCTTAAAAACCTTCTTTTGTATGAGGCATAAATTTACGTATCAGTTCTAACCTTTTTGCTATTTCTATAAAGTGAGATGTTGGAGCATAGAGTAACGGTAACAAAAAATCGTGAAGCGCTAATTTTCTTTGATCAAGTGTTTCGTTACTACTTCAAATGCTCATACATTTAAATTCTAGAGCTCAAGATGTAACTTTTCATTAGGCGAGTATTTACATATAAATACACTTGCCTATATAAACACAATATACACCAAATACGCACTAGAAAAAACAACACGGGCACTTTAAAAAGGGCACCTTTATTTACCCGCGTTTTTCCGTTTTTATAAACAACGTAAACTAAAGTTGATCCTGCTTGAATTGAGCGATCTTTTATTTGGTTGTTTTTTGTAGTACATACAGCAGTGTTTGTTAGGAATAGAGTTCACGATTATAAATACTATTACATAATATTTTATATCTTGCAAAGGAGAGGAGAAGTAAGGACTGACTGATGTATTATGTATATTTCTGTTTATGCACCGAAGATCTTTTTCACTGTGTAACCCTAAATAAGAATAAGAATAATTATAAAATTAAATAACAACAAAAAAACGAAAAGTCGGCATAGTATATATCAAAATTTCCTTAGTACAAACGAGCTTTGTTTGAAGGCATAAGTGATTGGTAATAAAGCGTCTTACCGGCATAGAATAGAAAAAGAGAACCATAAGTGCTATTAACATTCCAACCACCAAAAACTTCAACAAACAAAATTTATATTGCTCCCATATCATGTAACGTAACGATTTGAAAGGATTCATGAACCACGTGAAAGATGTGTCCGGGCGACTAAAATATAAATTAACATTTATTACAATCTAATATAATCTTGTATTTCTCTAGACTTGGGTAATTCAAATTTAAAGCCACTTTCCATTAGGGCGTTTTTGGCCACAGCTTTTAGCGATAAGTATCGGGCGTGCGCAGTAAATGTTTTTCTTGCTGCAACACCTCCATTTTGGCAGCTTTAAAAGTTTAGACGAATCAATTCTGCAAACCAAAATTTTTCTGAATAATAAAAATTTAGAAAAACGCTAACAGCTTTAGTGAAATGATATTGATTATAATGTGCGAAGACGTGCTAAGGCTTAAAACTGCAGTCATGAACATTTAAAGCGGTCCTAAGGTGCAGGTTTGAGATCTAATATGTATTTGAATATATATGGGTCGAATAACTAGTTAATTTATTACAGTCTAGTACAGTAGAATCTTTTTTTGTTTACTTTCGCAAGTAAAAAAATATTTCTGACTTACTTTGGTTTATCAAGCGGTTGAGGCTCATCTCTCCCTAAACCACACGGCACTTTTTCAGCCTCTTCTTGCGTGAGAAGTTCTAATTCAGCTTCAACTTTTCCTGCAAGCTCAATTGCCTCCAAATCTAAAAGAACGTCCAAAAATGTAAATCGTCACTGCCAAAACAAGCATTCATCAACAACAACAACAACAACAACAACAACAACAACAACAACAACAACAACAACAACAACAACAACAACAACAACAACAACAACAACAACAACAACAACAAAAACAAAAACAAAAACATTGAAAGACAAAAAGGATATAAAAAAACAGTCAGAAACGTCACAATTGCCTCCAATATGGTTTAGAACTGGGTCAGAGTCAATTTTAAGAAAATAAACGAACAAGACTTTCATGTAATTTCTGACCAGAGCTAAGCCGGAAGTAACCCATTAAAATATGGAAGAAATAATTTTATTTAGAAGCGTCAATAATTGTTCACTGCGGTAGGAAAGTAGGCTGGATGATGTTAAAGCTTGTATTACACTTCTCTACATTTTTGTATGTAATATTAACTTGGACGTTGACTGGATTTGCACCCCCCCATGGCATGCCGGTATATACTCCGCTCTCGAGGTTCAAAATGCCATTTGCGGTTGCTAAGGTGGAGGGTAATGGGTGAGTAAATTTTTGGTAAATTCAAGACCGTCGTTGGTTAGATAGAAACATTACCATCGACAGCTAGAAACAAATCTCACCTGTATTGACTGCAAATGGCCACCAGCCTTTCATATGTTTTACTTTGAAAATGGAAACAGTTTTATCGCATTTCATTGTATCCAAAGTACATGTTTTCGAAGTTTTTGCTCCACGTGGCATATGCGCGAGATCAAGACACAAGTCACCTGCACAAAAATAAAAAAAAAAAGTATAAAATAATTTAGACGGAGCTATGTGGTGTGTGTGTAGGAAGTCGTTAAATAACACATGTGACAACAAAGTCGTTAAATAACACTTGTGACAACAAATTCGTTAAATAACACTTGTGACAACAAATTCGTTAAATAACACTTGTGACAACAAATTCGTTAAATAACACTTGTGACAACAAATTCGTTAAATAACACTTGTGACAACAAATTCGTTAAATAACACTTGTGACAACAAATTCGTTAAATAACACTTGTGACAACAAATTCGTTAAATAACACTTGTGACAACAAAGTCGTTAAATAACACTTGTGACAACAAATTCGTTAAATAACACTTGTGACAACAAATTCGTTAAATAACACTTGTGACAACAAATTCGTTAAATAACACTTGTGACAACAAATTCGTTAAATAACACTTGTGACAACAAATTCGTTAAATAACACTTGTGACAACAAATTCGTTAAATAACACTTGTGACAACAAATTCGTTAAATAACACTTGTGACAACAAATTCGTTAAATAACACTTGTGACAACAAAGTCGTTAAATAACACTTGTGACAACAAATTCGTTAAATAACACTTGTGACAACAAATTCGTTAAATAACACTTGTGACAACAAATTCGTTAAATAACACTTGTGACAACAAATTCGTTAAATAACACTTGTGACAACAAATTCGTTAAATAACACTTGTGACAACAAATTCGTTAAATAACACTTGTGACAACAAATTCGTTAAATAACACTTGTGACAACAAATTCGTTAAATAACACTTGTGACAACAAATTCGTTAAATAACACTTGTGACAACAAATTCGTTAAATAACACTTGTGACAACAAAGTCGAGCTTTTTGGATTTAATTGTTTATTTTTTTCTTCTTTTCTGTATAACTTGGCCACATTGTGAAAGATTATATACTGAAGGCTATAAGTTTACAGGCTATACTGTTACCAGGATATCCACAGATATAAAGCTTCGTAATTTTAGGAGATTTTCGAAAAATTTAAAAGGTTTGGGGGTCAAATGTTAGGACAAAAGACTAAAACCGTATAAAAACTAGCCATATTTTAGGAGATTTTGCTAAATTTTTTAGAAGGTTACTAATAATCACGCTTTTTCTTATTTCAATGTCAAAGTGTTCATTTTGAATTGAAGTAATAACGTAAATATAATTCATCAGTCCTGCTTCAAGATAAACATATGCTGAATTTTTAGTCACATAAAACGTAATACCAAAATATTACTATGTGAAAAATTAATTTTAGTAGATTTTGGGAAGAATCAATCCTCTGGAACAAACACGTCTATATTTATCTCTTCAGTATACGAAACTTTCATAAAAAGACCTGTACTTAAAAACTACACACCGATAAAGTCATCTGCACTGAATGCATCCGCGTCCCACACTTGCAATGTCAATCGGGAAGGTACCTTCTCTTCAGATTCATCCCAAGAGAAAAAATTAGCCTGAAATATAAAATCAAATTCCCCTATAATTTGCACAAAGGAAGGTTTTTTTGCATCAAATTTGATGACGGAGTAAAGTTTAGGACAAATTTTAAAAGAAAAGGGGTAAGCAACAATGTAACTTGTGGTAGAAATTTCTATGCAATACAAATAACATAAATTGAGATTCTACTCCAACAGTGAACACTTCAAGCAAAACTTTAAATTTGCACACATCAACACCAACACATCGACATTAACACATCAACAAAATAAACTCTAGTCCCCGCTGTACCTTTTTCTTTATGACGATTTTCTCCTCAGCTTTCTGATATTGAAACGGAAAGACGAATCTCCAATTGAAATTTCCTTCACCAGTCAGTGAGCGATAATGAACATCTGTTTGCTGTTTCTCATCCTTCATCCCCTCCAACCAACTACGTAAAAGTGTATCACACACGTTCTTATATTTAATAAACAACACAATAAATATTCAAAAGTAAAGCATAAAGAAAAAAAGAATTTCAAAAATAAAACAGTGTTGGCCCCCAAAAACTCACAACAACCGGATAAAAATTTTTGTGTTTATACGACAACTGAGTTACTAGTGTCCAGTTCGTACATACAAACGACAGAACAGGCGTTTCAATATCCGGTAAACAAAAATACTTAAAGATGTTCAATTTCCATGGAAGCAAAAAGTACCAATGTCTGGTTATTAGAAACCCCGAAAAACAAAAATATTTCGTTTCCACTACCAATGAAATACATAGGAACTAGTGTTCGGTCTACGCGGGAACTGGTCACCAGTCTACACGGGAAACTTGTCACCAGTCTACGCAGAAAACTGGTCACCAGCCTACACGAGAAACTTGTCACTAGTCTACGCGGGAAACTTGTCACTAGTCTACGCGGGAAACTGGTTACCAGTTTACGCGGCAAACTGGTTATCAGTTTACGCGGGAAACAAAAGGGCACTGGTGTTTGGTTACGCAGTGTATTATTACATGAAAAACAAACACGTATCCAAATTTGATTAAGCAGTCACTTCACTTACCCTTTCACGTAGATATCACTACACGCTTCTCCAGTCACCAAATTGATTTCGTCCATAAGAACATCCTCAGTGTTCCAAATTATCACGCGAAGCTCGTACCTAGAAATGAAACAAAAAAGCACGTTCTAAATATTTATAGCGAACGCTGGTAACTTGTGAATCGTAACATTTAAAAACAATGCTAAAGCCTTGTTTTCCTGAGTTTTTGTGGCTGTTATGTGGATGGGTGTTGCGTAAGGTTGTTCCATAACACCTACCGGCACCGTGGCCATTTGCGCAACGCGGGATTAAAAGTAGGACATTCTGGGAGGTCTATAGCAATTACGTCTTGAATGATTGTCCCAAAAGGAGCGACTAATCATTTCCAAATTAATAAAATATCTTGATATTTCGTACGAACGCCGTCTTCTGTATGTTCTCATTTGGTTTTAAAACATCGAAAATCAGGGAGGAAATCTTAAAGCGATATTTATAAACCACCGCAACTCCCTCTAACCAATCATACCGAAAATAATATAAAGAATAGTTTTTGAAATTTAAAATCTAACTAGCACACATAGAATACATATATACATATCATATTAAATCGTTTCTTCTATCTCATCTAGCTCCATAAACAAGTTGGTATGGCAGGAAACATCCTCGTGCCATTTGCACAACCGTCGCAATCTTTATAGATCGATAAACGATTAGAAATTTACCTGTTAGCGATTCTGATTTCGAAAAATGTCAACCACTGTAGTGCTGAGACTAACTGCTTAGTGCATTTGAACTAAACTAAATCTTGTATTAAATGTAGTGCTTGGCTATTCGAAAAATGCTCACATATTTCTAGCAAGTGGCCAACTTTTCTTCACAATGCCTGTATTTTTGGAGTACTTGCAATAAGCTTTAATTTACAGAAATATAAGCAAGTGCAAGCCTGTATATATAAAAAATCTGGCGAGTTACAGCGAATAAACAGCGAGTTAATTGATGCACGAATAGTCATCGAAGAGAAGGACGGTATTATATTAGAGCTTGACGAAAAAGTAAAAGATCTATCCAACATAAAGAAAGCACCGAAGAATGAGATTTCATGCTGGAGGCCTGCCTCTGAGCGTCTTGATGCAGTTAAATGAAAACAAGAACATCAAATTCAAACGCTCTCTTTGAAACTGCAAAAAGTTCAAAAGCAAATCAAACTATCGGCGACAGATAAAATTACCATGAAGTGTCAAACAGCCGGTCTTAATGAAATATTCTCATTAATAGCAATTATTTTGTTTACTCTGAAGTAGTTTCAAGTAGCCACTTTTTATGAAGAACAAATTCAAGTATTTCCAGCCATGTTTCTTTCCTTTTTTAAGGGGCCAAATTTTATGAGTATAGAAGTAATACTTATTCTTACTAAACATTTTATTCAGTACAAATCTAAATGAAATCAATACAGAATGCATTCGAGTCAGTTTAAATCAAAAAATATTTCTCTCCGCTATTGATATTTCCAAACAGACCAGAATGTGGACACAGCAAAAAATATATTTGCAAATTTTTTTATTTGGTTGTGCTTCCAGTTGTTCAAAAATTTTTTCTCTCGTATATAAAAAGTTCCAGGTATTTCAAAGACGTTTTATGATCCCACGTATGGCTGGCACTGTCTACGCACGCCTAATTAAAAAACAAAAACTCCACAAAAGTCACAAAAATTTGCGACAGTACAAAACACACTCACATTGCTGGCTTTCTTGGTGTGATTTCCACAGGAGCACCCGGCGATGGCATGTCCATAGCAAACATATCAATCCATAATTCTACTTTTCCCTGATGGTAAGAGATATTATTGCAGTTTAAAGCGTTTGTAAGAATGCGACAGAAAAATACAACGAAATAGATTCCGTAGCAGTAGTTGATATTGTATAATAAAACATCGTCTGAGTGTAGATAATTTAAGGATAGAACTTAAGTATACGTAAAATTTGATTACCTGTTCAATGCCTTGTTTTTCTGGATTGAACAACGATCTCGTTTCAACATGTTCCGGTGTCAAGGAAAAGCCTTTATTTGGTATTCGATGCAAGTTGTGGAGAGCTTTTAAAGCACATGGTTCATCAGATGGTTTTTGATTTCCTGTGAGGAGAAAAAATATTTATATTTGGGCATTGGATGAAATATCACATAAAGTGCAGTTGTATGGAATTGACGAAAAAATAAATGTAGCTTCCGAAATAGCTTTCCATTACGAATTTTTTACTCGAATCTGTACATTAAACTAGTCCTTACCTGCTTCATCCATAATGGTAGACGCTGCTGCGAATATCATATTCTCCACACGACATTTTCCAGGCGGTGTATAATGAGGACCATCGAGTCCTTCATCCTTACAAATCCTGGCCAGAATTTGAGTTGGCTTCATTGGGTCTCGCCATTTATTAAATCCAAACCTTTTAAGATAAGATAGTTAAAAGGGACTGTGGATTCTAACAAAACCATGAAGATGTCAACACAGAGACTTTATTTGGAGCTCATATTCACATGTGTGTGGATATTAATGCAAGGGAAGGAAAAAGGAATCCAAAAGGCAGTATGGCCGTACAATAACACTTGTATCAAAGCTTAAACAGCTATAACGGTTACACGCTTTATTTTTACTAAAATCCCCTCTAAAAAAATTACTAGGCCCCGCCCTAGGAAATTTCCTCTAACCTAGAAAATCCCCTCTAACCTAGAAAATCCCCTCTAAGAAAATCCCCTCTAAGAAAATTTTGACGGTCTTTTATTACAGCTAATTAAGCTGTGTATTCAAGTCTTTTTTATGATCAGCTAAATCTGCAGGTACCACGAAATGAAATCCAGACAAATCGATGTAACAGAGACATCCAATCGCTATAGACAGACCAAGAAGCTTTAAAATTTTTACATATACATATATGTGGATTTATATGGTAAATATTATCAAACATTTTTGAAGAAAAAATATTTTTTCCATAGACGTGGAATCATGAGGACGAAACCGCTTATTCTTATAAAAAAAAAAGGTTTAAAGAAACATTGAGAAAAAATAAAGCTATATTTATTTGAATCAACATTAAAATATCATCATTCGGATATTTTACATGAACGCCCGTGAGGAAAAAAAGTTAAAATATTGAAACACTTACGTTGTGTATGTAGAAGAAAGTCCACACGTCGGTCTATGTCTGGAGTAGAAACGGTTTTCAATATCTACTTTGGTTTCACCAATCAAATCGTCAGAACCAACCATATCGTAATCATAAATTGCTATCGTCAGCATGTTTTCCATTGGAATGATCGCTTCGAAATCAAACACTCTAGAATAGACGTTTTTTGTGTTAGGAGCGAACACTGTAACTAATAAAAAGTGCAACGAAGGAGGGAGGAGGACAAACGCAAAAATGATTTTTAGGCCTGTTATGGCAGATTATTAAAAAGAGGGAGAGTGTAAACATCGTATATACGGAGTTTTTTTCTTGATGACAAAAAAAAAAAATTTTTAATTTAAAGCATAATAAAAATAGAATTTCTAGTGACTTGCACCAGGTGAGGACATAAACATGGGCGCACTGTAGTCTTGCATGGTAGATTTTCAAAGCCTCGCTTACCTTCCAAAGATTGGGTTGAGTTGTTTTGATACATAGTTATCACGATCCTTCATCTTCTGTCGGCCAAGTGAGATCACAACATAAGGATCAGACTATGAAATAAAAAAAATTTTCGTACACTTTTACTATTCTGTGACACAGTCAACAACAAACAAATGTGACTGTACGCATGTATACAGAACCCAGCGGGCAAACGACGTTTATCCCACGTCAATTGGACGTTGAATTCTAGTTGCGGCGTCGCAACTTAAAAAATCAACGTCTGAGCAACTTTAGTTCAACAAAGTCGGTTCAATCGACCTCTTATACTCATACCGTATTATCTGTTCAAAATGTTTGCAATCTGTGTTACTTTAACACCCTCTCCCATCATGCCGACGAGCTAACTAGTGTTTTATACTAGAAAAGTCAACCCAGACCGTATAACAACAGCGTATAATTGTCTTTTCCACGTCAGTCTGGACGTCTAAACAACGTTAAATCGACTTCGAAATGGACGGGTTTCTGACGTCATCAAAAAACCTTTAAACCACAATATTTCCGTAACTATTTGTCATAGGTACACGATCCCATACATTTTTTTGATCAGCGTTTCAAGATCTATACGATCAAGGTAACGGGTATACAAATTTCTGAAGAAAATTTTCGTGTATATTAACGGTTAAGGAGATATAAAAGTTTGAAAATATTGCTGACGTCATCAAAATTCAAATGACGATTCTCTTCCATTGTTATCCGGCCCAAGTGGATTTTTCCACGGGCCTTATCGTCTAGTAATAATAATAATTTGATGCAGACACATCATAATCCTTTAACGTCAAAATGACTGTATTTCAATAAAAAGTGAAGTCACACCTTTCCGTTAATGTCTGTAGGATGGAGATCTAATGCCTAAAATGAAAGCAGAATAATAATATATTAAAAGAAGAGCAGATAAAACGAAATAGTTATTAATATTATAACATAAACACAGCATTGATTCGGTATCGTATGATTGCTTACCCGGATCACATATACTCTCACCAATACATTTACTGGCTCATTACTTGGAAGTTTGAAAAAGGACGCAGTTGGACTTTCAACCTCGAGAAATTTTGGTAATGGATGCTTCCATACTTTTATGGCTCCCTAAAACACAATGAAAAAAAGTTAGGGGAAGGCGAGTAGAAATAATTTTTAAAATGGCTGATTATGAACTGTCAACTTAACACCATAACAAAGAATATTAAACTTAGGATAAGTCAAGCAATGGAATATATAAACGAACTAAAAGTTTGGTAATCCAGTGGAATTTGACTGACTTCTCTTTTAGGCGGGCTTAACAGCTACACGTGAAATTTAATCGACTTGTGTAAAGCCAACACCAAAGTAATGACATGTGCTGCGCTTCACGATTTGTGCGCCAAGCGAGTAATTTTGTAATTCTGACAACTCGCGCAGATGGAATTGAAACAACAAAGATTCTGTCATACCTTGAATTTACCCACAATTCTATGCTCGTCATCGTCATCATCCGACGTCTTTTTGCCACGATACAACGGAAAAGAATGCAACCAATCGTTGAAGCCGGCAAAGTCGGTAACGGTTTCCAGTTCTTGTCGGAAAATCTAAACAAAACAATGCGTCCACCAGACAAAGAAATACAAAAGAAACCATGTTTGTCCACGAAAAAATGAATGAACTAATGAATGAACTAATGAATGAATAAACAAATGAATAAATGAATAAATAAATAAACAAATAAACAGCATACCTTTAATCGGGTAATCTTCGGGTTCGGTTTCTTTATCCGTTTCTCTGCTTCTACATCCCCATCTTCAATGTTTTTCTTCTTTTTGATACTGTCAGGTTTTACTCTTGTTTCTCTCACTTTGCGCTCATCTTCTTCTCTTTCTTCGTCTTTACTCGTTTCGTAATACCTTGACCACCAGTCCAACGACGCCTCGTCGTCTTCGTCGTCATCCAATGTTTTCTTAGAAGTCGGAAGCTCAATCTTTGACTAAAATATAAAACACATATCATCTCATTCAAATTCACGCATATTTTAGACACAAATAACCTGATATATGATGAAAAATATTGGCGTATTCTTCGCATAGGTGGGTTACCTATGACCTGAAAGTGGAGTTCGCAAATTTCACAGTGCGAATCAAACCACCATAGATGGAAAGGGAGGATAACGTCATCAAAAACCTTTCAAACTTCAATAACAAGTCTTAACCGTTTATCGCAAGGATATACGAAAACCTTATCTTGATTAGTAACAGAAAAGAAAGGAAATTCAAAAATGAAAAGCATTGTATCAGATTGAATGACACATCGAATCATGCTCAGAGATGATGTAGTAGTAGTAGCACATTCGGCTTGTTATCATAAGGTTTCAACTATTCCAGCGCATTTTAAATTTAACATTGCCAGCTAATTTGGAGCCATCTACTGACCGCGAACTTACTTCCTTATACTCAAAACTCTCCTTAATAGTTCGTCGTTAGTCTGTGAATAACGCATAGAATCAAAAGTTGAAATATTTGTGATATAACTAGGTAATTTAACATCATACTATTGTTACCAGTTCATATAGTTTTTTGGTTCGCATTGACACTTAAAGCTTTGGTACATTCCAACAAAATGGTGTTCATAAAAAGCATAGACAAAAAGAAACACATAACTAACCCTTTTCGAAGCTTTCTCAAACGACACAAGCTCGTCTTTGTCTTGTTCATGGTCCTCGTTTATATCATCATATAACTCAACCATGGCTTGCTTTTTCGGAGCAGGAGACGGGGGACGAGAGGAGTCGTCATCTAGAAATAGTTACCGGACACCTGTTATTAGTAGTAAATGAATAACGATTGGTGCAAACGCAGCCAATTATCTGTCCCGTCCGGATGACAACTAGTTTAAATATTAGTAAAAGTTAGGTGGCTACTCTCTGATGTGTTTTAAGACGAAAATTTCTCCAAATATTTAGCTTTTTCGTAAATACAGCTAAAGCTAAAAAAACCCAAAAGCTCATTCTGTCATCGTTGAATTGCTTTCCGCGCATTAAGCGTTGCCACGGTGAATGATATTTACTTACCAATCCTCTTTATTTCGGCTAAGTGTTTGTAATGATCAGGATCCTGCAAATACTTGTGCAGCGAGTTGACCACGTGTGTTCCCACCAATGTGAACCGACCAAACGTTCGGCAATCACGAACACGTATGGTCAGCGGTGGACAATATCGTTCGTTCTCTGGTAAGTCCTGCGCAAAGTAAAGCATGGCTTACGACTTTGAGATTTTGGGGTTTTTGTTTTGATTGTACTACTCCCCACCCCCTCCCTCCCCTTAAATTAGCACCAAAACAGGAAGCACCAAAGCAGAACGTACATTATAGGAATTATAGGAATTAAGCTTTAGGGATTCTAATTTTAGACAACAATGCTACAACCATCAATTCTTCTACACTAAACCTATTATCCTGTTTTGTACAACAAAATCGCTCAAAATCTAAAACTGTGTTAGCGTAAAAATGCAACTTGAACACTGTCAACTCACCACATCGAAGTAAGCCACTGGGTTTGCAAAGTTTGGATTTTTCTTCGCATTAACAATAACAGTTGACTGCGCCACATGTCCAGCACAGTCAGCATCTACTTGTGGACGGTCCACCGTGGTCAGATTAACACGTTTCATTTCACGGACACCCCAGAATAACACCTATAAATATTTTGTAGTAAGACAGTACACGGATATGTTTACCATTTTTATGGACGATAAGTAGAGTAGCCCTAATCCTGGCTAAAACAACAACAAAAACATTAAATATTGAGTTGGCTTGGACCGAATTTTCCCAAATTTTCCATCCTTACTTCGTCCAAAGTAGAGGGGAAAATATCTGCAAAAATCAAACATAGGAAAACAAATATCATATTCATTGTACCTCAATCCTGTGTTTCTTCATAATCGGTCGAATTCCATCAGGTACCGGCAGTATTTTTCCGTCAGGTGAATCAATTGGTTCTACTTCATCTGGCAAGAAGCATTTACCTTCGTCTACAACCTACACAGTTCAAGCACAAAGTTTAGAAAACAGCATTTTTTTAACCGACTGATAGCCTTGTGGTAGAGTGTTCGCTTCCAGTGCGGGAGGTCTTGGGTTCAAACCCCGGCCGAGTCAGGCCAGAGATTATAAAAGTGTGAATCTATCCTTTCTGCTCAGCATGAGAATAGGATTAATATCTTAGGTGGTTATCTATTTAAGCGATTGCTGTGCTTGCACGACTTTCATAGCTCAAATGGGAACTTTAAATGCGCTAGGACCCCCTTCGCAGAACCTTTGCTGATAGCAGTACCAATAGGAAGTGAAGAGGCTATCCTGGGTAAATAATATCAATAATAATAATAATTCGCAAACACAGCATGCATGAACACATCTCCTATTGCACTGCAGTGCTTTTGTTAGAATTAACTTTCGTGATTTATAACCTCTAACTGGAGACATGTTAATTGTTTTATGAAAACATTCAAGAATAGATTCAAATTTACATAGAAAAACAGTAAAAGGAGGATGAGAAGGATAGTAATATAGTAATAGGTTAAGAATAGTTCCTGTTATTCCAGGATTTAAGTTTTGATTTTTTTTTAAGAATATCATGTGATATAGTAGGAAGTATGTGGGCAAATTCCATTCCAATATTTTAGTGGAGACTGATATTTTTGCGCGTTATTTGACTACAGTAACAACAGAAAAAATTAATTTTTCCGACCTGAAGTAATTCGAATGCAGCCAATAGTTCTCCAGCTTTTTCATCTCCTCTCAATATTTCAAACCATTCCAATGCAGGTGGAAAGACAGGTTTTTCATATTTCTCATGTGCTAATTTTACAATTGGTCTGGACAACGCGCGACCTATGAACTCTGAATCACCCTAAACAAGAAAAAGAATAGTAAAAATTTAGCTTATGAAACAACAGTGGAATTCGTTAAAAATAGTAATTTCTCAGCTGTGATGATAGCTACCAGTGTTTGTTACCATACATTTTCTGACTTTTTTTGATTGCTTACATTAATTAAATTGTTTGTGCAATTTTTTTCGAAAGAAAATAACAAAAAATGGCGCTGCTGCAACGTTGAAATTTAAAAGCAGCTTTCTGCCTTAAGAGAATTTCTCTGTTGGGCAAAAAAATGAATGTAATTTAGATTTGCTATCTTTTCAATTATTCAATTGTGACCTAAAATCTTTTCCATTCCTGCCTACAGAGAAACTTGATCATCTAACCAGGTTTTAAAAACCACATTTTCTTTTATGTTTCACTTGGCCTAACTCAAGTTTCAAAAGCCTCATAAAACGTCACAATAAATTACACCAATTAAAACATGCATCCTCACCCCAATGTCTTTATCAAATATTTCAGTTACTATGGTTGGTGGATTGCTTGCAATTGTGTTAACATCCCCCCATACAATAATATCATGGAAAATGATCATCTGGTCCCACGTGGGTGAGCGAGTTTCCCATATGACGCGTGTGTCAGCGGCTTGACTACCTATTATAACTCGAGCAAACGCATCTAAAAAAAAGTGGTGCCATGTAAAAACAAATGAAATTTGTATCGATATATTTGTAACCATGAAGGAAAAATTCATAAGGTTAAATCTTCTGTTTAGAAAGTAAAGAGTAAACAATCTACATTTATATTTTTATCATAAAAATTGTTTCAGCTACAATCTTGGCCATACCTGATAAACCAGATGCATCACTTCCAATCAAACTTCTTGCTTGGTATAAATGAGCACGCAAAATGAACTTTCTCATTTCAGTGTATTGTAGTTGGTTAGGTGGTGGAGCAAGGACTTTAGCAGCACCTTTTGGCTACAAAAACAGAAACAGAACATACTGAACTGTATTACCAATAAGCTTCTTGGAGGCTTATTTAATCTTGAAATCTTAGAGATTGGTGGTTAATCAGACTGACAGACAAAAAATGCGAGAATGGATTGTTTTATCAAGATATTACACAGAAGTCTATCAGATACAGGAAATTTGTTTTACATAACGCACTATTTTCTGTTGTATGCTTCCAGACATAGCCTTTAACTGGGCAAAAAAACAACAAAGTTTTTATTCTGTTTGTTAGGCAATGAATTTTCTATCTTCTATAGAAAAACAAGGTGTTCACTCAATATTAAGTTTTTGTCTTCCTAACATTCGTAACATTTCTCCGATCCTTTCAGTTATTATTGACTGAAATTTCACTTATTGGAACCTTGGTTTACCATAGAAAATGTAAATTTAATTACAAGGGTATTGATACAACAGGCTGAAATTATTATCAAGGAGATTACTGATATTTCTGATTTCTTCTAGCAATTTTTAACTTTTCAGACTTTGTTGGCAGTGTGGATACCCTGAAGAACAGCACAGATAGACTCTAACAATTTATATAAACAAAAGTTTACCATTTGGAAACCTTTTGGTGCATCCTTCAAAAAATCTTTTTTATGTTTGTGTAGACCGAGCCATATAAGTATATTTAATTTTGCTTGTATGTTCCAGCCTTTAGGTCCTTCACCTCTTTTACCAGGTAGCTATTGACGAGAAAGTATCACAATAACATAAAAGTATGTAAATAAGGTAATTTCTGGCAGGTAATTTCGGGAAAAATTGCTTAAACGGCTGTTTAAATATTTTCAAACGAGTCAAATTGGTATTAACTCAAGTTTTGAGTTAATACCAATTTCATTGGTATTAACTCAAAACTTAATAAAGGTAAAACGTACCCTTAAAAATATGGTCTGTAATCTTCCAGCATCTCTTCCTCGCTCATAATCTGTTTGTGAGTAGATAACATGCTGGGCGGGAATACGTGTGTATGCAACTCTTTTACCACCGCTTAACATCCAGATGAAGATGTCAGGCAAACTGTCTTGAGGCTAAAGAAATAGTTAGTATCCTATAAAATTTGTACATGCTATTGATTCAATATAGTATAATTTCATTTAAATTTTCAATTACCAATCTTGTATAACATTCAACAAACATTTCAAAATGACCAGGCATGGAATTAGTACATTTAAAACATGGAATTTTTCATTAATTATTATTCGTGAGATTTAATGTTAGTTATTAAGTATTCATAAAAAAGTTACAATAAGAACTACACGAAAATACATCTCTGCAAAAATTCCACAAAAACTTCCTCTATTGGGGATATTTGTGGCAATAACAAGTAAAACCAGGTATTATTTTCTGCATATATATATTTTTAATATATCGTACATACATTATTTTGTTAAGGTTACTGTAAATAAACAACAATAGAAAACTGAGGATTGAATAAAAAAATTATTGAGTCCATTCTATAATCTGTTTTTAAATAAAAATTCTGTATCCTGCTGCCACTTTTCATCGCCCTCTGCCTCCTCTATTCTCAATGAAGAACAGTATGAATTCTTACCTCCACCAGAATTGTTTGTATTCTTTTCTGAAATTCCAACACGCATTTGAGATTCTCTTTGATGTGACTGTTATCACGAATGCTTTCCAACACCATTCTTGCTTGCTCAGCTACTTGACGCTAAAAAATAGAAAAAAGTCCAAAACAAAAATAAGAAGTTGGTAATAATTATTTGACTTATCGGTAAAAAAAAAAGTCAAGTGGTATTGCTTTCACTAAAGCTGACCGCCTCTAAATTACAATTAGAGTGACACTAAATCAAAATAATGATAAAATATATACATAGAAACAATTCTTGCAGACTAGGAAACTAGGAGTAGCTACCATTAGTCATTCTGAGAAGGAACTATAGTGCTGAGAAATTGTTTTTCAATTATATTGATACAAAATATAAATTTCATTGGCTTGCACTGAATTGTACACAACATATAATTGTAATTAATATTTTAGTTGATGACAAGACTTTATGGTATAAATTAAATTAATTAGGCAGTTTTTCTGCTTCAAAAAATATCTTGCTGGAATACATTGTGCTAGGAATCATCTTTTTGTGAGAAAAAAACTGAGAACAAAGTTCGTTTTATGTAGGTAAATGTTCCCACAATTTTGCATTTTAAAACATGTTGATCGAACTTTATATACTTGATAAGTGTATGATCACTTTTTTAAAATGAAACTTTTAGCCACAAAAAAATATCAAATTTAATGATTTGTGGATTTCAAAACAGCAGGAAATCTCAATATAATTACATCAACAATATCAAAACAAAAAACAAGTATGCTAACTTTTTTCACAGCAGGTGACCCTGTTCTTCTATTTGATTTTTAATTAAACAAAAATTATTACCTTTATATTATTCAAGCATATATCATTGCAGAAAAATCATAATATTGACTATCATAATATCACATACCACTTCTGACAAACACAGCTTGTTTCTCTCTCGGTCCAATTTTGACTTCCCAATTGTTGACCCACTAATCCGTCCATCAGCAATTGAAATAAAATGCCTGAAATAAATGAAATTCTTGTCACGAGACTATTAAATAGCTTTTCTATTTAGAATATGCTTAAACTTTACGAGGTGTTACAACAAAGATTTTAAATAAATCCCAGTCTGCAATTTCTCTTTGATACCTGTGATATCTTTCACCCCTTGTAGTATGTTACTATTATAATGGATTGATAGTTAATCAGCTCTTACAGTAAGTTTTATATTTACTAAGTAAACTAGAACCTTTGCTGTTTGGGACCTTTTTTCAGTTTGGTTAGTTATGCCAAATGCTATGCTTTGGTTTCAGTACTGCCAGCAATAACGGCTATTATTAACATTTATTTATTAACATCAACGTGTATTAACATTTTCCATCTTATAATTACACAAGAAATTTATAAACCAGCTTTGTGTACTGCTTACTCATACAAACATAAAAAAAAATTATGTAGAAAAATAGAGTGAATAAAACTATACATTACATATTGCTTTATCCACTATATTTATATATACTATATAAAATTTGTTTTATAACCTGATTTCATGTTCTTAAGCATTCAGATTGGCTTTTTTGCTCTTCTAGTATTCCTTGCAACATAACTTTAATACACACTATTGGTAACATAAATGTTTAGCTTTAAGGGAGAAAAAGTATGCTTAATACACTCACTGTGAATGCTGAATAATTTCATGTAAACATCTCTGCAAATGTTTGTATGTATCATCTAAATCCATTTTCACCCTTTCGTGAATGTCATCCAAACTGTCACTCTATAATGGCAGAAAAATTGTTAGTTTTGTGTATTTGAAATACCGGTTATGAACATAACAGAGAATAGCTTTTGTACAGCTTTACAGTTATTCGTTCATGCCATATTGTTTTGTTGCATTTGTAATTATTCACGCATACTGATGTGGCACGGAGGAGAGATGTGTAGTGTCAATCCAAAACAGATTGCTTTTTCACAAATAATAATAATAACTAGTCGATAAAGCCCGTGGAAAATTCCACTGAGGCAGGATAAAAATAAAAAGGAAGCATCATTTGAATTTTGATGACGTCAGCAACCCATCCACAAAAATAATTAGAACCTCGTTTCACGTTGCCTCCATTGTGTAGAGCTTAAACTGCTGATCAAGAAAATGTATATGATCATGTGCTTTTGATGAGCGGTTAATGAGATATAAGGGTTTAAGAATTTTGCTGACATCAGCAATGGCCCGTCAAAACCCAAATTTTTGTTTTTAGAAATTTGTATACCTGTTGCCTTCATTGTATAGATTTTGAAAGGCTGGGCAGGAAAATGTATGGGATCATATACTTTCGACAAACGGTTAAGATATTAGGAGGGTTTGAAGGTTTTTTTATGACGTCGTGAACCCGTCCATTCCAAAACAGATTCGGGAACCCAGGTTTGGGAAAATTACCCAAATTGGTCCTAGGTGGTCCATAGTTACCTACGTGGTGAAAAATCATTGACGTCACCGCCTCGTTTCAAAGTTATTTGGCCTCAAAGTTTTAGGTGCATTGTAATGGCTTCATTAATTTAATATAGGATATTGACATTAAAGTAGCGCTATTGACGTCAGAACGTAACGTCAGAAAATTTAACATATTAGACATGCATTTTTCGGCTACATCAAAGGAAAATAAGCATATCAACTTTGCCTGTTACAGACACACAGACACACAGACAGACACACTCTCCGTATTATTATAAGAGATACTAGTCGGTGGTATTACTTTTGATGCCATTTAAATGTTTGACATTGTTCTCACAAGATTAAAAAATTAATTCTATATCCTACCAATGGAAAAATAGTTTAAAAAAAGCATGTTCATGAAAAGACAGAACTGCTTTAGTTAAAAATTATTTTTTGGGGTTCAGACATATATGGTGGAAACATACAGAAATATTGAACTCGACTGACTCAAAATCACATGGACAGACAATATAGGTATTAATAAGAGATATAGCAATAATCCAAGAAATTCTATCTAGCAGAAATATGTTGACAACTTACCAAAGCTTCCAACAGTTTATTTAACATGTTTGATAAAAACAGTCTTCTTCGATGATCCTGCCACGAAAACTTTATATGAAGACAAGGTTTTGTATCATCATATGGTAAATGATAGTACTGACGATCAGCAGATATTGCTTTGCATTGCTGCGATAGAGAATGCAAAAACCGGTCATCCCCGGGATCGCCTTCATTTGCATCCACCACATCTCTAATCACATGGCCATCAATAGTATTTCCAGAATTACCTGTAGAATAAATTAAACAAACAATCAAATACAAACATTTCCAGACTCGCAAAAATCTTTTAATATTCTAGATAAGTGATGTCACACTAAACCACTTTTTGACCATATGCCATATCCTCAAAGTGCCAGAATACAGACATGCAGCATTTAAGGATCAATAATAATAATACACTTTTTCCACGCCACTTTACAGTCAACTCTTTGCAGAGCAGATAATAATATCCAATGCTAGGTCAAAAACATGTTTTAGCATGGTATGGAACATTTAAAAAAAAAAATTGTAACATTATTCATATTCAAATTTCAAACATTTGACTCTTAACAACTTTTGAAGGTGACATATCATGACATGCATTTTACTTACTTTATGCATGAAGAAGTACTGTGGGAAGTCAACAGCTGGTGTTTAGAGGTATGTAGAGTGTTATCCATGATATATTATATTTTTTGCAAAGAATTGAGAAAAACCAGTTTCCAAGAGAAGATGGAAAATTCAAAAAATTTTTGCATTAAAACATTTTTAAAAGATTTAAAGGATGGGGTGGTAATTTGAAAGATTGTAGAGACAAGTAAGGTGTTTTTTTCATGACTTTTTATTATTGTTAGTAGCAATGTGAATTACAAGGTTGTCATATCCATTTTAGGTGCACAAAAAGTAAAGGCACAACATTGTTGGCTGACATACTAAAAAGTAATACTACTACTATACCGATAGACATTTCAAATTGAATTGTTCGATCAGCTGTTCTTCTTTCTATCATATTGGCATCGTGAATACAAGCAAAGAGCTGAAACGTTTCTTCTTTGCCAGAAGCTGTCTGTAAAAAAAATTTAGATTACATTCATTTTACGTTATTGTTCAGACTAGAACTAATCTGAAAACATTTAAAATCTACCATAGTGCTCAAAGATGATTCCTTACATCTGATATTGGCGATGCTGCTTCTACTTCAACTTGCTTTATAGCAGCATCTGAAGCAGAATCTCCCATTTCTGCTTGAACAGCCATTAGCAAGCGTCCACGATAGCCAACACCTTCACCCTAATACACAGATACATTGCATTTCCAGATAAATGTTTTTCTTGGTTGATCAATTTTTCAGACAAAAAATACAATTAGCACCCTAAAATCTATTCCCTGTTTTAAGTTGATCTGAACTAAAAGTGTAATCTTTTCTAAATGAACCATAACCATTGAAAAAAAGAACATGTGTATTATATAAAAGAATTAGTTCCATATTGTAAGATGCGATTATCAAGTTATAATTATTTTGTAAGGCCAATTTAGCTAAAATCCTCACTATACTGTCTAATTTACTGTCCAAATCCACATAATACTTAGAAAAGTATAACTCACAGAAGCTCAAAAAAAAAGAAATATATGGGGTGGCATTATAATGCTTACCAATCCAGCGTTGAGACTATTGTGTTCATCAAACAGCGAGAAATCACGAGTAGAACCATATAAATTCACCCAACATGGACCAAAAGTTGGCATAAAACCTAACCCAAATAACAATGTAAATCAGAAAGAAATTTATAAATGACAAAACATGAACACAATGACAAAATAAGTAAATAAGTAAATTCAACTGGATTTAAAAAAATAAAATGATCAACAGACAAGCAAGAAGAAATAAACACAACATAACGACATAACGATTTAGACAACGAATTGAAGATGTAAAGCAAGAAAAACGTTTTTCCTTGTATAAGAGAAGAGGAACTCAAAAATTTCACAAATATTACAACATTTTCTTGTATCATATCCCTACCATCTGCATGTGAATTAAATCTATAAACTAAAAGTTGAATGTTAATTATTTTCACCGTTTTAAGCTGAATTGTCAAAAAAATGCCCAAAACAATGTTTATATTATATAACTGCACACCAGGTATTGGCGTCTGTTAAATAACCAATAAGAATATGTAAAAGTACAATCAGAGTGTAAAACTTGTAAAACTCAAAATAAAAAATTCTAAAGAGATAAAATATATAAAATAAAATAAAAAGGGAAAGGGAAGAAGATCGATTAACCCACTACAGCAGAAGTATTACTATTAGACAGCAATTTATCCCTTCACCGGCTCTTGTGAATATGTACACCTTTCAAGCACTACAATGGTAATTTTAAATAAATATGGAAGTGCTAATTCTTATACAAGCAACATATAATCTTCAGGGCATGCCAAAATTTAAGATATTCCCTTTCACCTACCATTAGCACCGTCATTTGAAATTTGAGAGAGATCGATGAAGTGAGTGCCCACAACTTCATCTGTAACGGAATCACTAAATCAACAAAGTGCCATTGTTAATTTCCTTTTTGCTATATTTAATATCATAGTTTGGAGAAACTAAGCAAATAAAAAATAACACAAAACAAAAATTGACAAACGAGTTTTGTACTTAAACATTTTTTTTTCATTTCTAAATTTTATAGGAAATATTAATATTAATACAATTAATCAATTTTTGTCTAAAGTCCCTATCGAGGGGCAAGTGGTTTGCACTGACAAAAGTGATTACTCACTTTCTTGGTAACAAGCATGGAGTCATTGGGATGTTTGTGAACTACATTTGTTAGTACAATTTTGTATCTAGCTGGTGTGACTTGTTCTACACCAGTATAAAACAAATCTCTAAATTGTAGGAGATTAATATTGACCAAAGGGGCAAATGATGGTACATCATAATCATTGTTACCTGTCTTTTAATTGAATTTTAATTCTTCTGCATAGAGGTGGAAACTAAATATAAAGAAAAAAAATAAAAGTCTCCATGTTTTTTTAATAAAAATTTAAATATTTTAGTGAGTTTCGCATCGTCAAATGTTTTGATTGTTTAATATTACATCTTGGTAAAATGCATTTTAATATGAAAGTTGTGTTACCAGTTCTGAAAATGTGATTTGTTCATTCCACTCTGGTTCATATGTATGCTTCTTCACAGAGGTTTTCGCCTAAAAAGATGACACAGGATTGTAGAACTATTATTGCAAATGTGATTTTACTAAACCTTTTACATGGTCCCCATAGTGCTTCAACATTATCATGTTATACAAAAAAAAACCTACCCTTTGACCTGCAAACTGAACATCTATATAAGGATCAACCAGGTCTCTAACTTCACCAGTGAAAGCTTTCTTAACATTAGCCATTAAACCTGAATTCACTAAAAAAAGTTAGGTTAAACTTTAGAATATGCAATTATAATCAGTAAGAAAAAATGTTGGCCAATGACTGCAAATTTTGAATTCTGTCGCCACAAGTAGTAATCTCAGCTATTTCTATATTCGATTTACACAATTTAAACTTGTCAATTTTTGGTTGGTTAAATGCAAGCTCTTAGGTATGCTGATTGTTGACGGTGTCATTTATTTTATACTTCAGCACTTGATGTGGATTATTCTCAAATTATGGATTGTCAGAAAGTACCATATCTAAAAATGCTGTTTAGCATGTTTACAGAATCCTTTAAAGGGCTGAGTACTGCCTTAAAAGCTGTTGTTTTGCTATTTTTTTTGTTACTGATTGTAGAATAAAAGTTTGGCATAGAACTGGAAAGCAATTTGTGAGGAACACAACACAAAATCTTACTTTTGGGTAGACCTTCTGCTTTGTAAAGTTTAACAACAATTCGAGCCTTGGGTCTTTCAGCAGGTACACCCTCAGGTAGTAATAAATTTCCTTCAATATCGTCCTCGTTGTCTTTTACGCTTGGAGGTTCTTTGATAGGATCTCCCTTGCCAAGGACAGTAATGTCTACTTTTAAATACCCCTGAAATAATACAATATCATAACTTCGCAATAAAACAGGGCTTGAAAATTTCTAAACATTGATGGGTGAAAAAAGTGCTGATTGATCTTGTCTACACTAAATTTGAACTTTTATGCTATAACTTATGCTATTAGTTGCAAAATAAGCAATGAAAACGTTTTTTCCTATTAAATAAAAGAATAACTGCAAAGAAATATATTTGTAATTAAGTTTTGAAATATTTTATTGTACATTAATACACAACAGGTAGAACTGTGCTTTTCCTACATTTTACAGCTCATAGTAATACCATTTTTGGAGTACTTTATTTTTTTTAAATTTTGAAACTCTTTACAGTCTGGGCGTAAACCTCCCCATTTCCTTAGAGCGATAACATTCGTAGCCTTTCACAAAAGTTTCTAGGCCACTCAGTACTCTCTTATTATCTGTTTTGGTACATTCTCTATTTCTGTGTTAAATTTGCCATGAAAAATCTAGATAGTAGGGAATGCTTGTCCATGAGGGCTATGCACTATTAGTTATAATGAACAATCAACTTAGTGTAATTTTATTACATGGTTTTTTATTTTTTTAAATGAATTTACACAAAAATATTTTAGTCACTAAAATTTAGTTGCTCCTGTTGTGTAAATTAATCACTGCTTCTCATTTTAATTTAAAATGTTTATAATTTAATTTATAATAATTTTTACCTAATATGGTTTTAAAAAAATTCTATTTGTTAACATTTACAGACTTGCTGCAGTTTACGTAGACCAATATGAAGTATTCTTACAACAGTTGAACAGCATGAAAAGCACATGAAACTTTGTGATAATGTAGATCTTTTATTTTTAAATTTACATCGTCACATTTACTATATACAAGAAAAATTACCTTGACACCAGCGCCTGATGCACCTAATGTTTCTTCAGGATCTGTTAGTACTGCCCATCGCCGCACAAAACGATGATCAGCTTGTGCATAAACCGTTCCAATATCAAGCTAAAAAAATTAAACATTTTGTGAGTATATTGAGGCTATCATATTTTTGCTATTTTTATATTTAAAAGCAGTTTGTAAAAAGTAGTAATTAAAAGACAAATGATACTTACAATTCAAAAAGATGTTGATACTAACAATGTCTAAACCTTTATCATTTTCCTATGCTGTATAATGCTTATAAAATTCTCACCTTAAAAGAACCAATCAGCGCACCTTGACTCACAAGATTTCGTCCGGTAAAAACTTGAAAATTTATTATCTTGTCAAACAAAACTGGTGCTGGCATTTTAAAATCAAACACAAAAAATTCATCCCAAAATGGCGTGTTGGTTTGTTCTTTTACAGCTGTATGCTTCTTTTGGTTACCAATAGTTACTGTGCAAACAGGATCCAACTGCATTCCGGACAATTGTCTAGCCTCAATTATTCGTAATTGTATCTGATAGTCAATCTCTTTGACAGGTTCTCTTGTTTCAACACGAACCTTTGGATGTTGGTGGCTGCAAAGAAAAAAATCCAGAAAGCAAATATAGTAGATGACACGCAGGATAAAATCCAATTTTACACAACTT
This sequence comes from Hydractinia echinata, assembly GCA_030067915.1. NCBI lineage: Eukaryota > Metazoa > Cnidaria > Hydrozoa > Anthoathecata > Hydractiniidae > Hydractinia > Hydractinia echinata. Next base: position 125,226 of record JASGCC010000017.1, on the reverse strand, counting down.
TTTTAACATTTTAACACTTTTACATCAATTTTTTTTAAGAGAGCAAACTTTTTCAATAATTTCCTACAATGGCATCATTTTTTAGCTCTAAACAAGATAAATATATGAAGAAATGCCTAACTATAGGAACACCAAATTGTTTGAGACCAAACAACTTACAATTTCCCGTCTTTAACACCACTCACAGAATTCAAGCTGTACTGGGAACCTCTTCTACTGGAGGACTGTTCTTTAGCTTGCAACATCTGTCCGAATGGACCAGCAACCACTCCTAGTTGGTTTGGATCAGGTGTCTTTTGACTGTGACTGTCAACACTAAACAATGCAGGTCCATCAGATTGAGATCTGGAATATAATTATAATTTTGATTTAACAATATTGGTTTGTTTTTCAAATCAAACAAACCTTTATAATATTGTTAAGTCTATAGATATAAATATGAAAAAGTACACACATAACCTTGTTCTCCGAATGTATATTATAGTAGTTGACTTTTTGTCTGTGTGTCATACATGGTAGCTACAACTAGGAGGAAGGGGTATTCCCATGGATTTTTCCATGTGCTAACAACTAGTATTTCCAAATATTGTTATCTCTTATTAACTATAACATTAACATCTTATGTAAGATACAAACCTATTATTTTTTACTCGTTTCTCACGAGGTGTTGGCAAACTCAAGAGAGAGCCATGTAATCCTCCATTACGTTCATGCTTATAACCAGGAAGACTAAATCCAGATCCACGTCGACCTTTACTTGATGGTACAAATTTGGTCTCTATGCCATCTAGGCTATCACCGTATGCATTATTCCTTGATTGGGGTATGCCAAACAGCAATTCTCGTATGTTCCCATCTGGAGGATTATATGTAAGTTCGAGAGAAATTTGTGCCTACAAAAATTATGTATATTTTTGTTTACAAATAGCTGTTGCACTAATTATGTGTATGTAGGTTTATCACAAGGTTCAAAATTCCCTTTAAATTAGACAATCTTTACCACTTAGTATTCATAGCACAACAAACTGTACAGCTATTCACTCCATTGTTTTAGAAATAACCTAACCTTAAGAACTGTGTTATTATTGTCCAGCAAACTATCAGTGATATCAAGATGATTTTCATTGATGAGTTTTTGTAAGACCATGCGAAACACACCAACAACTCTGAAAATACAAATTAAAAGTGAGAAAACATTATACCTGGATAAATAAAAAACAACATACAAACAAACAAAAATACATACAATCTTGTGCGTTGAACTTATCAATGTTAACATCAGACTTCCTGTGTTATTTTTATAAATTTAAAATCATAAGCACTATTTATTGCTGTTGAGGCCAGCACAATCTTTTTTCTTGTATTTTCGTAGCTTTTTATGTTTGATGTGGAGAGTATGAAATGTATATAAACATTTTATGTTGTTTATATCTGTGAAAATAGCACTTTGTAGGCATACACAATGAAAGTGCCTTTCAGGCAGAGGTGAATAAATGTTGTGGCTAAATCCGAACAACAAAAATTGTGTGCACATCCTTTGCTTCTGTGGAAAGTGCTCAAAATGTTGCCAACAAACATTTAAAAGATAATAGAGCATTGAAATATTGCAAAGTCATCATGTTTGAAATCTCTGTAACCTTATAAGACTTATAAGATTTATCGAAGAAACAAAACATTAAAATATGCAAACAATGCACTCACTAAACTTTTTATTTTACTTTATTGCAAGTATTGAAACTACAGTCTAGCTATCCAGAAAAGTTTTGTTGTGTGATGTTTAATAAGGACATAAATTGCTTTAAGCACTATAGTGAAGTTCTGTAATAAATGTGCATTTTTTGTGATCACAAAAAAAACTTGTGAAACTCTAATAAGGAGAAAATTTTGAAAGATTAGGTTTTTAAACTTTTAATTCGCAAAGTATCCTCTTAGATAATTCAACAGACCCTGACGTAAATCTAAACAAAACTTTTTTATCAGATACAAAGTACTTCACCGTAGATGAAGCAAAACTAAATCTACATCATGAAACTTCTTTTTCTATTTTACATTTAAATATAAGGAGTATAAAAAAAAACTTTGAAAAATTTAAAAACTTTCTGTCAAATTTAGAACATGAATTTAAAATAATATGTTTAACAGAGACATGGTGTCGTGAATATAATTGGGCAAATTCTCTTTACAGTTTGCCAAATTACTCCTCAAAACATCAAATTAGAGATAAAAGTGTTGGGGGAGGAGTTAGTACTTTTATTCACAATTCTCTAATGTTCAAAGTGCGTCCTGAGTTGAGTATTAATAATGAGCATGTTGAATCACTTTCTATAGAAATAATCAATAAAGCCACCAAAAACATTATTATTAATGCGTATACAGGAAACCTGCTGGCGATTATAAACCATTTCACAACTACTTGAAAGATTTACTCAGACCTGCTGTTCTGAATAATAAAGCAACCTGTATTGTAGGTGACTTGAACCTAAACTTCTTAGATCACGAAACAAATGCGTTAAAAAATTTATACATTTTATTTTCGAAAGATGTTTTTTTCCTCTGGTTAACAAGCCAACTAGAGTAACAAGAAGGATAATTGACCACGTGTTATCTAATATAAATCTAGATGATAAAACAAGTGCAGGTATCATAAAGACTGATATCTCGGACCATTTTCCAATTTTTGTGATCACGCGATCTCAGCAAGTAAACCGTAAATCAGACTCGCAAATAATATATAAAAGAAATATAAATGACAAAACAATTGCAATTTTCAAAGAAAAATTAAGTAACGTAGATTGGTCATATATCAAAAACATAAGTGATGCAAACATAGCCTACAACGAATTTCTTAAATTATTTCTCTCATTATATGATAAAACATTTCCAATAAAAGAAATAACAGCAAAATCTAAATCTTTACTAAGTCCGTGGATGACAAGAGGGCTCATAAAGTCGTCAAAGCGGAAACAAAAATTATACGATAAATTCCTTAAAAAGAGAACTATGTTGAACGAGGATAATTATAAAGCATATAAAACCTTATTTGAATCTATTAAACTAAAATCTAAAAAACAACACTATGCAGATCGACTAAAACAGTATCAGTTTGACATTAAAAAAACATGGCAAATTATAAAAGAAGTTATTGGGAATAAAAAGACAGTAAGTTCATTCCCAAAGAGACTGATTTCAAATGGTGAAGAAATAACAGACGCTAAAACAATAGCTGAAATTTTCAAAAAATTCTTCGTTAATGTCGGACCTAAACTTGCATCAGCAATTTCAAACACTCAGCGAAAATTTGACGCATATATAAACAGAAATCAAGAAAACATGAAGCAAGAAACATTGACTGATAAAGAAATAACTGATGCTTTCCTCTCTCTTAAAAGTAACAAAAGTCCAGGATATGACGATATCAGTTCAAATGTAGTTAAGAACTGTCAAGATCAACTATTTGAACCACTAAAACACGTTTTTTTCCCGAGCAACTAAAAATAGCACAAGTATCTCCAATTTTTAAAACTGGAGACGACTCATTACCAACAAACTTTAGACCAATATCCGTACTGCCCTGTTTCTCAAAATTACTTGAACGAATCATGTACAATAGATTATATAAATTTCTTTTAGAGCATAACATTTTATATGAAAAACAGTTTGGATTTCAACATGCACATGCTACTGAACATGCAATTGTCCAACTTGTTGACCAAATACTCCAGTCATTTAATAAAAATAAATATACAATAGGTGTATTCATAGATTTATCAAAAGCCTTTGGCACCGTAGATCACGAAATTCTAATAAAAAAACTCAAATCTTATGGTATCAGAAACATATCACTCAATTGGTTTCGTAGTTATCTCTCTCAAAGAAAACAGTTTATAAGCTATGAAAAAGGTAAAACTGACTATGAACACATACTTTGTGGAGTACCTCAAGGCTCGATATTAGGCCCACTTTTATTTTTAATATACGTAAACGATTTGAAACGAGCTACAAAATTGCTCGATCCAATAATGTTTGCAGATGACACAAATTTATTTTACTCTCATAGCAACATAAAGAATTTGTTCGATTCTGTAAATACGGAACTTATCGATATAAATGAGTGGTTCCGTGCAAACATATTGTCTTTAAATATAAAAAAAACGAAATATACTTTTTTTCACAAATTTAGTAGAAGAGATCACATTCCTTTAAAACTTCCAAAATTAGCAATAAACAATATAGAAATTGAAAGGGAAACAGAAAGTAAGTTCCTTGGAGTAATCCTAGATCAAAATATTACTTGGAATAAACATATTGAATTGGTAGAAAACAAAATCTCGAAAAATATTGGTATTCTTTGTAGAGCTAAATCTATTTTGAACCAGATGTGTTTAAAAAACATATACTTCTCACTAATTCACTCGTACATAAACTATGCAAACATTGCATGGGCAAGTACACACAGGACCAAATTAAAACCAATTTTGAGCAAACAAAAACAAGCAACTAGGATAATTTACCACCAGGATCATGGCACTCACTCAAGGCATTTAATGAAAGATTTAAAGGCGCTTAACGTTTATCAAATAAATATCTATCAACACTTAATCTTCATGTTTAAAGTTAAAAATAAGTTAGCACCACAAACATTCCACAATAGTTTTGAGCTAATAAATCACAATTTTCCGACTAGATTTCGTGAAAATAATCTAAGGCAGCCAAAAATTGTTACGCAGCGAACTAGTTTTGCTATATCTAAAAGAGGACCACGTCTATGGAATAACTTTTTAGACAGAGATTTAAAAAAGTTAACATCATTATGTGTTTTTAAGCAGTGTGTGAAAAATTTTATTGCGAAATTTGAAAACGAAGTTACTTTCTTTTAAACAACAACAAGGAATAATAACTCCCTACTCTAACGAAACTTATGGTGGGGCTTGGTGATAAGGCAAAATTGCTTTCTGCAAGCTCCAGTCAGTCTTTTAATTTTTTTCGTATGGTTTAAGATCTTTAATGTACTAGCTGATGTATGTATATATTTTCTATTTACTTTTAAACGATACAAACTTGTATATATAAACGAACTTGTAACTCTCTTTGACGAAAAGAATACACACTACTACACACTACTACTACTACTAATGTGTTTCTGTGACATTATGAAACAAAAAATAATATAAAAACTGCGGCAGTTTTATCAATGATGTTTTTTTGTGACATTATATATGACTCATCATTCATTCATTCTCGGCTTAACGTCCGTTTTCCATGCTAGCATGGGTTGGACGGGGTATATTAATGACCCTCTTCCAATCTGATCTAGACTGTGTTAGATCTAAACTCAACTTCCTCTGTATCAAGTCTGTCCTTATAACCTCCTGCCAAGTCTTTCTCGGTCTGCCTCTGGGCTTTGCCCCAGGAACTATCAAGTCTCTACACTTTCTTACCCAATTATCCTCCTATATTTGAAATAAAATCAGATGGTTCAATAGTTAGGTCAGAATAAGTGGTTTAAGGGTAGCTAATATTATGCTTCCAAGTCGATAATAAGAATAGTATAGCGAGCACTTCAGCTAATTCTCAAATAACTTTACTAAAGCCTTTAAAAATGCCTTTTTTAGAATGCAAAATCATTTTTATTTCGTTTACAAGACTTTTGTGATATACACTGCTCCTTTATACCTTCGAGATAGAAAGAAGTTAACAGAAAAAGAATTATCTACCTGTTGCTAAATATTTTATTGTGATTGAGGACTTGAATTTCAATGTATTCACTTGGAGATAATGGACCTTCCAAAGGCCAGTCAAATTCCTAAAAATCGAGACATAACAATTAGTTATTGTTTTTTTGTCCAATACTCACAAGGATGTTATGTCATGATTGATTGTATAACATAATGTTCACAGTTGCTTCATGTTTAAATTGAAAGCAAGCATGCTAAACTGAGATGCTGTTGGTTCATTATTCACACATTGTAGAGTGTAAGTTTTAAGTGTCATTTTTATTACAAAATGGACCCCTAAAAGGAATTTTAAGAAATAAGGCTTTTAAGGAATTTTCTTCTGATGAGAGCTTTGCCTAAAATTTGCATTATATATAAATTTGAGGGATTTTAGATTTTATTATATTAGCTACGGTTTACAAATGATATGCAAGTGCTGGTCACTTTGTAGTTTGGGACTGTAAAATAAAATTTGTGGATGTTTGCAACAAAATCTTGCTGCATGAAAAATTCTATAACTTGAAGAATCAAAAAAGATCCATTCTTATTTCTAAATTCCATCTTTTTTCAGGGCCATTGAGTATATAATTACACAATAATTTTAAAGAAGATTTTCTGAAACTTAACAAAGCCTGCCCTTGCCTTATATACCCTTAAAATCCTGTCAAATTATAAATTTAGTTTATTTTTATAGTTAGGCAATGGAATAATAGTATGCAAGATAACAATGGTGAATTCTTTATTATCACAAAGGTAAAATTCTTTTAACACTCAAAACATGATTTTCAAACAGAAAAAATATGACATTTTCATCAAACTCTACTGACCTCATCCCAATCTGCATCAGAACAATCTTCATATACTTGTGTTTGGTATGTTATATCTAAATTACCAAGACAAAAACAATAATAGGAACAAATAAAAAATTATTGCCAAAAACAACATTATTTAAGTTCATTAGAGATGAAAGATATGAAAGATATAACTTTCTCAGATGTTTTGTGTTTTAAAATAATATACCACTAAGCCAATGACAGATAATGTTAATGTGCATATTTATGGGTCCAAATTTCAATGATTTTTCAAAGAAAAACTAATTTGGTTATTGTATATGTAAGTAAAACTATCAAATGAGTGTTTATGTAGTAAGTAGTAGTAACAAAATATTAGATGAATGGGAGCACTTGTGCCCATTTATTGATGAATATGCCAACTTGCTGCCATTTTAATGGTGTATTCATGTATTGTCTGCAAATGTCTTAATAAGCACTCTGTAAACATCTGTATGGCAAATTAGCTTTCTAAAAAACTCAAAACTCAAAATAATAATAAGAAGAACATTTGAATTTAATCTGTTTTGTTAATCTATTTTGTTTTTTACTCTGAATCCATTGTTTTGCTATCATGTACCACAGAAGCATTACAATATGCTTAGTAAACTAAGCAAGGTTGTTGGTCTTCTTTCTACAAATTCTTTATATTAAGATGACAAAAAAAGGCTAGCAGGGCTTTAAATATTTTTCTTTCCTTTATCAGACATTACACTGGATACCATTTACTCACGTATATACTCACTAAGGAAGCATTGTCGCTTTCTTCGTTGCTTTCAGCCTAGCCTTTTTCTATAATATTTTTTGTTGCGAAGGAAAAAAATAATAATTTGCCTCATTAAAAAAAATGTTTGAAAAATTTGTTTTGAATTATTAAAATAAATAGCTGTCAAGGTGAACAGATAAAAATACTTGCATGCTGAAAAACTTGTTTCTAAAAGTTATGCAGCAAGACTTTTCCGGTGTTGTTTTGAAGTTATATATTACAGCAAGAATTATTCTTGTGTTGTTTTAAAAGTTATACAGAATATATATACTTGCGCTGTTTTAAAATTTATAAAGCAATTTATTCTCCTCCCAGTTAAAATAATAAAAAAAAAAGGAAAATTATTTTTAGAACCAATTTTTGTGTTCTTTTAATGTTTTTTGCGCAGTTTTCCTAACAAAGGAGGCTGTTACGACAAGCGTATTCTACCTTGTTTTTGTCATTTTTCTTAAATAGATTGAACATTTTAGCGAAAGTCTTGCAGTATCACATTTTAGCTAGTATTTTCAAACATATAAAATAATCATAATTAAGGAGGGTGTTACAACAATAATAATATGTCTTGTTTTTCACTTGTATTATAATTATTTTAGCGAAAGTACTAATTTCTGTTATAAATCACATAAAAAATTAAACTTTGGTTTTGTTTAACCACAGAATTATTTTACTACAAAAAATATATAATTGCTCTGATTTTTTAAAATGGTGAATAATGAGCGCATTGCGCATTTTAGTTTTATTGCAACAAATTACCATGAACAAAGAATCAACTGCAAGTGGCCAATACTAGACACAAATATTGTGCACACTACACACCCAGCAATTTAAAATCAAATGACTGCTTTTACCATACTATAACTTTTAAACAGCACGGAAGATTTCCGTTATGTAAGAGTATTATTACTTCAATGGATTTACTAGAAGCAAAGTAGAAAAATCGTTGCAAAAATCATAGGTACTGTTACTGTTAAATTTTGTATAAAGCAAAATTTGTACATTATTAATTGCTTGAAAATGGGTGTGTGAACACCCGAAATGTCGCAAACAATTTAGTTTTTCTTATTAATTTACTATTGCTGCTATTATTATCATTATCCTATTTGTAAATCACTACGCTAACAATGGAATAGTAAAATTGGAGTAAATAAAGTTCTGTTCACTTCGACACTTATATATATATACGACCAAATTTTTGCAGACACTTATATAATATATACCTAATATCGGAGGGAAATAGTTATGTAGTTTGGTGGGATTGAATATGCAAAACTATAGATGAAATCACCCATACCATTATTTATTTTTTAGTGGTAAGCTCCGACTCTGGCATTTGCGTGGCAGGAAAAAAAATGCTAGGATTTGGTGAATAGAGGTCTTTTCCCTGTGTATTTCTTCTCATGGAAACATTAAATGGGGTTTTAAACTATTATCTAGTGCAGATTAGATTGATTTCCTAACAATGCCTCTGTGTGACTAAAGACTGAAAATAACTTTGCTTCACCTTTTCCTGCCACAAAGATGTCAGGATGTCAGAGCCAAAATTCTCGGATCCGGGTTAACATGCTTGAAATTTTCTGATCATTTTCAACAAAAATGACCAACATATTTAAATTCAGCACCAAAATTTATGGAAACATGCAAATTTTCAAGTTTATACACTAAGCACAACTGCCTCTATTAGTAGCCAAACTTTTGATGTTTTATGAAGAAATGACCACACAAATTAACTGCAGTGAAAATTTTTCACTGCTGTTAAATATTATGGTCAAACTCTTATAAAATTTAAAAACTTTACATTACAATAAATCCTGTTCTAATAATCTTTTGGTATTCTAAATTTCCTATGTTGTATAATTTTTGCTGGTAAATCCAAATATGACACTCATTTTTCTCAAAAGTTCCTTGTTTTCTTTTTCAAAATTTGATAATGTTAACCCGGATCCGAGAATACCGCTGAAAATGTATACAAAGGAATTTATATAAAGACATTTGTGTGGCGTTGTGACATCCAGAACTTAGATGTTTAGCCAGCTAGGTAAATGCTGTTTCATTGTTTTAGTTCTTCAATTAAAAAAAATATGTTGAAGTTTATCAATCTAGGTAGCTATGACTTCTTTATATTTTAATAAAATCTTACTTCTGTATTCCAGGTGATGGGATCATGATAAATCTTTATAAGGCTGCCTATAATCTTTGCAACACTTGGAAAGCTAATTTCCAGGTTTACTTATACTTACTCAAACATCTCGCAAATGCACCGTTATTTCTACAATTTAACAAATGGACATTAAAAAGAAAAGAACAAATGCCATGACCTCGCAGTAAGCGTGTGTAAAAAAACGAAAGAAGCAAAAATACACGTGAGGCGCAAAATCTACCATGTTTGTTTACAAAATCAAGTTGGATATAGTTTGGCAACCTCGTCTCCAGGGCATTTTGCATTTTAAAAGCTCGTAAAACGGCTCAGGGGCCAAGCAACCCTGGGGTCCGGGATTATAGTTTAGCAGACACTTGATATGAAGGAAAAAAGGCATTACAACCCCGTCTTTGAGCCCTTGACCCCTGTGTCTTCATATATTTCGAGCGGAATAATTTTGCAGAAACTTTCGCTGTTTAGTACTGGGTTTGGTTTCTACTTTTTGCGGTGCTGTGTATTCTCCAACAATCCTTGCCGGCTTCGCACGGAATATTCAGCCTAAGTGGATATTAGTCTAAGTTATTGGATAGGGCTTACTCACACAACAAGTAAGGCATTTTGTTCATTGCCCGCGAAAAGGCAGGAGAGAAGCAACCCACTATTTTTCTAGAATATTTACTAAAACCACTTTTTTTGCTGAGTCAATGTAATGTAATTTTCAGTTGACGACAAAGCGAATTTGTGAGGTTTTTTGTTCTCATATAAAATTTAAGTTTCCTTATCTCATGGTATCATGTTACTTTATCACGAACATGAAGATTCAATTTCGTGATTTATGAAAATAATATAGTGAAACTAGGTAATTTCCTAACTAGCAAAAGCTTCTGTCATTAAGATTTTTTGCCACTTCTTACAAGTGAATAAGATTGGGACAAAAACCGGGTCTGGTGAAATTAGTTTTGAAAAAATACCATCTAATCTACAATTAAAAAAACCTTTTCTTTGTTAGAGATAAGTTATTTTTCCTTCGTTTACTCCTATGTAGTGATTTGAGTAAATTTGGCAATTCCTTTTTCTTTGAACTATGTTTTAAGATTTAATATGATAGAAGGATATCCTGAAATGTAACTATATTTGATTATAGTACAAATAGTCACCAGGACTCTTAGATCTCAAAACACCCAAAAACACGTAAAACATGCCTAAATTGAGTTTTAAATGCAGTCATAACGAGCAAATACTAGAACATGAACGCCTTCAACCTTTTTTGTTGTAGAAATGACAACTTGTTTCCAGAAATTCTTCAGTCACAACTCCTTGTTTTTCAATTAGGGAACAAGAGGAAGGGAAAGGGGTTGGTGACAAGGTTGGTAGCATTAACTTACCTCTAAACGTGACTCTGGCTATCCGATCATACCTCCCTCTCAAATGGGTAGCATTTTTTATTAGTACAACAAGAGACATTTTCTTCCGATTTTCTTCCAACGTTTATTATTTCCAAAAATTTAAACAATTTGAGTGGAAATTTTTTTTCACGTCTTTTGCTTTATTTCCATTCTTTAACACAAAAATTTAGCTCTCCAATAACATCAAAAACTATCTATCCGTAATAATTTTAAATTTAGTTTTATTTGGTTCTACTCGTGTATTTATTTTTATTTTTCACTCTATATCTTTTAATTTTTCCTTCTTCTTTTTTCTTCTTTTCTAATTCTTCATCTTTATTTTTCACCTGTGTATATTTCTCTGCGTAATTTTTCTTCTTGTCCGGCAGATGTTTTTCTCGACCAAACTCCTTCTTTTCATGTATTTTATTTTGATTAAAATATTGATAACCGTATAAGAAAATATAAAAAAGGGAAAGGAAATATATGAATAAGTTATCCAATTAAGAAAGTGCAAAAAAAAATATATATAAACATTAACACTGAAATGTTAAAACAACTCCAAGTGAGGATTTTCTTGAGACTCTATTTTAGCTAGTAGCTAACTAAAATATACCCCTTAAACCCCCTTAAAAGCACGAAAAAGATCTCACGTGGGACTTTAACAAAAGTTGTCAAGGATTCTAAGCAAAATAGATTAACAGATATTAAAAAATCGCAGAAGGTTGTTCAAGGTTATAACATTTATATTTGAGTAATTCTTACGAAGAAAAGGAAATATAGTTAACTGCGGGGGCAGAAAGGATTCAACTGATTTAAACAAAAAAGAATCAAATTAATTAAATAACTGCTTTCCAGAGTCTCACTTTTTTAAGATGACACTGGTCATTCTCGTTCCCAGAGCTCTTTGAGATTAAAACTTCACTATTAAAGAGCTCTGGGGTCGAGAATGGACACTGGTACTTTTCCATCACGTCTAAAATTACAAATTTTCACGAATTATGTGCACCCCTTTTTTTGGTGACGCGCTTTTCTATAAGCAACATCTCATAAAGCAACATACGGCTAAAATTCTTCAAAAAACGAAGTAAAGTGTAAAAAACAGCCAATCTCCAGGACTTTCTATATGCATATGACGACACACAAAGACAGATGTGTTTGATGCATATTTTTTTATTAGCAATTTAAATTCCAAAATGAGGCTTAAGGATGTTTATGAAAAGTACTTTTTCAGGCTCAAAATATGCTTAGGTTATGCTTAATGGCAAAAAGATTTATTGGAATATGCTTCAACCTCGTTCCCAGGGCAATTTTTCGCTTTTTTGATATCCGAGACGGCGCGAAGAAATGGCCCTGGGCCAGGCTGGTTAAAATCAGCACGATTCGTGCTGATTTTTAATTTATTCAAAATTTGGTCATTTTGTTAAGAATTGCCATGCGGACCGCCGAGAACACTGTATTGCAATAATTTATGTTTTATTTTTTATCAGAAACAAGTTAGCTAAAGTGTTTTGAGTTTTTGCTTCGAGAAAATATGATTGCAGTGTTGCCTTCGCTCTTTTTTGGCTACATACAAGTTTTAAATATATATTTATTTTAAAGTTTTCAGCCATCTATAGCTAGCTAGCTAGCAAAGGCCTAAGACGTACTTTTGTAGCTACAAAGGTTGTGCTAACCAAGGTAGTTATGATTTTTAGCTATCTTTATTTTATATTATAGTTAAAAGTGAAAGTACTTTTAGCAAGCTATAGCTAGCTACCAAGCCACAGAATTATCAGAGGGTTTTGAGATTAGAATTACACTGAAGATGCCTAGCTATAGCTAGTTAAGTTTTTAGTATTTTTTTAGGAACATGCAGTCTTTCTAATTCCATTTTTGTCTTGTGGGCGACTTATTGCTGACATAAACCTCTATAAACCTAAGTTGAGGCTTTATCACACCGGCATTATGGTGGCGTGTAGCTATATATTATACTAGTATTGAGTCATCAAACGTCATCAACATAACCATGTGTCAGATACAGATCAGATATATACGTTTAGACGTATGTAATAACTGGCTCTTTTTGTCTGTTATTGTTGTTGTAACGTGCATATACACCTAAATAAAATCGTATTGTCAAAATAACTTGTTATTGTTAGGTCAAAATTTATAATTGTCTTTAAAAAAAATCTTATCGCCCTGCTTTAAATGCCTAAATTCTGAAATTCGGAAGGTATAGCTATTACAGAATCATTTTTTATGCTAATCCCATCAGACCAGCCTGAAAGCATCTCCTAACAAGTTTTAACTCAATATCTTTCTTTTTCATCTTTCTTTTTCATCATATTGCACTTTTGGTTTTTCACGAAACGGGTCCCTGGAAATTCATTTACAACTAAATGGCTACTATGGTCAAACCAATTGACTTTTTTCAATAATTTTATGTTTGTTGCTTTACTAGGAGATTAAAAGTCATAAAACATAGGATGTTACAATTCATGCAGTCAACAGCATATGATTTTATTTTTTTGTTTATGTGTTCTGCCTCCTTTAGAAAGAATATTAGCTAGAGTGTAAAAGAAGGTTTGTTCGGGAGAAATAGGATTAGTTATGTATACCTGTATATACCTTGTGTTGTATTTGAGCTAGCTAGATAGCTGCTAAACACGTCTTCAAGCAAACCTACATTGTGTTTTTACTACACCCTGTGCACAAAAGCTAGCATAGCTAGCTTTCTAGCTCTAGTCTAGTAGCTACCTCCTCAACTGCACTGCAAAAAAAACAGAAGCTTACTTTAACAGTCTCTAAAAGTACAACTAAAAGCTAATTAATTTTGTTTGCACGTTAAGCTATACTAACAATGCCAAATATTTTATTTTTCACAAAAATAAATTCAGTCCGGCAGAACATAAACATTCCAGCGTCCCTTTCGCACATAAACTTAGACGCCATTATTCTTTTTCTGTTATTATTCAATTTTTTACGCATAAATTAATTTATCTTCATAATTAACGGAAACTTGAGAAACCAATCAGATAGCAGAACTGACCAGTGTGGCCCAGGGTCATTTCTTCTCGCCGTCCGAGATTGTCAGAAAGAGAAAAATGGGCCTGGGGACGAGGTTGGAATATGCTTATGTAAAAGACATGATTAGGCTCAAAATATGCTTATTTGAAAAAAATATATATGGTAGTAAAACATAATTATTTTATAAATTCATAAGAAGTCTTTATATTTTGAATAGAAAGGTTTAATACTGTAGTATGAAAAATTTTAAACTGTATTGTTGTCAAGAAAAACTGCTCACAAAACAAAAAACGAAAACTTCACAACATTTTCTTAGGCTTCACATAATGCTTAGGATAAACTTAAAAATGGCCAAATTTAAGCCTACAGATGCTTTAAATGTCATGCTTATAAATAAAAAAACATGTAGTGCGATTCCGGTTGACCCACCAGCTTAACCAAGTAATTTGATCTTCTTCGAGTGGAAAATCAACAAGCAACAAGTAAGTGACAGTTGAGATTGGAAAATACACAACCTCGTCCCCAGGGTCTTGTGGTCCCTGAGCCGTTATGACGGAGTGGCCAACTATCAACTATCGCCGCCATCAACTTCAACAACAAGGCAAAATGCCCTGGGAACGAGGTTGGAAAATACAGAAACTTAATCACAATGAGTCTCAAGATTTTTGTGTTGCTTACAAAAACGCGTGTAGCACAGTTTACCCGCGTGTAATGCAAGGTTGATGGTTAACTGACTCAACATTGTTTCGGGACATTGCTTTCCGTGATAACACATCACAAGCAAGGCATATCGTCACACACACTTTTTTGTTGTGATACACGATACACACTTTCTTATCATAACATTTCTTGGGAATAAAGCATCCTAATCGCGAACATCAGTTTCGCATTTTTGTAAAACTAGAAGACACCTATCAAGACTATGCACTGCTTTTCACGAATTCAATCCAACCTCAAGTTTTCCAAATGATAAACTTGGAAGTTTAAGAGTGAGGTGTCCTGACTATAAAGTTCCAAGAAAGAAGGGAGAAGCAAAGTGTTGCACGTGTTTGCTTAAAACAAACGATCATTTTTGAAGGAATCTGTGATGCTCCTCTAAGAATTTGTTGATACTTAACCTTTTTCGAGGTTAAACGCGCAAAACATTCAATTCACACAAATCTCGCGAAATTACACAAATTAAGAGAAATACGCAAATCATGGAAACTAGCTAAACGCGCGAAACTAGCAAATCATGCGACATATGCAAAGCGAGGGAATCTCTTCTTTGTTGAACATTTTTTATTTAAAAAAAGAAGATATAATTACAAATGAAATCTTTTAAACAAAAATCTGTTCTTACAGATGGAAAATATCTAATTATCCAATCATCTACATGTACTCATGCACGACCATCACCAATTTACTATGGGAACGACTTCTGCATTCATCACCAATTCACTATGGAAACGACTTCTGCATTCATCACTTTTGCATGTGCTGAAGGTATTTCGCTTTTAAAACATTACAGTCAAATCTTGACATATCGACCTGGCAATATAAAATATTGAAAAGTTCTAATACAGGGAAACGAAGATCATTTTAAAAGTTTCTCGAAATCTTACAAATAAATTATACAAAACCGATCGGCTTCTTCAAGATAGTGTTTGCTTTTAGACAAAAAGGGGTAGTTAAACAAAAGCGTTAAACAGCTATTAAAACTATATATCAATACGAGATCGAAACGAAATTAATACAACTTCCCACCGATAAAAAAAACAACGTGTAATTCGGGCCTAATCATGGCACGTGCAAAACAACGTGTAATTCGGGCCTAATCATGACAATTTCCCACCGATAAAAAACAACAACGTGTAATCCGGGCCTAATCATGGCACGTACAAAGCAACGTGTAATTCGGGCCTAATCATGACAATTTCCCACCGATAAAAAACAACAACGTGTAATCCGGGCCTAATCATGGCACGTACAAAGCAACAACGTGTAATTCGAGCCTAATCATGGCACGTACCTGTACTTTGTGCTTCCTTACGACATCTGGTCGTTTGCAGAAATTTTTTAACTTCTTGTAAAGTTGTTGGCATGTATTGTACAAATAGTCAGCTAAAATAAACATGTATTGGTAAAGTGAGCAACGCCTATTTTTAATTTACCATATATGGCAACTTTTTGCGCCCTCATCTATGGCGTGGTATACACCAATGACCTTACCCGTCAGAAGTGTTTGAGTGACAGAAATGTAAAAAGACGTTGGTTTTCTCTTACTAGGTTTCTCAAGTGCTTTTTTTTTCGCCAATGAAAAAAACTGATAACATTGAGACAAAAAAAAGTTAGAAAAAAGATTGTTGACTTTAAAGAAACGCAAAGTGGTACGTTTTCTGTTTCAATATTTGCGAAATACGTTCATTTTATCCTGATGTGTTTTTACACGAAAAGTTGTTTTTTAAATGCATTTATAATACTTCAGGAAAGAAGAGTTACATGTTTTATGTTAAAACTATGCTAGTTATCAAAGTTTGTACATATTTTTTAATCACATTTATTTCTTCCAATATGTTAGGTCCAGTTCTTGCGTTTAGAACACGTTTTTTTTCTCTTTGAAATACGGAAAAAAATAAATATTTCCGACTTGTTCGCATTGCAAAAATGGCTGGTCGAGATTTACTATCCACAATCTTTAATTCTGCAATCTTTTTTTTCTGTTTATTTTCTTCCGTTAAAGTAGAAGTTTTCCTATTTTCAGTAAACTTTTCAGAAGTTTTCCCCATGAGTTTCCACGAGTAATGGTCACCCTAAGTATTTCTTGAAGCAATACGTGGTTAATGTGATAATAATTCTCTACATGCCTGTTTCTACTAAAATAGTGTTTCTAAGACTTCCTGTTAAACAATTTGCAAAAATAAATCCTATTGATGGCATTCTGATTGCATTATTGTTACAAAAAAAAGGTAGGAACTTTCAACTTTTCTGCAACGAAGCAGATAAACAACCAAATCTGAGCTTCAATTTAACATCGCATTTGTCTTGCGGATCCGTCTTAGTGTAAACAACTCTTTTCTTTCTTTTGTTAAATTTAAGAGATGCTGTTTCCATGTTATTTTATTCCGTAAACATTTGATATCAAAATACGCGATAGCAGCGAAAATATTACACATAAATACGGTTAAGCTTTTAACGGTAAACCAGTTAGAACAAGGAACGAGAATTGTTTTTTTTACAATTTCAAGGGTTTCAAGTTTTTTCACTGTTTTTTTCAGGGTGCTTTTCAAGGACTTTTACTACAAATTTTGCGATAATTCATGCCTAAAAATGCCTAGATACACAAAATGATAATGTAAAAAAGAAACACAACGTATCACAACAGAAATGCCCCAGAAATGGAAATATTCATATTTTAAGGTTTTCAAAACCGACGGACGGATATTCAAGATTTTAAAGGTCATCTAGCCCGATTTCAAGGTTTACAAGACCCGACAGACACTCTGACATATACATACAAACACACATCACTGTGAATTCGGAGGTTTACTTTTTTGTGTCAGCTGACAAGGACAGCATCCGAGAATCGCGACTTTTTAGTAAAGTTTAAAAGGCGATTCCTGGAAACAAATAAGAAAAAATTAACTTCTCTCGATACCTGGAAAAAATTCTGGATAAACCAAGCGATTGGGACACAATGGATAACAGCCTGAGGATACAGCTTCCAACCTTAATAGAAATTCAAACAGTAGTACACAATGACGATTTGGATAGGTAATGTAAACATATAAAGATAGATGTAAAAAACAAATAACTGGATTATAAAAGTAATGCTCTTTTTGATGTTAGCATGAACTCCCACGACGGTGCTGAAACATGTGAATTGGTCAGGCTTTACTTACTTAAAAAAAAGTTGAGTAAACATTCTGGGAAATTCCGAGTTGGTGTGTACAGAGATTATAGTTTGGTCAGCCTTTTTAATGGATCAGAAATGGACCGATTAAAAAAGGAACGAAAATTTACAAATTCGCGACCGACACGAATCTGGAAACAGATTTTTTTGGACGTTTTATCCGGTAACCAAGAAACATCAATCATATAGAAATTTCAAGGCAGTAATGAAAATATATATAGTTGAAAAACTAAAATATTTTGAACTTCTGAATTCGCAGCAAGTTCAAGCCGACATGTATTAAAAAAGGTCCTTTACTTTAAAAGACTGGACTATCAAGCAACTTCGTACACAGTTCATTACACATTCACCACGCTTATAGGAGTTAGAAAGATTTAATAGATTCCTACAGAAATCATTGTTATCCTAGATGTTAAAGTATCAAAACAGCTTCTGTAATGTAGCATTTTAGAATGTTTAAACGCAGTGTCGTCTTCGCCTTTAGTTGAGAGGACCTGGGAACAAGGTTGCTTAAACAGTTATTAACTTCTTCAAGAACACCTACATTGAAACACCAAAGAATTCATGCTTGGCTGTTGAAATCGCAACGTCAGCACTTGTCAGCACTTTCCAGTAATCTTCTTTCGTTGGTTGATAACCCCAGTTTAATATGCGGCTGGATAATTTCGTCTTTGCTTCGTGGAATATTTCTATGGACAAAAGGAGTAAGTAAGAAATCCATGATTGACTAATTAATTGAGTGATTGATCGATTAATTGATTGATTGATGGATTAATTGATTGATTGATGGATTAATTGATTGATTGATGGATTAATTGATTGATTTTATCTTTTCAGTATTTGTTGTTTTAACTCAAAACCTAAATCCGCGTGTTTTTTTTTATCACTGCAAGCTTTTCCCTTGAGTTCTCTTTAATAATACCCCTATTCTGTCTGTCTGTTCGTGCGCGAGAAAAAAAGTCGTGTCACGGAAACATGAAATGCGATACACGGGCTACCGTCTATAATAATAAAATCTATTTAAAAAGGTCTACAATTAATAGCTATTCTACCTATATTTTAAATTTTATCCGTTGGGGTTCGTACTAAAAGATAAAAGTTCTGCAGTTCTGCAAGTCGCGAAAATATGTGTTTGGTTTATACCGATGGCGGTAAAAAAGACTAACTTTATGAAAACACATCATTTTAAAATCATTTTAATTTAATGTTTAAATGGTATTTAAAGAAAGCTTTTGTTCGACTTATTGTTTAAAAACACATGTTCTTCTTTGAGTAACAAATCCTTTCCCTGAGTTTGTCTAAATACATATGATTTTCCCTGGGTTAAAATTCGTTTAAATTTAAGAAATTTGAGTATTATACTTTAAAATAATACGTGGATTTTTACAGATGTGTAAAGTAGGCGCGTACTGTACTTTTTTCCAATCGACATTAAGTTGATTAATTTTTTAGCGAAAACTTATTTTCGCAAAGTCAAAAATAAGTCACGAAGATTAGTTTTCGCGAATCGGTCTATTTCAGATATTTCGCGAAGATTTTTGTTCGCGAATGGACCATTTCAGATTTTTTGCAAATTATTATTTTCGCAAATCAAGCATTCTACATTTTCCCTGTAAGCATAAGAAGAAATACGTTGATAAAAATGTACAAAAATATGATTAAAGAACTGTACTGTCAGCCCAAAGAGAAGATTATCATAGGGAGGTTTCTCAGAAAAACCCCGAATATTCACATCACCAAACATCTTTATTTGAAAGCGTTGCAAAGATATTCGCGAAATGTTCAAAAAAGCAAAAAAAAAACATAATAAAGAAAGTTTGTAAAGTGTGTTTAAAGAGAAAAAAACATCCATTTGTTTCAATTATTTTTGCGAAGATTAATTTTATTAGCAATTTAGCGAAGATTTATTTTCGCAAATTGACCTTTCCGAAAATTTTCGCGCTGATAAATTGTCGCGAATATAGGTATAATTCGCAAAATTACCCTTCGCGGAAATTAATCAACTTAAGGTAATTAATCGATAAGGCCTGTTTTCCTAAACTTTTTTTTTGGTTAGCAAAATTTTTATGAAAATAAGCAATCGTCCCTGGAAAAACATCTATGCAAATTTCGCAATAAAATAAACAAATGCAAGCCCGGCTGGTGTCTTTTTATTGTGAAGACGTACAATGCATACAAAAAATTATAACGCAAGTGATTAGGGTGAAAAATTGGACAGTATTGTTCGATTTGTTTCTTAACCAAAATATCTAAATATAGCCGTAGTGTCCCTGCGCAAAATGGTACCCGGAGCAGCGAGACATGAAATGCGGTATATAAAGGACCGGTGACCACATAACGTTCCACTTGTATAAAATATTTGAATAGAATATACCGCTATTTCTGATCTCGTCAATATTCTTCTCCGCTAAAGGGATCATTTTTGCACACTATAGAGGGTAAGATCTCTAAATCATATCAAGTCTTTTTTATTTAAGTTTACTGTATTTGAAAGCATTTAAATATTTTGAAAAATCCATATTACCTGGTATGTCAGTATATTCTTGTCCAAGTATGGATATTTTAAACGGGAGAAATTCACCGTGAAGTCGAAATAAAACTTCGAATAACTCTTCAGGATTTTTATCGTGTTCCCTGTGAAAAAAAGACAAACACGTCAGGTGGATGTACAAAAAGATTTCGAAAAGAAAGAGCAGTTACTGCTACGTAAACATTACACATAAACTTCGTGACGCTGCCACAACTTTTACAGTTCTCTTTCAGACATTTTAATGCTCCGCAATTACGAACATACGTTTTCAAAATTCTGGAACGTACGCGCATGCGTGTGGACAAAAAACAACAGGATAATATTTCTAATTTTAGGATTACAACATACACAGGCACTTCAATCAATTTTCCAAGCTATTTTCTTCTCGTTTCATGAATAAATTGCAAGATTTACAGCGTTAGTTTCTTTGCTACACCAGATTTGCACGCTGAAAAGTGTCTGTTGTTTATACTTTATGCCGGTGCATGCGCGCAAGTGTCCATTGTTTTCAATGCAAAATTACAACATTACGTAACACTGAATCTCATCGTCCTTACCATCTATGTGCCCATACTATATGCAAAGGTTCTCCATCGTTATCATCCAAATTTGTTTCTACTTTGACAGGTACGCACAAAGACAGTGGAAAATATAACACTTCACATTTTGGTGCGATTTTATCAGATAAATGTTTTGTTCGATGATCTGGCATAAGATTAAAGAAGGAATTGATGTTATCCAAAAAAGTCGTCTTGTTGTAATAAGAATTAAACAGAATTTTGTCTGCAGCTAAACTAAATAAAAAAAGGTAGCAGGTTCATAAAATGCTGACCCTTCTTAATATGCAGGGGGTGTCAACTCAATATTAACTCCTCGTCACCCTGGCATTCCTGACAATTTTGATTAAAATTCCTGACATTTCCTTCATTTTTCCAGCTTTATTGATTTATTACCCAAGAAAATGTAATTTTCATATAAGCATAATGATAAAACAGACTGTATAAAAATTAATGCTAATTCTTTAAGAACAGATCTAAAATTCGATCTTTGCCAATATTAAAAAAATTACAATAGTTCTAAAAGACCATTTAAACTAAGAATTCCTGAGATTTTCTTGGAAATATCAAAGAAATTGTTGATATCCCTGACCTTTTTTTGCCACTTTTGCCAATTTTTTGAAAATTCCTGACTTTCATGACAGAATGGACACCCTAATACCTCAAAACATATACGCCCGCAGCATACTTCTTCACCATGGTAAGGAGAGTAAAGGCTAAAATACACGGTAAGTTTAAACGGACCGTTTAGTTGTGGGAAAAAACTTATAAGTTTAGTTGCAGGTAATACACCTGTCTACACGTTAAGATAAAATGTATAAGTTTTTTTAAAAACTCTCTTTTCACAATAAATACCAAATAAAAAACACGTATATCTTCCGTTGCGGTTATTGCTATAGCAGCAGCAGGGATAATGGTAGAAGAAAAAAAGCGACTGTGATTAGAAACAGAAAAAATATGCTCAAATCTATAGTTTAAACAATAGCTCATTAATCATTCTGTTAATTTCAATAGAAAAAACTTAGCAAAAGTTGAAAATGTCCAATTTTTAAAAAAACTTATAAAACCGAAAAAAGTTGTACATCTTTCCTGTTTACACGGTAGGTTTTTTTATCTTACATTTAAACAGTCCATTTAAACTTACCGTGTATTTTAGCCTTAAGAACGAAACATTTTACATAAGAGAAAATGTCAAACGAAAACAACTTCTAACAACAAACCAACATCAACAAACTAACAACGGCACAAGTATAACAGCATCAACAACAAAAAATTAACAAAAGCAAAAATAACAAAAACAACAACAACAACAACAACAACAGCAACAAACTAACAACGACACAAATATAACAACATTAACAACAAACATAACAAAAGCAAAAAAAAAAAACAACAAAATGTTTTAAACCTCACCAAGATATAATTTGACTGTAACCATGCTGGAAATCCCGGTCTTTCTGATTGCGTACAGGATAAACCAATTGGTTTTCATGAAAATACAAGACTTTGTGTGCACTCATAAGATCAGGTCGCAATCCAAGCAATTCAGCTAAGTTTGTAACAGCACTGACAAACACACAACTATATAAAGAATAAGGAATAATTTTATGAAAATTTGCTGCAACTTTTCTCTATCGAATTGAAGGAAAAATCAATATTGTACAATCTGTTTGGACTTTTTGGCAAAACTGAAATTTTGATACAAAAACGTTCATCAGAACAATAGAAAGTTTCAAATGATAACAGAAACATCTGCTTTTAGAATAAAAAGAATTTGAAAGTCAACACACTCTACTGTTATTCTCCACATAATAAGGATGCAATACATAATTAGGCAGGTATAATAAATACTTTTACGGTTGACTGGTGGCATAAATTCAAACCTATATGGTGATGCAGTTTCTTCGATATGTTCTGCAAAATACAACGCACTTGTTCTCATCCTCCAGTGCCACTTCTTGTCACTCATGACTACTTTATCCACGACTGCATCAGTTTCCTCTTGCAGGATGACATTGTGAAGAAAATCTATCAGCTGTCTGTGGGATCCACCATAAAAAGGTTCCAAAAGTAGAATTCTTTTCGAAGCCATTTAAAATTCATACTGCTGAAGATATTGTTGTAATTTATATCATAACAACATAGCAATGTAGCAATCCTTGTTAAACTTACCAAACTGTTGGTTCATGGTATTTAATTGTGACATAAAAAATACTGTATAGCATGTTTAATATTGGAAAGATAATAATTGGAAAACTAAAGTAAAGTTCATAGTATTTGAATGACACTTCATCAGCTGAACTCACTAAACTCAATTCTATACTTTGACAATAAAAGAATACGTTTTAAGATTCTTGCAATTTTTGTAAGAGCATTACTTCGCAAAAGTCTATGTTCCCGAAATGCAAAGATTTTTTTTCATTTGCGAAAAGTTATTTTCTGCAAATACAAAGCATGAAAAACTAAAGAAATTTTTCAGTTAAAAATGCAGTAGGATGCAGTTCCAAGTAAGTAACTTAATTATGAACATATCAAAAATATAAATAACAAATATAAATGTATTTATTTATAATCAAAGATTTATACATATTAATTCAAACATGTGCAACTAGCAGAAAATTTAAACAAACATACACCAACAAAAACAAAAACAGACCAGCTGTAATAAAAGCAAAAACAGAACAATAATATGTGTGAATGTCTATTTAAAAAGGCATATATTTGACAGATTTACTTTTCCCTAATGGTTTTCAAAATTTACATCACAGAATTACAGCTAGGTAAGTCTAAATGTATGATCATTTTACTTGAAAAGGCTGTTGAAAGAATTGTATAATTTCCATATTTAAAAATTAAGCTATGAATATCAATTAAAACTTCCTTATTTCAAACAGACTATTTCATATAGTCTTTAAAATGTGTAAAATCCACAGGACTTGGTTTATTTAGTCACATTTTTGCTATTTGGTATATATGTATGTTGTACACCCAGACCAGATCTGATTGCCAACGAAATATTGCTACAAATAGAGACACCACAAGGTGTTTATTACATTTAAAAATGGGTGTTTATCAGCATCTTTTGGAGTTACCGTAGGTGTTTACAGAGAATGGGGGTTTATTTAAACATAGACATAACTAGTTTACAAATATTCGACTTTTTTGTGGTGAGAGGGCTATCAAAAAAATGCAAATATTTCGCTACTATAAGAATAATTAGACAAAAATGTGTAACAACATGAAATTTATACTAAGTTAAAGTTTAATACTTACATAAAAAGTGCAAAAAATTACTGATAGACTTTTTTATTGGCTCTCCTTATAAATCAATTTTATATTAAGCTACTTCAGGAAGCTAAAAGGCAAAAAAAAGAGTCTGGTTCTGTAAGTAAGAGCCTAAATTCATCTTTGTAATACTGCCGCACCTTAATTGCATACAATACAAAAAGACTAAAATTGCCAGACAACTTAAATTCAATAATGATGACAAATCTGTCAAAAATTGTCACTTATTAATCCCAGTCATCATCGTCAAAGTCTTCATCTTCGTCATCGTCATCATCATCATCTAAATTATAAACTAGAATCGTTATTGTATTGCAAATTTAATTTAATTTTTTAGTTAACAAAGTTGTGTTTTTTTTTATAATAACTATTCATTTGACGTTACTTCTCATGTTGCTTTAACTTTTGCACAAAAAGAAATTCATAAAAATTAAAGGAGTAAAAAATAGGCTTTTTTAGACATCTCATGACATGAGATTAAAAGTATGCAAAACCAAAAAAATTTTAAAACATAAAATTTCTGAACAACACTAGGTTCAGTGAAATTTTTTCTTTCTTTCCTAATACACCAAATGTTATTTCGATTTCATAAAAAAATGTTTATTTCGTTTGGGTTTAGCAAAATAGGAAACAAATTTGCAGGCTTTGAACTCTACAATCCTTTCATCATAAAAAAATTCCCAAATATATCCACATAGAAATTAAGGGCTATATAAATACGGAATTTAAATGAAAATAAATAGAAACAAAAATTAAGGGAATTGTCTAACATAATATAGATAAAATGCAAGTCAGAAAAAAAAACAATGACCCATTGGCTATGTGCTTATTAAAAAATTATTTTCCTTGAATACCGAAAAAATTTAATCCAAAGACTAGTCTTATCATGGCAAGACAAGGATTCAGTCTGTTTGAAACACCAATCTCAACTGTCGAGTGAAAGAGTACCCACGTAATATAAACGATTAGTCCTGTCATTACAAAGGTTTCAATAAAAATATGGAAAGTAAAACCTACCAGAAACTTGAATATGAGCAGATCGTTGAGCCAAAGCTTTTGCAAGTGCTCCTGCCATTCCATCAAGATCTGATGAGGAGGAGTGATCTTGTTCCATTTCACTTTGTGACACCTAAACAGGGATGGTACACATATTAATGTACATGCAAACAGAAAAGAAAAGCAATGAAACATTAATTGGTAAGGCTAAATTACCATCAAATCTTGCCATTAACTCTGCCTTAATTGGAGAATATTAATCATGATGTGAAACAAGACTTCTACATTTTTTATAATATACTCAATCTAACCTAGCAAATTAAAAAAAATTCCTTTAAGTTTATTTCATATTCTGATTGGCATGTAAACTCATCTTTTAAAAAAAGATTGATAGATTGTCATTTCAAACAGGAATTGCAGAAATTTGTAGACCTTTACATGTATGCTATAAGGAATTTACTTACAGTTTTTAATTGACGACCTTTTCTTATAGCAGACAATAAATCATCTCGTCCATCTCCATCAGCAGGTTTTTCGTTAATTTCAACCTTGTTTAATTGTCTCCCTTGATGAATCTGGTCCAACAGTCCACCTTTGCCAGGACCACTGCTTGGTGGTCCAGTATTCATAGGTGGAGGTGGGGGTGGAGCCGGCCCAACCGTAGATGGAGGTGGTGGTGGTGGTGGGGGAGCAGGTGCTCCAGTAGGTGGTGGGGGTGGGGGTACAGTTCGTGTTGATGGAGGGGCTGGTGGTGGCGCCCTAGGTGCAGCACCAATAGGTGGTGGAGGTGGTCTGCCACCATGTCTTCCTGGTGGTGGCCCAGATAGATGTGAGGGTGGTGGAGGTGGAGCCGTTTTAGGTACTACTCGTTGATGCATTGGTGGTGGTGGTGGTGCAGCACCACGAGGTGCAGTAATCCCACGTGAAGGTGGTGGAGGAGGTGGAGCTGTCCTCATGGGGGGAGGAGGTGCAGCTAAAGAAAAGGTTATAAATTAAAGGACCATGTTTTTTACAACTCCAACCAAATACGTTGTCAATAACAACACAATATATTACCCACCTTGAGTTGGTGGTGATGCTTTGGCAAGTTCCTCTGTAGCCTTTTCAATACCTCCATGAGATTCAACAAAATCATAAATAAACTGAGAAGTTTCTTCGTCCTGAAGTTGTTTCGCCGTAACACCAATGGTGTCAAATAGCTTCTTCCATTGGGGATCAATATTATCTACCTAAAATTAATTATTTTTCAGTCACGAGGAATGTGAAAAGTTTGACCTGATGTGTACAATCATTCTTGGTATGCCTATTCAATATTGGCTCTTTCCCATCTCCTGCAAACAAAACCTGGCATACAAGGTAATCTGTGATCAAATCAACTGACAACACTATATCGAAAGCATTAGGGCATCGTTAAATCTCAAACTTTTTTGCAGGTGAAAAGGTATTCCTTTATATACTCACATCAAATCCTCCTTTTGGATCCCAACCAACATGACCAACATGTCTAAGGCGTGAACATAAAAACAAGTTATTCTATGTATATATCTACAAATGTTCTTTCCTATGTTCTATAACTTTCAGGTTCTTTATTTAAGAAATAATCAACAAAGAAAGAGAATCTACTGAACTGACTTCATTTTCCCATATGCTGCCATCATTGTAAATCACAAATAATTAAACATGCCTCCAGAGCTTATATTTGCATTGGCCTGCATAAAATGATTCTTAAAAAATGCTATATAATCACTTTCAGCATAGAAAACGACTCTTAAATCAATTTAATACATACCTAAAATCTGAAGGAGTACCAATATCATCCTTGGTCAACCTTGTTTTCTTCTTTCCTTTACCACCTTTCTTTTTCAGATCATTAGAGGAACTTGACGGGCTGATAGAAGGTGAAGGTGAAGGTCCTTGGTTGACTGACATACACAAGGAGATGTAAGATCACAGACCAAATGTATATCGAAAACATTAAAACAAGACTGCTATCTCGTTCAACGAAAAATTGTTTTGGTAACAAACTTACCATTGTTGTTAATGGGTTGTAAAACATTGCCTTGGTTGTTGGCAGAATTTGCACCACGCCGCGCCATAGTTTGTCTTCGATCTAACCAAAATTATATTCTGTTTATTTATTCAGCATAATTTTGAAATTTATAACATTACAGTGATTTTCATTAAATAGTTTTGTTATTTTTGCAATGAAATAACCATTCTATTGGTCTAAGCATATACATATATTTGAATCTGACATAGAATAACACATACTATATACTTCTTATTTTATTACTTACCATTCTTCCTTTGTTGTTTAGCCCTCAACTTTTCTTCGACAACATGTTTAAAATGCTGAGCTTCATTGGCATCTGCAAAATTAAGACCGGCTATGCAATCCTGTAAAAATTCAAAACAAAAAGAATAAGTAATTGTATTATTATATTACTTTAGAATCAATCAAAATGCTATATACAAATAAACATCATGAAAAAAAGATGTAATTTAAAATATAAAATAAGAATCACTAGATCTCAATTAGGAATATTGTCTACTGCCACCTATACAAGAATATTTATTTTTAGCTCTTTAAAATCTATCTATCAAAAACCACGTGCTCCACGTAGTTTCGTGTCCTATTTATCATTCAGCGTCTGATAGTACAAAACATGACACAGCAAAGACTACTGGATGATGAGATTGTGACTTGTGGTGTTCTGCTTACTTTTTCTTTAGAATTTAAAAAGGAGAAAATGTAGGTATATATAGCTTTGTTGGTCTAGCGAAGTGGGAAATTTAAAATAAAAACTAATGAGGACAGTGGATTAAACCATGTAAAAATACAACTTTTGTGTACTTTTGTATGTTTAACTACCACCATGTAACTCAGACTTTATCATAATAAACATTCCCAGAATATTGTGATATACTTACAAACTGTTTTTGGGTTTACAAAAACAACTTAAAAGGGCACTTACATCTGCTTCAAAAGAATGGAAATGAGGTATTGGTGCATTATATTTGAACTGGTTGTATAATTCTTGTTCCCAGACTATGCTTCTTTTCTAAAAGTAAACAATGTTAAGAACATTTGTGGAAACAACACCTCTGAATTCTCAAAAGGTGACTGTGGCATTTAAACACGTCTCGTGTCTTCAAGACTTCTCAGAATGATGCAACATGTGAAAAAAAAAATGATTTAAATTAAACCAAACGAAAACAGAAAAAGTCTTAACTAGCTTCTTTGAAAGTCACATGTACATCAAATTGTATCATAAACGAATACCATCTAAAAGTAGTTTCCATAAGACATTCAGTGTAGGCCAAAATAAAAAGACCCAATGTTTTCAGCACTTCAGCCATGTAAATTTTTTTTTTTTTGAAACAATGAAATTCCAAGAAAAATTTCCACCTCACGAAGAATAAAAACATTCAACTATGTAAAGATTAACAAGAATAACTTTTATTGAACGTTTTTATTGTTACCAGGTGATAAAATATGAGAAGCACATGAAAAGCATGGGGGGGACCAATGAAGTGCCTTGATTTATTTGAGAATGCAATATAAATGACTTAGTAAATCATGTAGAGATAACATGAAAAGAACATGAATTGGTATATAAAATTATACTATACATACCGAGAGGTCAACAATTCGTATCAAATAAGATTTCTTTTGGTTATCTTTTGTAAAGCAAGCCACACCAACAAATCTCTTCTGCCAATGGTTTTGATTGGGTAAACAATGGAACACTTGAACCACAGTAGTAGATAAG
Source organism: Hydractinia echinata (assembly GCA_030067915.1). Lineage (NCBI taxonomy): Eukaryota > Metazoa > Cnidaria > Hydrozoa > Anthoathecata > Hydractiniidae > Hydractinia > Hydractinia echinata. The sequence goes on along the minus strand of JASGCC010000017.1, from coordinate 96,352 downwards.
CTCTAAAAGAATTATAATTTGACATGGTTTTAATACATCTATAATTTTCAAACAAATCTGCAAAATATTATGATTAATAAATATTTATTGGTGGACTTTTCCACCCGCTTATGACTAGCATTAATGTAACAGATTTAAACGCTGGTGTGTAAACGTTTAAGTTTTCTATGCAACAATGAAAAGTAGAAAAAGCATAACGGACGGTGCTGCAACAATCACAAAAAAAAAAAAAAAAAAAAAAGTAACACTGTTGTCATCATTGATAAATCTGTATTATATGTTAATGCTATTGAGTCGTTACTCATAAATCAATTTACATTTGTTATAGTTGGTATTCCAGCAGGAAAGGATATTAATTTCATTATTAATATGGAGAAAAGATTAAAATCTGCTTATAGAGGTATGCTCAATAATGGCTATATATTGACAATGCTACTTTAAAGGGGAATTAAGCCTCAAACTTAAATAGCATTATTTCGGTTAACATTATGTTCATTTCCCAAATTCTGTTTAAAATTTTGAAAAATAAATATTATTTGGGTTGATTTTAATATAAAAGTTTCCCCTTTATGAGCGAACGGTAAGCGCCATTTAAATTTTCTGAAGCCACGGCTGATTCTGGAGACTGTTATATCGTGACGTATCTTACGCTGAAGAAGCATAAGCTTGCGCTCAGCGCAAGCAGCGAGATATGGAAAATTTAAGCTCCTGCTCTGACTTCCCTATTTCTAGAATATTCAAGTGACTCTAGTGAAACGTCAGTAACAGGATGTAACAGCCTGAATACTCCAAAGCAGAACTTGAAAAAGTGACTTATGAATCTAGTGATAGCGAAGAAAAAGACGAATTGAATTCAAGCAGACTTGAAAATTTGCATTGGTGTACCTGTACATGTTGCGTTATTTTCAATTCCTTCACTCTTGTGGAATGCAAGTGTTGCCAAGAATTTCCCAATTTATTGAATGACAAGTTGAATAATAACAAGTGCATCACGATGCACAAGGATTTTGAAATTTTATGTTTGAACCGCACAGTGTTAGAGACAGCCAGCATACGACATCGACGATACCAGAAAAATATAACAAACTCTCCACATATACTAATAAGTAAGTTTTTCTTCAAAAAATATGTTTCTCGTAAATATTTTCCAAGACCATATTTCTCATAGTCACACCAAAATAAAACATTCTTCGTATCTTCTTATCTTCTCACTTTTCGCTTTATAATCTTACAGGTCCACGCGCTATGAAAATACACACCATCGCAGACTATTTAATTAAATTAAAAATAATGTCATTCCTTGAATATCAAATAAAAAAGGAGAAGAGCCCTTGTGCCTCAAATAACAATTTATTTCAAAGAAGTTTTGATGAATGAATAATTTCAATATATTTTATCCTGGTTTACACTGTAACTTAAACTTTGATTCGTTGTACGGAAATGAGGTACACCAGTTACTGACAGTACATGGCCTGGGTACATTATTATGAAAGGCTTGGAAAAGGATGTCGCGTGGTGATTCCAGCTTGTGTTGTGCGAAAAATAAGGGAAGAATTTCCTGATCCAAATGGAAAGTATACTGGTTTCAAAGAATTTGTTGATATATAACGGGACTTAGCATTTTCAAACAAACAATTACAACAATGAAAAAGCGAAATAAAGTACAACGGACCAGAGTTATTTTTTTTGAATCGTTACGTTTGTTCCATTGTGTAAACAACTTTAAAAAAGACGAAGAGATCAAAAAATTAAAATGAGCGTAAAATACGTCATAGATCTCCATCGCAGATATTGTTTTGATTTTAACATGGCGATTACTGTTGTCAACTTTTATGCTAGAAAAGGGATGTAAATTCAAAGAATTTCAATTTTTTTTATATACCATCAAAATATGTAGGATTTGTAAAAGATAATTCCTAAGAAAAAAATTTGGGCTTAATTCCCCTTTAAGAAACTCAGTCTAACTGGCTCCAAACCTTGTGTTCTTTATGGTTTAGCTAAAGTTCATAAAGAACCCAAAAATGGCAGCCCTCTGAATCCACGACGGCATTCAGCTTTTGCCGTCGTGAATGCTGTCGTGGTCGACCTCCACGACGGCAAAATTTTGCCGTAGTGGTTTATAGGCTGCACAAAAATAAAAGTACTCTTTCCAACTTACTAATCTTGCTAGCTACTTATTTATTTCGTCAAACAAGTCTTTGTTAGATCATACCACGCATCAGTCTTTTTCAGAAATATTTGAATCAAGTAACGCGTGCGATGTAAAACGCATGTGCAAAGGATGTTACGCGTGCGATGTTGCGCATTCATTTTGCGGTAGAAAAGTGGGGGACTTTTGAATCGTGAACCCCAAACACGATGATCGAGCGTCTACGTATAGCGACTCTCTCAATCTTAACTTCCTTTTCTACATGTCCGAAATAGTATGCATGACTATACTGTCATTTTCATAATACAGAAAAAATTTACCGCACGTGGGTTTCGTTTTTAAAATTGTTTGAATAACACTTGCAGCATAGAGAAAAAATTCCATTAAATTCGGACCTGCTATGGTTTCCAATTGTTTTGTCAAATGAAAAAATTATCTACAATAAAATCCATGATAAAATGTCTGTTCCGCCTGTAAGTGCAGTTTTGTGGACTTGCTTCATCCGTGCTCCGTCGGCGTTCACCTCCGCATTAGTTAAGAACCGTATGGCTGGATTTTTTGTGTAAGACCTGGTTACCAACGACGAAGGGGCCAGGCAAAAGAGATTCATGTCTACGTAGTTCTTTTAACTAAGTCAGGAGTCAGTGAATTAGCTAGGATGATCAGGTTGGCTATGAATAGGCTTGCTCGTGGATTAAAAGGACCAGGACTATTCAATAATTCTGAGATCTGAAAGTGGGGGGTGTCCGACCCAGACGGAAATCTATCGGACGTTTTGTCCAACGAAAGTTCGAAACGAGCTACGGACATGTCCAGTCTCCCCAATAAATTTAATTAGTTAGTTTTGCCGTCGTTAAAATCTTCCACGACGGCAAAATTTTGCCGTCGTGATTTTTGTTTTGCCGTCGAAGCTGACTTAACAGCGGCAATTTTTTGCCGTAGAACATTCTCGCTAATTCAGAGGGCTGAAATGGTGTGCCTACTTTTCAACCTATCCTCTCTGCGATAGGCACTCTTTTTTTGCTTGTATTAATATCATTGTTCACCAACATTCCTCTTCAAGAGACTATTGATATATGTGTTAATGAGTTGTTTGATGATTCAATAATTCTGAGATCTGAAAGTGGGGTGTAATATCACCAATTTTTACCAGGTTTAGTGTATTTGTAACATTCATAAGTACATAAGCGAAAGTTCAAACTAAACAAAAAATTACATAAGTTACATAAAAACTAACATGAAAAAAGCTAAACATACACAAATTTGATATATAAATTTCTTACCAGCTTGCCAAATACTGGTTATTTGGTGATATTATATTGAATGAACTTTGAATAAACTTGAAGTGTAAGCTTTGACATAAATAAACAACCTTTCACTTGATGTGACTGAGCTTTCTTTTTGATTTAAGGAAAGACTCAACATTTGATATGACTATACATTGAAACAACTGACCTCTAACAAGGTCTACATGCAAGTGAAGTGTATTTGAATTTGTCAAAGTATATATATTGTAATTACAAATCCCTAAGGTATACATTGTATAAAGACTATTATTATAAAGACATAGACTAATAAATACATAAATTAAACTGATAATTTACAGAACAACTGAACATAAACAAACATGGGGCAACATGAGACAACATAAAACAAATATGAAACAACAAGAAACAAACATGGGACAAGAAGTAACAAATGTGGGACAACAACAAACATAGGACAACATCAACAAACATGAAATCAACTGCAAATTTAAATATGAATTTTGCAATAATAATAAAACACAACACTGCCCAAACAGAGTTGCAAAATTCATGGACAGTATACAAAGTTTTGTTTATTTTGATTTTTCCATTAACTCTTCCGTAATATCGATCTCGTTAACGCGATGTATTACAACTAATTCTCGCACAGCACGATTCGTCACACGAAATATCAATTCGTTTTGATTTTTGTATTTGACTTCAGCTTTTCGAATCTTTCCATCTTTACTCAAATGAACTGATTAAATAATGCCATATTGATATATTGATGACAACGAGGAATCTGATTTGAGAAATAAAACAATATCACCCTTCTGCAAATCTTCATCAGATTTAAACCATGTTGGATGTATCATTAATTTAGGTACATGGACCAATAACCAATTTTCAAACCATGCATCGAAAACTGCATTATTTGCTCTAATGATTCTGAGAGGGTCGTTCGATAGGACAATACTTCCAATAGGGTTTCGATCATTATTTCTACCCATGATTAACCGATTTGGTGTAATTAAATCCATGGTCTCAAAATCTCCAACGTAGTTTCCCAAAGATAAAGGAAGATTATTTATGTTGTTCGCTATCTCTGAAATTACAGTTTCCCACTGCATGATTGAAAGGCGTTGTTTAGAAAGATTCTTTTCTAATGAGGTTTTAATTTCTTTGATTTTCCTCTCAACACGACCATTCATATTGTGCCCACCAACCGGACACAATTCATATTTGATCTGATTTTTATGTAACTTTTGCTGGACATCAACATAATTTAATTCCATTGACTGAAATGCTTTGACCAATTGGCTTCCTTCATCCGATAACAATAAGTTGGGGTATCCATACAAACATGAAAATCTAACAAATGCTTGAACAAAAGCAGTAGAGGAATAGTTTTCCATTACTTTGATTGATGTTGCACTTGTGTTGTTACAACAAAACACGACTAGCCAGATTTTAACTGTAGTCCTTTTATGATGGGGGGAATATGCATCATATGGACCTGTAATGTCGACTTGAGTATGATAAAAAGCTGGAGCAATAGTGAGGTTCGTTTGGGATACTGGTCCCATTATGACTTCCAATTTTTTCTTTTCCAAATATCGACATCTTTGGCAAGATCTCTTTACAATCTTAACAATACTTCTGCCTTCTATAATGAAAACCTTTTTGAGGACGTATCTCCATACTGATTCTATTCCAGCATGTTTGACTGACTCATTATACCAGTGAATTTCACTGACAATACTAAATGCCAAAGGTGAAATCAGATCTTTCATTGCGCAAGTCATCTTTCCAACAATTGTGACTTCATCTTCTGGAAGTATCCTCCCAGAATAATACAATATGCCATCTTCTCACTTCACGTGTTGCCTTTTCGAAATAGTAGTTTTCGGCTTTAGCTAAGTCGCCGTCGCTAAAAGTGTCATAAGTTAGTGCAATTTTGTTTTTGTTGATTTGCGGCTTTGATTGTTCTTTCAGTTTTCGAATGAATTTGATAACGAGAGCCATAATACGAACTACATTCCGAAAGCGAAATTTGTTTGGGTCAACAAGGTATTGTGAAAATAAATAACGGTCCTTCACTTCTATAGGTACACGGTTTTGAAAGAAACTGGATTCAACAATTTCCAAGTTTTTTTCTTTTCTTGCTTCATTTAGTTGATTAGAATTTAATTTGATGTCATTCACAGTATACGCTGGGAAATCTTCCTCATTTAATGTCATCCAAGACATGCCATTGACCCAATCTGAGTTACCATCAACATCTGTAGCTTTTGCTCCCCTACGAGTTCCAAGGTCAGCTATCATTTCATTCGTATGAATATACCTCCAATGTTGTGGCAGTGAAAATCTTAGAACTTCTAATACTCGATTTCTAACCCACTGCTTCAGTGATCGATTTTCATTTGACAACCAATATAAAACAATTTGGCTGTCTGTGAACAATAACTTGCATTTATGATGTTTGTAAAGCGCTCTACTGACAATTTCTGAAGAGTGACAATTGACCACAGCTGCATACAATTCTGCTCCGGGTTGCGACATTCCATTTGGTATTAATCTTGAGCGAGCAAATACCAATTGACAAGAATAACTGTTGGATTTTCGTTTGAATCTGACATAGATTGCAATGCAAGCAAGGTCTTTACTAGCATCTCCAAAACACAGAGTTTGCACATCTAAGTTTATTGCGTCATGAGGTACAATAGCTCTCTTGAATTTAACTTGATTCAATTCTGACATCATTTGAAAATGATTGACCCAAACATGACGTAAATTATCAGGAATTTTATCATCCCAATCTAATTTCCTTACGACTAACTCGTGTAGATCCAATTTCATGGTTGCGATAACTGGAGTGAACATTCCAGTTAAATCAAACACTTCTCCTAATTTGGCTGTACAGTGTCGTCTCGTTAGATTTTCAGGAATCTCAAACATAGCTTGAGTTTTTCTTCCACAATGTTTCTTTGCAAAATTAATTTCCTTTACATCTAAATATATTAGATCACTCTTGGGTTCCCATGTTAGGCCAGCCACACCAATTGTTTTTCCGTCAGATGACAAATTACTTGGTGGATTACTTCCAGTCATAGATATGCCTTTTAATGAAAAACCACCTCGTTGCAGAACAAGTTCAAGTTCATCAGCTCGCTGTAATGCCTTTTCCTTTGTTACTTCTCCAGAAAGGCAATCATCAACATAAACATCCTTACATACAATTTCGTTGACTTCTGGGAATTCTTCTTTTGAGACTCCAGCAGTCTTTCGCAAGCCGATTTCCGACTGATTTCCGCTGGATTTAACTCCATAAATTAACGTCTTAATTATTTTTTCTTCCACAGGGTTCTTCTCATCAAGGTCATTTCTCCACAGATATCTTTCAAAACACCACTCAGTATTATGTAGCTTTACACAGTTGTACATCTTCTGAATGTCTGTATGAAATCCAAATGAATGAGAGCGCCATCGAATAAAAATCTCAACTAACTTGTTCATGTTGTTACGACCTTTTGCTAATATATCATTGAGACTAAAACCACTGGCTGTAGGCTGTGACGCATCAAAAACCATGCGACATGGTGTAGTGATTGAATTAGCTTTCCAGACGGCTCTCCATGGTATGTAATTTTGGATTTCGCTAATAGCTATGGATTTTTGTATATCTTCTGGCAAATGCTTCAGATAATCTACATGACCAAGACTTTGTAGTTTTTCTTCTGATTTAACAACATCTTCTCTATCTTTCGCATTCTTAGTTAGTTTTTTAACCTGCTGATTAAGTACCTTCAATGCTTTTGTTCTGTTAGGACACAACTTTGTCACTGGGTCATGCATAAATGGCAATCTAGCTATAGTCAAGCGTTTACCTGGATGGACAGCAACAGACTTTTCAATTCTATCTTGTTCAAATTCCTCTTTTATACTCATTAGCTCATTCTCATGCGATTTACATGCTTTGCAATCTCTACAGTTGATACATCGATAGTCAATTACGCTTCCTGCTTCTTCTACTTTCTCAAATAATTTAAACTTCTGACTCAACAAAGCATTTGATTCCTTCATTTGAAAATTGTTTTCTCTCAGACATAAATCCAGGGAGCACTCACTGGAACTGAAATTTAGAAGACCATGATCCGGGTTTATTTGAAATCCATTTTGAAATATTTTGAGTTGATTTGAAACAAAATTTGAACTTGATTGTTGACAAAGATGATGGAACTTCTCAATTTCTGTGAAAACACTGTGAGGGCCACCAATTACTCCACAACTACCATCAGGATTTTTAAAGTGAGATTTGTATATGGTTAACCCTGAAGGCAATTGATACACTACTTCTGGAAAATATCTTAAATACTTTATTCCTAACATAAAATCTACATTTCCTCCAACTTTTTCCGGCAGTTTCGGTAATTCTTTGATGTTTCCACCTGACTTTAAAAAAGCATCTCTGATATCTGTCTCAACTTTACCATTTAATGGATAGTATGGAAACTCTTGGGTTATTTTATTTAAACATACACCTGTCATAATAGCGTCATGTTTACCAATCACGGGAAGCCTTACTGAATATATTCCGTGTGGTGTTTCTGCTTTTATTCCACCAACACCTCCCAGTTGAACAGGACCATTATATTCTTGTATGGCACGTTTCCCAAGTTTCTTGATTGCTTGTTGCGTCGTCACAAAATCACCACAGCCACTATCATAGAATATAGTATATGCTTTGTTATCTACTTCAATAGTTTGCAACATATATATAGCTTTTTCATTGTTGTCATCAGGGTTATCCGAAAATGTTGAGTGATGCGAAAGTTGAATTTTCTTTGAGTATTCTGGTAATTCAACTCGTTGTTGCAATATGCATTTTTGCTTGTACATATGCAATACATTTTTGTTATCTGGTAAATCCTTATGATCTTCACAAACAAGGACATGCATTTTAGTTGCGTACCTGTCATGACTTGGATGTTTGCATATAAAATCTCGTTGACACTTGCCTTCTTTATGTTTACTTGTTTGGTACTTTGCACCAGGGTATAAGCATTGAATACAAAGTCCCTTTTTACACAATTCCTCATACCTTGAAGCAGGTGACATCTCAGCAAACCTTTTGCATGCAAAATATTGTATAATTTTGGAACCACCAGGACCATTCGTTGGAACGTGATCGTCTTCTCCACAAATAAAACAGATTGTTGAGGATTTATCATTACGTCTGTTTTCATTTGATGCAAAAAAATTTCCACTAGACTTTTTTTCTGGATTGCTGCTATATAAGATTGCTTTTTGCTGGTGAATCTTGACATCTTTCTCAAGAAATTTTATAAACTCTTGCCACAACTCTTCTCCACTCCATGGTTTGTCATGCTGTACAACAAACCATCTAGTAATTCTGTCATTACCACATAACTTGTAAATTCTTTCTAAAGCATCTCCATAAAACAAATTATTTTCTATGTTGTGTCTCTTTGCTAGTCTGATAACATCATACATACAATTGATTAATTTGGCTAGTTCCTCTGCTACCTTTGATGGGTTCTTATGCTTCCACAAACCTTCCATGCTATTAAACACAGAAAGCTTTTTTGTTAACATAATTTTACAGTTTCCAAATGCATCATGTAATCTTTTCCAAATCTCATCTATCTCTTCTATGCTTTTGACTAGTGTAAGTGCTGCTCCTTCAAGAAAATTATTCTTTAAAAGATCAGGAAGAAGATTTTTGGGGGTTGATTTCAGATGGATTTTTCGAATGTGCTTTGGAAGGTGTAAATATCAACTGGTGAGTCATATCCTTTAAACTTGCCTAACTTTATATTAAGTGAGGAAATTTGAAAAGCTTAATTTTTTTCTATTTCTCTCTGCTCAACTTCATTCTGTACATTCTTGAAATAAGAATCCTTTAAGTGCAGTAATTCCTCATACCTGAGCTTCAGTGTATTAACTTTACGCATCATATCATCATCTGCAGCACTGTTAATTAAACTTTCAATTTTCTCACCAATTTTTCCAGACTCTTTACCAAGTTGTAACAATTCATTTTTTCTTCTTTTGATGCTATTGTTAGACTCATCTTGAAGATTTGTTATGTACACTTGACATAAATCATCGATCCTTCGCACAACTTCATCTATTTGAAATTTAAATACCTCAATTTTGTGGTGTTCATCATGATTTTTTGATTCCAACTGCATAGATCTTTTTTGAAAATTCACGTTTTTGATGTATGTCTTAATCGTGCCCATCTGTTCAGCAAACAATTTACCATACACTTGGTCATAATCTTTATGAACCATTTGGATCTTCTTATGTATCTTTCTGTAACATGATCGAAAATGTTCAATTTTTTTCAAGATATTATCACATTCATTAACAGAAATACATGCTTCACTAACAGGATTCTCGTCAATAAAATCTGTTATTTCATCAGAAACAGAAGATTCATTTACAAACAACTGATTTTCATTTATACAAATGTCTGGGTTTTCAGCCATACTGTCCACAAATGAAAAATTTTTTAACAGGTTACTTAAATTGTCAATTTCAGAACTTGAATTTACCACTTTACTGCTTGAACAAGAGTCACGTTGCGTATCAGTTTTATTTAAGACATCAAAGGCGACATTTGAGTTGCTTGTAACATAATCTTGAATAGAATTAGAAATGTTCTTACCAACTGTGGCAGTGTTATTGACATCAACAAAAGAATGTGTAACAATACTTGTACTCTTTTTGGTTGATTCACTTGAAACAGGTGTGTGTATGGTACCACTAGAAGGCTTTACTTTACGATTTCCAGTTTTAGCGAATTCTTTGTAATCGATTCGGTCCCTTCTCCTCATCAGTTTAATACACATAGGTTATAAATACTTGAGTTGTCTTGCTGTTTGAATGTAATATCACCAATTTTTACCAGGTTTAGTGTATTTGTAACATTCATAAGTTACATAAAAACTAACATGAAAAAAGCTAAACATACACAAATTTGATATATAAATTTCTTACCAGCTTGCCAAATACTGGTTATTTGGTGATATTATATTGAATGAACTTTGAATAAACTTGAAGTGTAAGCTTTGACATAAATAAACAACCTTTCACTTGATGTGACTGAGCTTTCTTTTTGATTTAAGGAAAGACTCAACATTTGATATGACTATACATTGAAACAACTGACCTCTAACAAGGTCTACATGCAAGTGAAGTGTATTTGAATTTGTCAAAGTATATATATTGTAATTACAAATCCCTAAGGTATACATTGTATAAAGACTATTATTATAAAGACATAGACTAATAAATACATAAATTAAACTGATAATTTACAGAACAACTGAACATAAACAAACATGGGGCAACATGAGACAACATAAAACAAATATGAAACAACAAGAAACAAACATGGGACAAGAAGTAACAAATGTGGGACAACAACAAACATAGGACAACATCAACAAACATGAAATCAACTGCAAATTTAAATATGAATTTTGCAATAATAATAAAACACAACAACGATAACACAAAGGTTAATGGTTTACCCAAGAAGGAATTTCGTAAACTTCTAGAATTAACCACCACAGAATCTCTTTTTGTTTTTAACGAGGTTTATTATAAACATTTAGATGGCGTTACCATGGGTAGTCCTCTGGGGCCAACCTTAGCTAATGTGTTTATGTCTTATTATGAAAATAAATAGCTAGAAGAATGTCCTAATGAATATAAACCTTTATATTACAGACGTTATGTTGATGATATATTTGTTTAATTTTCATCTTCTGAACAGGTTTCATCGTTCGTTACGTATATGAACTCTCTCCATCCTAATATTCGTCTCGTTACAGAGGTTGAGCAAAACAATTGTCTTCCTTTTTTAGATGTTTTGGTTAGTTGTGGGAGTGATAGTTTTTGTACTAATGTCTATCGTAAATCCACTTTCAGTGGTGTTTATAGTCATTTCGATAGCTTTATTCCTGAATATTGAGATAGGTTCCATCAGGAAATTAGTTACCTTAAACTCGTATTATGTAAAAACAAATATCCTAGGAATGTTATAGATTTTTGTATCAAAGTTTTTCTTAACAAGATATACGTCTTTCTAGTGAAAAAATAGTCACTACGGTTCCTAAGACGGAATTATTTATTATGTTACCATTCCTCGCCAGTCACTCTTTGCAGGTTCGAACTTGTTTGTCTCGCATTTTTCGGAGTAATTTACCACACTGCACAGTTCGCTTTGTTTTTCGGTCTACGTGTGGACTCAGTTCAGTGGATTCAGTTTAAAGATCGTATCCCCAAGTTGTTACGTTCTGGCCTCATTTACCAGTTCAAGTGTGGTGGCTGCAACGCCACATATTATGGCAAAACTAGTCACCACTTTAAGGTCAGAATGTGTGAGCACTTGGGAATATCGCACATCTCACTGATAAACCTGTGAACATTGTATCATCCTTCCGTTGTCCGGGATCATAGATTTCTATGTAATTATACTCCATTGTTTTGTAATTTTACTAGTATAGGTAGTGAGAGTAATGATTTTAAATTAACTCTGAAGGAGAGCTTGCTCATCAACCAAGACAAATCTTCTCTCAATAGAACTATTAGATTATTCTAACATATAATTTTTTATTGTTAACAATTTATATTTTTTGTATAAATCTATGAACTTATAGAAAATATAATTTATACGTGATCATGGTGTGCGGAAGCCACAGAAAATTTTTATTTTAAATAATTGGACTTGTCATCATATGTTACAATAAGTTGTACTCTTTTCAACATTATAACAGCTGTCAATTAACCACCTCATTAACAGTTCCTTATTGACACTAAAGGATTGGAAATAATAGACACAAGAACTTTCCACTGTAAAAAAAACATTGGCGCCCCAATACGGCCACAAACATTTTAAGTATATAGATTTTAATGCTTTTAAACATTGTAAAGTTTCATTTTAATAATAAATATTGTAATAAACAACCTGTCATTATTGCTTTCTTTGACATTGTATTCATTTTTCTATCTTTAATTGTGAAAAAACAACCACATGTTTGGTTGCGTGATAAAAATGGGCTCGGAGATAGGGGTGGGGAGGGGTCACAAACTGAGCTAACAGGATTTAGAGGACTGGAAATGAATATGAAGCATTTTGGACATGTTGCCAGTTGGCATAAGAACGTTCAATTACTCCTATTGCAGATTATACTATTGATGACCAGTTTAGAGTGTCTATTAGTAACATTCACTCACCTATATTATCACCGCTAAGGGGAATCGAACCCTGTTCTTCTGCACACAAAATGCGAGAGTTATAACCACTAAATCACTGCACACAAAAAAGCTGAAAACAAACAGAATTTCTTCTTCAATCTTTCATTGAGCTTAAAAAGTCCTTTAAAAATCATTTTAGTATCATTGATGTTGTTTCCCTCCCTTTAGCATCTATGCTGCTGTAAAAAAGTTAAGCATGTAAACAATCATGTTTTGTGAGTCCTCTTAGTAGGTGCATCTGTTCTGCCCGGATTATGAACGCTGCCCGGATTATGTACAGCAGCTTGCCCCGTTTATAAACACGACAGAAACTACATAATCAGGGCAACATAATCAGGACAGGTCGGCTTATGTACGACAGTTAAAAAATTTTATTTGGCACTTATATATAAAACGAACATAATCAGGGCAGGCCGGCTTATGTACGACACTTTTTATATTATTTGGCACTTATGTACGACAGTTAAAAATATTATTTGGCACTTATATAACGAACATAATCGGGCAGGCCGGCTTATGTGCAACACTTTTACGTTATTCCTCACTTATAGGAGGAACATAATCAAGGCTGACCGGCTTTTATATCATTCGTGACAAGCAAATAGCCCTGATGGCAAAGTTGTTGTTGTTCTCAAATGAAACGAAATTTCGTGGAAACTAAATTTTGGGATTCGCAATTTACGTCAAGATTTTTTTTCGCGATGCCTAGTTTTCAATGGTGTTTTATCTCGCAAAGAAAAATTACGTGGAGACCTTTTTTCTTTAGCCATGCCTAGTTTTCAATAGTGTTCTATCATGCAGAGAAATCCATCATTCTGTTCTGCCCAATCTTAGGACACTGCCCAATCTTTGGACATAAAAATGCCCAGTCTTAAGACTGGCCGGCCAGTCTTAAGACCGGGCAGGGCGTCACAAGATTGGGCAAGAGACCATGTAAGGCCCATCTTCAGACGCCTTTTAGATTTTAAAGAAGGGATGTGTCACACATTAAAAAATCATATTTGGGGTATTTAGCTACACCACAAAAAACGAATTTGTCGGTACTGTTGAATTGACCAGGCCAGTTTTTGGACACAGTAAAAATCGTAGCTACAATCCCGGTCAAAATATATTGGCAGTAAGCTACAAAAAGTGCAGTATATATAATCCTTTCCTACCTCCCCTCTCCCCCATTATCAATGTTTGGAAACGTGTTAGCACAACTTTTGAACATTGATACTGGGGGAAAGGGGGTTTGTACTTATCTTGCTCCTGCTACACATGAAAAAAGGGTTTACTGCCACTATGTTTGACCAGGATTGTAGCTAGCTAGCTGTAGCTATAGCACATATACGTTTAGCATTTTTATACAGTTTGTAGTAGCCAAGTTTTAAAAATAAAATGTTTATATATGAAGAATCAGATAAATCTTATTTAACCATATTATTAGTTAGCTAGCTGGTAACTTCATTGGATAAGAAGTTTAGCTAGCTAGCTAGCTATAGCCAGCTAATATGTTTGAATAGTTTACATGGTATAATTTTTTAGTCTTTTGATTTGCAAAAAAAGTTTCAATTTAAAGTTCCTTTTAAGAGGTAGCTAGCTACAGTCAAAATTTTTAATTGTTTTCTTTGTCTTCCACAATTGTTCTAAGATTGGACATGTACGTCCATATATAATTGGGCAGTCCAGTCTTAAGACGGGGCGCGTTCCAAGATTGGGCAGAACAATTCTGTCAATGTTTTATTCGCAAAAGTTCGAAGAAAATGCCAATCACAGCCTGTCTAGCCAGCCATTATATGAGCATTCATAACCCGGTCACTACGACATAATCAGGGCAAAAAAAACATAATCGGGCCATGCGTACATAATCCGGCCGTCCTGTTTATAAGGCTGTTTTCGCAATCTGGGCAGAACACATCCAAGTATTTGCCTGATAGTCAGGGCGCTGAGTTCTGAAAAATAAACGAGTTCGTGCAAATTCGGGGGAACTTACAAAAACTTCACCAGATGATACATAAATACTTAGTATAAACGATTTTACTTACTGGCCTTCTTAATTCTACTTGCATATATTCCAAAAACAAAAAAATTAAACATGTATGTACGATGTTTATCTTCGGTCCTTCACCGCCATATTTTTATGAAATCGAATGTTGCAAGACATTCTTTTATTTCCGATCGAATAATTTCACGGGGGTCAATGTAAAATGAATTCATTAACAATACATTTTATTACCTGTTGTTATCAATTTTCAATATTTCATTCCTTTTTTTAAATATATAATGCTTTTGTAAAAGCAGATAGTTTGGATTTTTGTTCTTTCGAAACTAAATATGTTACATTTGAACAAACAACACAAACCCCCGTGTCCTTACTCGTGAGCTAAATGTGGTAACCCGGCAGTTTCTACAGCTGGAGGAGGGATAAAAAACAGGTTGCAATGAATATGCGAAAGAAAATTTATCGAAAATGAGCTCAAAAAAACCGATGAAACTCGTTCTTTCTCTAGCTAAAAAAAGTAAGCAAGAAGTAGCTACCATACAAAAGAAAAAAGAAAAAGCTGAAGCTGAAGCAAGCGACGATGAAACGTGAGATGTTAACGACATAGAAGAACAACAACCAACTTCAACTATCCGAATGTCACAGAGAAAGAGAGACAGAACAGGTAAATATTTATCTTAATTTTATAATTTTATGTTGTAATCGTGCACAAACAGGCTATTCTGACTTTTATATTTCTTGTGACTTTTCTAATATCTGACTAATCTTATTTAAGGTCAATCACTTGCCAAGCAAGATGAGTGCTGTATCTACCAAAAAAGAAAAACGAGTACAACAGGTAGTGGCTACGAAAAACTCAGCAAGTGTATAACGGAAAGTTCTGCTCTCACGCTACAGACTGCAGCCCTTCAAAATGGGGCAAATGATGAGTTGATAGGATATATTTCTGGTCGCGATTGGATGGGAATAGTTGCACTTGGATTGCGATATCACGTAACATGCTATCGAGCTTTCACCAAGCCCGTTAAAACACCTTCTGCAATCACTCAAGTAGACAAAGAGGCATTGCAGCATACTTTCGACTTTGTTGAGCTACATGCTCTAAATAAATGCGAAGTGCTAATACTGAAGGATTTGGTTGACATTTATAACAAGCATTCCGAAAAGGGCGGTATCACCGATCGAACTATGTTGAAATATGTTATGGAACATTTCACCAATGAAATCGGAGTTTGGCAACCTCGGTATGGAGGGACATTTACTTTTTCTGAAAAAATACCTAAGGGGCTTATAATTAATGTACGGCGACGGAATCTTATTGATCGTGAAAGCCAAAAGCAACGTGATACTGACATTGAAATTATCAAAACAGCAGCTGAAATAATAAGAGAAGAGATCAGAAACATGCCGTTCACATATCCTATTTGGCCACCGACAGAAAGAAGCATACTATCATTCCACCAAAGTTAAATCAATTAATTACATCTATTGTGAGCTCGATACCTCAACCTCACAAACGGAAACAGACAACTATAACTTCGATATGTCAGGACATTATATATAGCGCTTCAAATACTAAGCACAAAACTTCAAAACATGTATTATTATCGCTTTGTACAAAAAGAAAAACGGGCTCGAAAGATTTGGTTAAATGGTTGAACAGATTTGGACATTGTATATCATATGACGAAACTGCATACCTGGAAACATTTTTAGCCAACGAAGAAATAAAAAATCAAATGGTGAAGTTTTATGTACCCTACTCCGTACAACTATCATCATTCATAACATTTGTTTGGGATAACAATGATATAAACCCGGAAACTTTAAGTAGAACGTCGATGCATTGTACCAATGGCATAATAGTTCAATTGAGAAGAGATGATATGGTTGATTTTGATAGCGAACGCATAAATTACGCAAAGCCACCAAGAAGAAGATCGTTCAAATATATACCTGATCAGCTGGAAGAGTACACTACCAAGAAAAGGTGAGTTTCAAAATAAGTATGTAGCAAACTAACGAATGATCAAATTGACGTTATAACGACATTTGTAACGGTGTTTATGTGGTCATTATATAAATAACAACAGTTACGACATTTTTTAGATTCAACCCTATTTCAATGAAAAATGTACGTCTTGACTCTATCGAAGATCATTTATCAACTTCCGCTTGTATCGAGTTCATATGGGCCTTGTTACGCTTTCAAGCGAAACAAAATAATGTTCCACAGTCAATACCTGCATGGACCGGCTTCAACTATTTGCTTGATGGTAAAGTCACACATCAAAGTCATGAAATATCGTATTTACCAGCGATTAATGATTCTCCTACTAAGATGGATGTAGTTATGGAGCTTCTGGTTCAATCGAAAGTAAAAGCTGAAGCATTAGGATTGCTAGAAACAGACGTTGTTCTAGATCAAGCTATATATACTAAAGCCGTAGAAATTCTTCAAGATCCTGCCAATGTGGAGCTAAAAACTTTCATTTCACTGAGGATGGGAGCATTTCACACTTCGTGTATTTTCATAGCTGTAATTGGTAAGCGGTTAGCCGATGGTGGTTTGCGTGACTTGATTATTGAATCTAACATATTGGGTGAGTGTGCCTTTGTTTATATAAGTCCCATGAATTTGAATGAGGTGTGAACCCTGCCTACTACCGAGACATACGTGAGTCCTGTTCTTAATGAAATGGAGTTTCTTGCTTTTAGGTACACGTTCTGTTGAGAGAACTTTGAATGGAAAGCATTACAACCATGCCATACGCACGTTGAAGTACGTTTATGAAGCGCTTTATCGCTTAAAAATTGAACATTTTGAACACTGGTTAGTACAGCATGGTAAAAATCTTAATGGCTACATTTTAACAGAGGAGTTCCAAACTTGCTTAAAAGATGTACAAATATTTTAGCTTCTTTTGTTTCTTTGGGCCTTTTTTGACTTTTAGAGCAGCATGTTTTCAGATGATTATTCCTTTTACTGTTCAGGTTCCATTTCAATCTTTCCAAGATGTGACTGGTCTTGAAGGTCTGTTTGAACTGATGGAAGAGTACGAACGTGATATTAAACAAGCAGGTAAAACAGCATTGTATTGGTTGTCTTTCATGGAGATGATGGACGTGTTGTTTGGAAGAATTTGTTGAAAAAAGAATCAAGTCAAAAGAAATTTCCTTCTATGATCGAATTAAAAAACAACGTCTCAAAGCGTTTAAGGACGTTCGCAGTGAAGAAGGTGTGTAAGGTAAAAGAGAAGAACATTACGATCGCTGCAGAACGAAGTGTGTTTGAAAAGCTGTTAATCATTGCACAAAACCGCAATAATATTTCGATGAAGGAAGTCTTGAGTTACCTACACCTGAGCCGCAACAGCTTCCTCCAACTCGAGATACACTACTAAATCATTGTAAAAGAGTTTCATATATCACAGCGATAGTTCGAAATTCTTTGGTTGCAAATCCAAACCTACCAAGCCCAAATGGACATGGATGGAATGTCAACGGTGAGAAACTAGAGATCATTTGGCTATTAAGACGACCTGCAACAGATGCTCTATTGGAAATGGTTTCTTGCTCTTGCCGTAAGTCATCATCTTGCGCCAAAGAAACTTGTGTTTGTAGCTCGTACAATTTGCCTTGCACAGATTTATGCTCCTGTAACTGTGTTGATCAAGGATCAGGCAACGACGAGATAATTCTCAAAAATGATGTTGAAGTCGATAGTTCTGATGACGAAAGTGAGGATGACACAGAAGATGAAGAAACTTTATTTTCAGATTAACATTAATATTCTTGGTTTTTAAGTATATGTTAGATATTAGTTAGTGTATTTCGTGTCAAATATTCGATATTTTCTCATACAGAGGTTTGGTGACAAGATTTATGCGCATTAATATCATAATTACGGAGCCGAAAGTAACTTCGGCGTTATTGAGTCCCATTTTGTTTTACATTTCGACAAAAAATGCTCACGGCAATATGTTTTCTGTGGGGTTTTATAATTGTGGCTGTTAGCTTTTTTATGCTGTGACGTCATTTCTAAAAATAGGACAAGCAAGAAAATTCAAGAAGGCCAGTAAACGTTTTTTAAATGCTTTTATATATACGATTGTGCTGTGTGAATATCAGAAGTTCTCCTAAATTTCCAAAAAAAAATTAACTCAGCGCCCCGACTATGACTGTCTGAATAATAATCCTCCAGTCTAAAATTCAGCTTGAAAAACTGATTCCACATGTAACAAACTAGTGATCTGCTAGTATAGCTTGCTATCAGCTACCTAGGGTCATCAGACACTGTAGCTATATATATATACAGAAAGCAAAAATCAAAAGTCATACCACACTTCTTCGCCCGATGATCGCGAATATATCACTATTTTCTCCG
Source organism: Hydractinia echinata (assembly GCA_030067915.1). Lineage (NCBI taxonomy): Eukaryota > Metazoa > Cnidaria > Hydrozoa > Anthoathecata > Hydractiniidae > Hydractinia > Hydractinia echinata. The sequence goes on along the minus strand of JASGCC010000017.1, from coordinate 77,294 downwards.
TTATCAAGAAGTGATGAGGGACGGTTAACATCAGTACCTCTATTCATGCCTGATTTGACAATAAGCTATAACAAAAACTTTTTGAAATAAAAATTCCTTGATCCTTTCCTTTCTGCCTTTCCTTTCGCAGTTTTTTTATCGGTCTGTGGGAGTTTTTTGTTGTCACCGAATTTTCCGAAAATTTAACTCGGGTTTACGCGATCGAAAAAATAAACAAACAGCAAAATGTTCACGTGGTCTGTCCCCAGGGGATATGGGTGAGTTAATTCGTACGGCCGGCGTGAAGAAGATGTTCCCCCTGTGTCAGTGAAGAATTCAAATTTTGTTTTAAAACTGTGTAAAAAGAAAACAACTTTTATAGAGAACAAACAGATTTTGTGAAATATCATATAAACATGAAATTGGGAAGGTTTACTTGTCAATGTCAATTTAGGTTATTTCGTTAGTTGCTAATTGTTGCTGACATCAGCATGTCTTATTTTGAAATTTCTGTTCATCGTTTCACCTGTGATATTTCGTAACGAGGTGGGGGGGTGAGGGGGCGTGTTAAAAGTGATGCGAGAGTGATTAGGGAGAAAAATTGACACGTTTATTGAGTTTTGGAACTGTTAAAGTAATATTTAGGTTGATATATGTAAAGAAGAAAAATATTACTCGTTAAACACCATCTTGCTTTGTATGTACAAAACCTACGAAGTCTCCAGGGCTTGTTAGTTTTTTATGTATGGTGATGGACAGACTAGACCATAAACTTTTAATTTGACCATCTAAAGTGGTTTGTTTATTTCAGAAGGATATTAAATGATCCTTTTTGTTCAACGTGAGAATAGGATTGATGTCTTAGCTTGATGTCTTGTTGTTTCATTATACACTAAAGCGCTGATTAGAAAAACCATATTGAGTCAGCACCAGTACTGAAAAGGCTATTTTAGGTAAAACAATTAAAAAAGGCTAATTACAAAATGTACAATGTTTGAGTGATAAATTTACAAAAGACAAGTAACTCCATTGCAACTTTTAGCTAATTAACACAATAATAAAAATAATGGCAAAATTTAAAAATGTTTCTTTTAATCCCACTCTTCGTCACTCGATGCGATCCATCCAATAACTCGATTCATCATCTATAAAATGTAAATATATAGTAATTACAAATTTGATACGATATTTTCTTATTACCTAATACCACATCGTTACAACCCACCATTTTGGTTCTACCCATTTGAAGCACTTTAATAATAGCTTTTAACAAGTTCAGATTGCATCCAAGTCAAATAAAAATCACGGCAATAATTTCCCGACGTGAATCAAGAATTTCATTAACACGTCGGCATTCGCCTCGACAATTGCCGGGTGCCGACGTGAATTAGAAAGTCTGCTGTTAGCACATAAATAAATGAAGTTACCAGAAACGTGTATGTGAACAGATCGTTGAGCCAATGCTTTTGCCAAAGCTCCTGCCATTCCATTAAATGATGGTGTAGCGGTCTCTTCATTCTCTTGATCAACTCGAGCTACCTACAAATGTTGTATATACATTGCAGTTCCTTGTTTACCATCAATATAGGACTAATTATACGTCACAATATATATTAAATCTAGCTGATGGCCTTTCCTTATTGCTGATAGTAGATCAGTCCTACAATCGCTACGATCGTTGCATGCATCTATCTCACCTTGTTCATCGTTGTGTTGTTCAGAAATCTTTTCCACTTCATTCACGAAGCCGTTTGAACCTTTAGGGACAAGGTTTTTTTATGTTTCTGTTAATTTGTTTAGGCGGCGGAAGTGGTGGGGGACATGCATTTTTATTGGAGGATATGATATCAGTTTTGGTGGTAACGGTGGCTTTGATGGCTTTTCATTCTCTTTTGAGCTACATTGGGTGGTTTTTTCAAATGGGGTGGCAGAGATGGGTTTATTGGTCTAGTTCTACTTTTTTCCACTCCTGAATCCACTCATTCTCGTCCCCAGAGCTCTTTGAGATTAAATTCGAGTTTATCTCAAAGAGCTCTGGGGTCGAGAATGGAATCCACTGCTTTATTGTGACGCACTAATAAGATTGGAGCACAGCGTGGATGTGTTGCTACTACAATCATGTTCATAAATTATTGGAAAAACGGCTTTTGAGCTTTTTTCAGAATTCCTGGATTAAAATTTCCTGAACTGAATTAAGGACAAGTACTACTGTGTCATTCCTTATACTGTGCATGCAGACCTGGTTGGTTTTTCTTGTTTCATAAACTAGGTTCCAGGCCTCCTATTGTCTGTTTGTTTCTTATTGTTTGTCGTATGTGGCAAGAGCTTATATATGCTTATATATTATGTATACATGACTAAAATTGTTCTTCATATAACATAGACACTTCGTAATATAAAAGAAATGGAAAACACACACGTTCCACACACGTTCCGCACACGTTCCACTCAAGTACTTTTTAGTCAACTTTTATATCTCACGTTATCAGCAGACCGAACTGTGTTAAAGGCGGGCGCAAACCGGGCAAAATGTTGCCCGACATTTCGACCAATAAATCGGGCTAACATGTTAGTGTGGTTTGCTTTACCATATTTTATTCAAACAACAAGCGTTCTTCGATGTTGATGTTTGAGTTCACTGTTAAAAACAGCTTTTCTCTGTCCCACTGTATGAGTTTACGTCATGTATCTCTGACGAATTCTAAAAATATATCCAGATTCTGTTTTGTTCACAAATACCTTCAACGCATTTGGTACTGAATAACTTAGATTTATAGTCAGTACGTAGTTATGTTTGTTCTGTTACTCACATTAAGTCAAATTTCTCAACGCAGTAAAAATGGAAATACTTATTCAGCAAAACAAAAGACCATTCAAGAATTACCTAACGCAAAATCATCCAGCCCGAACTTCTGTTCTAAAATGCAAGTTATTGAATATTACGTAATAGTATTTATAATCGCGAATATTTGCTAAAAACAAATAGTCAGAGGTGCTTTTGTGGCTATGATACATCTTGATTATCTGAAAGTCGACACTCAAATCACCACCGAGAAACAAGTGTTGAACTTTTACTTGGATGGCAGACAATTCACCTGGCATCACTGTACTGATAGTCTAGTTAACTAAGCTTTCTTCGAGGATATGAAAATTTAGATTCTCTCATACTAAAGCTTAGACGGAAATAAATGTGTCGGAGCAAATCCCCAAAATTCAAATCCACTAATTAACGCAAAATAATTTCTCAGGGCAAACCCCGAATTAGAATCAATAAGCACAAAGCCAGCGTGGTCACATCGTACCCTCTTGAATATTACGAGAATTGATTACATCTGTTCCGGTGTGTGAGGTCATTCGCGCTCAAAACTAATGATTTTCCGATAATGATCATGTGATTAAAGAACAATATAAGTAACTAATCAGTATTCTGCAGGAATTTTGTTTGGGACCTAACGTAATTTTTCCCATCTTAACTATTCCGATTTTCCGGTGGTAAGAAAAATTATGCTGTGTCTCCTGGCTACTGTACTGAAGAAATTGTTCTCTAATCCTGAGAGTTGTGTTGGGCTGGTATACGAACTCCCTAACAAAAACGAATTTTGATAAAGAGGAATATACGAGGGGTTAGATGGTGGAGGAGGGGAGGAGGTTGCATAATACAAATATTTCATCGTGAAGATTTGAAAAATAATAATTTTTTGGGGGAACAAATCAAATCGAAACAAGAAGCCCTGCGGCTTAAAGATTTCCGCCATTAGCAATAATCAGAAAAGGTACTGAACTTTGAAGAGGACTGAGTAATATTGGGGAACAAAATCATTGAATATTCTAAAATTTTAAAATTCAATTTTTGATTATTATTGTAACTGTAAATCATAGCTAACTTAACTTACATAAACTTCATTTTTCTATAAGAACAATTTTAAAAGAAAAATAATAAACCTAAAAATTGATGAACAATAAAAACAAAATAAGAACAACGGCAAGGATGAAAATTTATTTATTTTCTCAAAACAACTTGGAAAATATCTTTAAAGCAAATTTTTTTCACATAATCAGTTACGAAAGGTTATTTTCAGACTACATATTCTTATTTTTTCTTTTATAACACACTTGTCACGATTTTATAGCTATAATACATTATCTTTCACCAAAAATATTCAGCCTCAACAATTCCTCTTTAAATTAAAATTCATGAATAATTAATTAGTTCTAAAATTGTACAGAAGGAAATGACGTAATCATTAAAGGAAAACATTAATAACATCAAAGATGGCGCATTATAAGACGATCTTCATTATGCTACACTGCACGAGCTTTAACTTTCGATAGCATATAAACTTTAAAATAAAGTATTGTTCATTGGATGATAAAACAATTTGTTGCACTGTTAGGATTCTTATTGGCTTAAAACTCATTTTAGCCTCGTTCTCAGAAAAAAATCTGTCAAAACGAGGATTTAGGCTTTAGCCTGGATAAGTTCCAGGCGTCCAGCCTAGCTGCGCTGTCTCTATCTATCTCTCTATCTATCTATCTATCTCCTCAGGCGATTTTAAAGATTCCGCCTTCGCTGGCGGAAATCAATAACTGACATAATGGCACGTGGCACGTAACGGTCCGAAAATCCGCGAAGCAAAAATAAAACAGATTAAGATTAGAATTGTACTACAATGGTTGCAGGCGTTTGTATTAACTCCTCGCTGTTTGGTAAACCTTAAGGACAGTCATTACGTAAGAATTTTGACAGCGCCATAACTTATTTTGAAAATAGAGTATCTTTTGCGTTCTCTTTCACTACTTCCCAATTTTTAACTCTAATTCTCTCGATCCTAAGTAAGAACTTTATATAATTATTAGGGTTTAGCAAATAAATCTTGTCTCTTCGATCTTTTACGCTTAAGACCGCCCTTACGCTTAAGAAAGTCTACTTGTTTGATCACAAACGTTCTATGGTTGAAAATCATATCAGCGAGTCTGCCTGTTTAATTCTAGGACAACCTCTTCCCCAGGGGTTCTTACTTTTTGACAAAATACCTTGAGGCGAGGAACTATTTGCTCCGGAGTGCTAGTTGAGCCTTTTTGACAACAAGTTTGCATTTCTTGTTGGGTTTAAATTCATCTCTATAATAATAGCTGTCGTCTGTCTGTTTGTCTGTTACGGAAACACGAAATTCTATATGTAAAGGACGGCGATCCCGTGGATTTTTCCACGGGTTGATGACTGGTACATTAATATTTATTGCGTTTTGTAGAAGTTAGGATTGCGCGTTGCGCATGCTTCTATTTTTTTGTATATAGTATTGTGATTGGTTATATTTGGTCACGTGCTTATATTCTGTATATTAACGCTACCTCGTGTATATTTTTTCTCTTGCAAATAGCCTTTCGAGAAGGAAGTAGAGTTGTGTCTTCTAATCTCGTTTTCACACGTTTGTTTTGGTTTCGTAAAGTTAATAACGACTTTCAGTAAATTTTAATCACAGTGATGGCTATATTATTTTTAGTTCGTTATTGTTCACGTGGTGTTAGTCAGTCAATCAAAGTCAGATGGTGACAGGAGGTGAAAGAATGTTAACAAAGGCAAGAAGAATGGAAACGTTGTTGTCCTTAGAAAGAGACCTGAAATGAGGTTGTTCGGTGTCTTTTTTAAAAACGACAGTCAACTGTGCTGCAAGCCTTAAGCAGTATTTTTATCTTTCTGTCTCAATGTGTACAATACGTGACTCTGATTTTTTTCTTTGATCGAAACGAGTTCGAAAAAATGGTTCTTGTTATGAACAAAAATATAATTGGTTATATAGTCTGAGTACTTCAAGATGAGAAGTCTAACACTTTTCCTTCGAAAAGAAATCTTAGCTGGGAATTTTAAATATATATATAACAAGCGATGTTAATACTGTACATATAAGCCTATAAATTATCTCACTAAGGATTGAATCAAATGGAATCAAATATCACTCGTGTTTGATAACTTTTTTTTCACATGTTGAATTTCTCAGTTTATCTTGTTATTTTTACTAACTCGAAAAACATTATTTAAAAAAAAAACTTTTTTGTATTTTACAGATACATGTTTTCATAAGATAAAAATTATATCAAATATTTTTTACTTTTCAATTTTAAAATAAAATGATTTAGGAGTCGTTTTTTTGATATTTTCCTTTATTTACCCATCACTATATTTCAACCACATAACAAACGACAATTTGCGAAGTCACTATCGTGTATTGCATTTTCCGCTGAGCAAATTAAACCACGGCGCGTTTGTTAAACATAACACATCCAGCGAATCGAGAAATTTTGTTTCCTGTCCATTTCAACGTCATTGTTTAGGAAACAATATGTACGACACGCTACGTTAAACAAGAAAAATGTCAATAGTGAGTTTGAATTAGCACTTCCTTGGTTTTGACGCATGCGCACAAGTCAAATTTAAGCGAGAAAAGATGGAAGCTGTTTGCTTTGTTTTACTAAGGTAAACCCAAGTGAAATTTCGAGTAGCGAGGGTGACCACTTTTGCCGGTAGTTGTGATTTAGAGTGGTTAACAGCCGAAGGTTTGTGGTAGAAAGCGGTTGTAGTCGGTGTTAACACACCGTTTGCCCGCTATTATCATGGCTAATAGGCGTTGGCTTGTATGTTTTATTGGTTATTTTATGTTGGTTGCACTCTCCAATGCGCAAGACAGTGAGTATATATACATATTTAGAACAAAAATATCGTATTTCCCTGATATTTTTTGAATTAGTTACTGTATATCTAAGGAAACTACAAAAAAAACAAAAGTTCACCATTTTCCGTATTCTAAAGTTCGATTTCTAAGTTTGGAAGGGGATTTTCAGTAAACACATTGTTTTTGCAACCTCTCCACTTTCATTGTAAACTTCGGTGCATGCAAAATATGTTTTCTTTAAAAGAGGGAAATTAATTTGTTTTCGCGCTAAATCTTCACTGCTGTAAAAGAAGTATATCTTCACCGCTGTAATAGAGTAAATCTTTACCTCTGTACAAAAGGTTTTAGAAGTTTTTGGGTTGATGCTCGTGGCGTTGTACATCACATATTATAATATCTTCTTTTATTAGTACTCAACTTTTTGAAAGGTCGCGGCTTTGGCAGTATTTGTTTTTATTTGAGTTAAAAAAAACAATAAAGAAATTTATCATTAACTCGTTTGTGGCAGAGGATACAATGCTAAACTTTAAAACAAAAACAAAAAACGCCGTACAAAAAATAACACTTTGGTGTGAGTTCGATGCTTAGCTGAAAACATGCGTAGCCCAACTTTATAAACTTTAAGAACCTTTTATTTATCTATTTGTTTCGGCATTTATTGTATTTATCTGTATTTATTCAATTTTTCTTTGCAAGTATTATCATTGTTTCCATTTTTGTATATTTTAGGCGTTCATTTATTTTTTCAGTTATGTTTCAGTTACAAAGAACAGGAATAGAGATTTTTGTCTCGTTTTTGAGAGAATAATGTATTAGTCAGTCCTAGTAAATAGCCTATAAGCCTTTTGGTTGATACAACAAGTCAGTTTTAGTGACACAGCAGTAATATTAGAATTCTGCTTTTTGTGTTTTGTTTATTTGATATTTTTTTGTTTGTTTTACACTCTGTTAACTTAAACTCGACGAGTCGATTTCCTCACATTGCGTTCTTATCAATTTCTTTTGCCGCGTTTTACTGATGAGGCGCCATAAAAGCAAATTATTATAATTCCTTCTTAGTGACCACCCAATCACAAATCATACATTTTCAAATTATATTTACTTAAACAAACACCACTCCCGAATTAAGTGTAACAGTGTAAATATAAGTAAAAACAGATTATAAAAACATCTCTCCCATCTCCCTTCGACATTTCTTCAAGAAAGGATTGTGTTTTAAGCTTTACTGTGTTTCGCATTGTGTACCAACATTGATTAAAATTCTGTTGACAAATATATGCTTCTAAATGACGTTAAACCTAGTCCTATCATGCTATCTATTTCCACATTGGTAAAGGATTAGGTGGTAAAAACCGGACACGTTTATTGCAGTGGTATTTACGTAAAATAAGCGAACCAGATAAATTAGATTTTGAATCTGCCACAGAAACGCAATCAGTATATTCCAAAATAATTACATGAGTAATTTTAGTTATTATACCTGCTACAAGTATTCTTGAATTTTCCCAAAAATATTGTGCCCTTTTTTTGTGACAGTCTCACCAGACAGACGTTCCAAATTTATATTTACTCGTGTAGTTTTTTAAAACTAAAGTCTAAAACGTTTTGAAATTTCAAAAATGACGAAGAATTTTTACTAGGTTTGAAACCCTTTCTTTCTTTATTCAAAACCCTTTCTTTCTTTAACTTGCTGTGTTTATTATACTGTGCGTCACAAACCTTCATTTAACAGAGACGATGTGTTTATAAAACAAGGTCATTAAATTTTCTTTCGTTGTTTTTGTCTCGGTTATACAAACAAACAGTGCAACAGTGTTTGGTTTTCGCAACGATTTTTGACCCGAAACAGACAGTTTTAATTATCTTTAGTAGAACACCCAAATACAATCGACTCTCGGATTAACGGACACTCCAAAACCCAGACACCTCTAATTAACAGTCAAAAGGAATTTCCAACGGTGAAACCACGGTAAAATTCTTAGCGGACACTTATATCAGCAGACAGTTATTCGTTGAACGAAATTAATTTTGCTACGGGGAATCCTCTCTAATTAGCAAACAGGGTACTTTTACCATTTATTTTTATGTCACTTGTTGTATCAGCATCACACTTACTCCTTTGTCCATTCTGGTTTTTATGGTGTTTATAAAAGATATAATTTTTAAATAAATCAGCAATTAAGTTGAATTGACCATGGGTTACCTGTTCGTGGCTTCTACAGTCGTTTCCTGCCGAATTAAAGTGAGAAAACGAGACTCTCCAAATAGCGGACACCTCTAATTAGCAAATAGTGATTTCACCAAACGGTTGTTGCTAGTTAAAGAGTCCAAGGTTGCTTTGGCTTGAAGCAGATTTTCTACAAAAGCTCTGAGACTCGAATCTTTCTCATATGGAGGGTTTGTTTGTTGGCAAATAGACGGGAGATCGAAAAATGTTATTAAATTTACTTCTTTAAAACTAATTTGATGAGGAAGAGAACCACTAAAAAGAGGAAATGGATAAGGGAATCTGGCAACTTTGGGGATCAGTAAGATTCGAAACGCGCTTATTCTTTATAAACTTGACAGGCTTGCGCAAGAAAAGTTTAACGATATCTGAAACACAGGCAGTTCATAACAATTAGGTTGCGTGTCGACTTTCAATTCATTACTATGGCGCATTCATATTTTCTGTTGTTTCAAAGGCAATTGTGAACATCTTGATGTAGTTTATGAGGACGTGTTCCAATAAACGGAGGACTTTGATATATGAGATAAAACAAAGAAGTTCGATGACTGTGGTGTTCACACCTAATTTAAGCACATGTTAAAGAGGCCTGATTTGACTCACCAGTTGTTTTGGTCTTGTTGTTACGTTCATGACAACACATGATGTTCAGGGCCGTCGACACTAGGGAGGATGGCAGGGGGGGCCTTCCACCCTTTTTTGTCTGAAAAAGTTTTTTTTTAGAAATCTGTTATCACTGTTATACTATTAACGATTTAAAATCGATAGTTTATATAAGACATAGGAGTGTTAAATATATTGTGAATATTGTCTCAATATTATAATCAAAATTGTCAAAAAGAAACACATTTCTTATTTCTGCAATATATTTAATCAACATAAAAGTAACAAAAAGTTTAAATATTCAAAAATAAACAATTTATTTTTAAAGTTACATAAAACGAGATAGAAAAAATCATTTTTTGGCATTCTAGAAGGTGGACGTTTAAAAATTTCCTCTGGCGCAAATTCTAGTCCTGTGACGACAGGGAACAATGAAATAATTTTGTCCTGTATATCGTTTTTATCAGTCCCTAATGTGCATCCTCTTTCCGGAAGTTTACATATACGCTTTTATTTATAAGATTACACTCTATAAGAATATTCAAGATAAAGACAAAAAGTTAAGAATGTTCTAAGAATAAGCTATAAAATTTTTGTTGACTGAACTTTGTTAATTCACATAAACTTGTATCCTGTCACTGATGTAAAATGTATTTTCTTATTTTTCATTTAAAGTATATTTTCCTCACAAAACCTAGTTGCCGGTGTTTAACTCGAATTAGGCTGCTTAAACAACAACACCTTAGGGTGATTTGCATACAAGTTTGCAGTCTCAGATCTTTCAATTTTAACTGTACTAAGAATATGCTATGAATATATCAGGATAATTTTTGCCCAAAAGTAAGAATATTCATGTTGAACCGACAAAACAATATTCTTTTTTAAAAAAAAAGCGCAAAATAATTTTTTTCCCATTTCATTATGAAAATTTAGAAGGGCGTTTCACATAACTTTTTTGGTTTTCTTTGCTTACTTATTGAATAAACGAGTGAAAAAAAAAGGTCGTCTTTTTGGTCCGACAAATAACTGCTAACCTAATTTTAAGGCCAGTAAGACAAAAAGGTGTAGCTTTAGCCGAATGGCGAAACTTTTGCTAACAAACGCAATTTGACTGAGAGTTCTTCTCTCTCATGTAACAGAACTATTTCATAACTCATCTCCAGAGCTGTTTGATTTTTCGATTTGAAAGAAGACAGTGAAACAATTTTCGCTGAATTTTCTCATATTAAAAGGACCAAAATTTCTAAAAACACGGTAAAAAATCGCCTGCTCTCGCCAACCTTAATAGAATGAGTGGGTCTAGACTATGTTAAACTCTGGTCAGGTGACTACTGAGAAAGAAAGAGCGAGAAAAGTTTTTTAAACCAACCAAAGTTTTTTTTCTTGCCTCCATTCGTTTTATATTTTCACATTATGTAATTTCAATGCATTAAATATGCGTAGAAAAGTATTTTGGTGCAAAGTAGTTGCATGTAAATCAATTCTATATGCATGCAAGTTGGGGCGGGGTAATTGCGATGATAGCTTTTAATTTTACAGGTGATAATATCTAGAACTATGGACAGGTTAAAGACGGAGGAAGGTGGTGCATTTCCATTACATTTCATGATTTTATGGTCAGAAGCTGCATATTTTCTTTTGACAGAGATAAACTTTTCTAAGGCAAATATTTTATGTTGTACATTTTTTTACTGAAAGAATAGGTCTTCTATTTGTCCTTCGCCATATTGTTAAACACTTCGAAATTATACTACTGCCACTACTAAATTCAAAACCGAGAGTGCTCTGGGTATTTGGATAACTACGCTAGGTATTATCTTCTGAAACATGAGAAACTCTTGATTTGGATTTTATCAACTTTTTGACGTAGGTAATGTCAGGGTCCCAAAAATAGGGGGGGAGGGGCCTGGGGTATTTTAGAGACCCCTACTTCCTTAGGCGGTAACTATTGCTGCTACCTCACGGAAATAATAACATACGCAATCTCGTTCCCAGGGCTTCTTTTTCTCTTTCTGATATGTGGCTGGCGCGAAAGAGATTCTGGGGACGAGATTGTAACATACGCAGATAATTTTCTCGCATTGAATTTTTAAACCTTGTCTCCAGGATTTGTTGCTTTCGTAATAAAGACCTAACAAGCCCTGGGGAAACCAAAAAACGTACAGTATATATAAATACGCTTTTTTATGTGTTCGATAATATGACCAACCTGGTATCACCGTCGGATAAAATCTTATTGGGAAACTCCACCGATTTCGGGGCGTTCGGCAGAATATGTTCAAGATACTAGTTTGTTATGATCACGTGATTTTGACAGTGCACGGAATTTAAACTCTAAAATGGCGGTGCATATTAGTGAGTTAGATCTAGATGAAACAGTTTTGGATGTGTTTGCGGAGAATAGGACGTTCCAAGTAGAACTTTCGAAAGTAGCCAACGATGTAAGTGATATACTTGGTGGTACTTGTGACTTATTTTTGTGGTACTTGCTTAACGTTTTTCTCAATACTTTCAGATATGTGGCCAGTTCAGGATAATTCCACATACTGGAGACTTGACTGTACCCTATCCCAAATTTTGTAGCTATAAATAAACACATTCACATTCAGTTTGGGTAAACGGAGCAACTATAGAATACCCCCCGTAAAAAAATTAAAACTACGTAACTCAGCAACGCAGCTACTCAGCAATACAGCAACGTACATGCTCAGCAACGCAGCAACGCAGCTACTCAGCAATACAGCAACGTAGATACTCAGCTATGCAGCAACGCAGCTACGTAGCAATACAGCAACGTAGATACTCATCTACGCAGCAACGCAGCTACTCAGAAAAATAGTTGAAAATGGTTTTAGATAGTTTTATGAGGGATCTGAGCAAAAGTTTCGTTTTTAGAATTAAACCAGTTTAAAAAAACATTGTATAACATTATATAAATGTTTTCTAATAACTAAAAATATTAAATGAATAAGGAAACTATTTAAAGAACGAAAAATTTGTCATTACGAATGTATACACTATGAGGCTAAATTATAGAATCATAAAAGCGAAGTTGTTATATTGCGAAATGTTTAGTATAACAAACCAACTTGGTATGTTTGTTGATATTTTAGTTTAGTTTAACTGTCCAACTGTGTTTTAATCTAGAAATAGTGAGCTTTGCGTAGCTGCGTTGCTGCTGCTATATTTGTTAGTTTATTTTTTTTATTATTGCGTTGCTGCGTTGCAGAGTTTTATAGTCTTAATTTTTTTACGGGGGGTATTCTATAGTTTAGCCGGGGTAAACGATAAGAGAATAGCTGTAGAAAATAATTGAGCTGTTTAACTCAAGAATGTTTTTCCATACTTAACCAAAAGGGAAAAAAGTGTACATGAGCCTGGAAAACAAAGTTTTTTTTAAAAGTTATTTTTGCTAAGATTCTCTATAATTTGAATCCACTTGAATATAAATCTGCATTGTAGGGTGGTTTTTGTTGCTCAGTCATAAGTATGACCAAGAAATACAAAAACAGAACATGTTTTGGAGAAAAATTTGTGTGTTTATTAGACAGAATGACCTTGAGAGGACCAAAAATTACACCCAATTAATAAAAATAAGACTCATCGGTAGAATATGAACAGGCAAAATAGATAAAACAAAGATTTCAGGAATGATATTTTGGCTTCTTCTATTTAAGGAGACTTGTGTCTAAAACTTCTAAAATATATTTATATATAAATATATATATATATAATAATATATATTTCTTTATTTTACACTTTTTCAAGTTTGAATGTTCTTTTTTGTTCTTCTGAAAAAGTTGTGAAAATAAAGAAAACTTAACTTGGTCAGGATGGGGAGATTTTAAAGGGTTGGAGGAAATAAATAATGTTGTAAATTTGAAGTTTAGAAAAAAGGAAAAAAACTTCGAAAAAATCATTGTTTACTGTGCTGATCTTAATGTCCGTCGTGTTGGTGTTCTTTACACAATCCCTGCCTTATTTCAAGTGCACATAAATTTTTGTGACCTGTTTTATAATAAACTCATTTTGTTTATGTAACCCATTTTTCTTAATCCATTTTTTCAATAATTATTCAGGATATGACGAAGAAAAGAGATATGTTAGATTACACAACAAAAATCACTTTGACCATTGAATTCGTTTTTTCATTTGTTATTTTGTTTAAAAAAGAGTGAAGCTACTATTGGGGCCTGGGGGATAGGATCGTGGACACTATGACCATTTGACCTGATACAGTAAGGTCATTTGCTATGATTGTTATAATCGGAAAATTCCCTAAGAAGTCTTAAATAAATAAATTCATTCCAATAAGTGCATTTTGTTATGGTATAAAAATTTTTTTACAGGTTCCAGTGCCAAAAGTACTCAGAATTAAGTATTCATTGTAAAATGATGAGATGAGCCTGATGTCAATGGCCATCACATTATAGGTAACCATGTTATACCCAGTATATCCAACCAGTAATATAAATAACACCTGGAAAACAAAGCAACATGTTAGTAGCAGTAATCTCAAACTAATTTGAAGACGTAGTTGAAGAATATACCCCCATACATCAATAGTCATTACTGTCCATTAAATCAAAGTCTTTTTTTATTTAGTACCTAGTCGATAAGGCCCGTGGAAAAATTCACTGCAGCAGGATAAAAATGAAAAAGAAGCGTCATTTTAATTTTGATGACGTCACCAACCCATCCACAAAAAAAATTTAGAACCTTGTTTTCACGTTGCCTCTATTGTGTAGAGCTTAAACTACTGATCAAGAAAATGTATAGGATCATGTACTTTTGACAAACGGTTGCAGAGATATTAGGGTTTGAAGGTTTTTTGATGACATCATCAACCCATCCATTCCGAAACAGATTTGGGGACCCAGGTTTGACAAAATTACCCAAATTAGTCCTAGGTGGTCCCTAGTTACCCATGGGGTGAAAAATCATTGACATCACCACCTCGTTTCCAAGTTGTTTGGCCTCAAAGTTTTAGGTGTACTGTAATGGCTTCATTAATTTAATATAGGATATTGACATTAAAGTAGTGTTATTGACGTCGCGCCGTAACGTCAGAAAATTTAACATATTAGACATGCATTTTTCAGCAACATCAAAGGAAAATGAACGCATCCACTTTGTGTGTTACAGACAGACACACGGAACTGGCGTATTATTATATAGAAAGTCTGTAAGAAAAATATTTCCAGTCTGTTGTTTTTTCATTTCATAATTTACTTTATGCATGCAGCACTGTAAACATACTTTACCAATGTTTTAGATAAAATAAATACTTAGAACCACTTTTCAAATCATCCCAGACCCAGATATAAAATTTTTACTCATTGTCACCCACATAAGAAAATCATGATTCGTAAAGAGGTCTTCAATTCTGCATTAAATGAATTTATGAGAATTTCTTTTTTAAGACATTTTAAATTTAATTGTTTGTATTTTGTCTTTAAAAATCTTCCAAACAAGAACATTATTTTAAACATAGCCTACGATGTTCTTTATTAGTCATGGAATATACTAATATGAATAATTTGATGATATTTTGACAGACGATAGATAATTTTTTTTCTTAATATTTCTTATGTTCAGTATTTATACTGAGGTTTGGAATGTTTTGAAAATGGTCTTATTTTTAGGGCTTTTGTTTTAAAAAAAATGTATATGAACAAACAACACTTATGTTAGTTAGTTTTGAGTTAGTGGAAGGTCAATTTTTCACACTCCTACTTAAGCTGTTCTTAGTTTAAAAACTTCAGCATCAAGCACCAGCAGAATATATAATTTTATTTCTTTTTTAGCATAGAAATAAAGGAAAAGTTTAGATCATGTAGCAAGTAAAGGCAATAAAATAATGCATTACGATTTTAACATGTTTTATTTCAGTAGGTTTACTAGGTGAAGAAGGTGGTACTTGTCCAGAAGTTCCAGTAAGGGAATGTCCCCCTAAACCAGTTCAAGAAATCTGTTTGATTGATGCAGACTGTCCAGAAAGGGAGCAGAAGTGTTGTTCTGATGGTTGTAAATTGGTATGCATGAAAGTAAATGCTACTGTTAAAAAAGAAGGTAAGTCTCATGGAAGAATCGAACATTTGTTACCTAAGTTGTACAGTTAAACCTATATGTAATGGCTACTAAAGAACAACAATGTAGAAAAAAAAAATTGTGTTTAATTGACACCGATGCTCTTTCAATTCCTTGTTTTGCGGTGTTCTTCATAATAAACGCAAGTTTGACTGCTATTAAATTCACCAGGGTGTATTTCGAAGTGGTCATTATAAACAGGTTTGACTGTAACATTTTTTTGTAAACGTCACTTAGTTTATGCTGTGAATAAATAATGACTGAAAAGTAACAGTAAACTTTTGTTAGAGGGAACATGAAAATATGAATCTTTGGAGGCTTTAATTTCCCAAGATTTACAAAATGTATTTTAATACATTTGAATTTTGATAACCTGGCTTTGATAATAAAATTGTTTTTGTCTTATTCTCTTAATTAACTAAAAGAAGTTTTGCATTAACTTGTTCTAATACTGCAGAACATTGTTTGCTATGTCATCAAATTTTTTTCCTGATATTTTAACAATTTGTTTTGAAAAACATTTTGTAATTTGTTTATTAGAAGCTAATATGAATCCTTTATATAAAAAGTGTCATGTATTTTTATAGCATACTGTAATGACTTATTTATTTTATTCAGTTTGTGCTGTCCCGGTTGATCTGGGTTTTGTCATTGATGCTTCTGGAAGTATTGGAGCTGTTAACTTTCAAAAAATTCTGCAGTTTGTTGCACAGATTGTTGATGCATTTGATATTAGGGAGAATGGAACCCGTGTTGGTGTCATTTATTACTCAGATGATGCCAAAGTTGCATTCGACTTTAATAAATTTAAAGGTGATCAGCTTAACAAAGAAAATGTGGTGAAAGAGATAAATAAGATTTCAGTAACAGAAGGTCAAACAAGAATTGATTTAGCTCTTCGATTAGCAAAGAAAAGCTTGTTCAGCTTAGAAGGAGGAATGCGCCCTGATAAACCAAAGGTAATGATATGTAATGAGTTTAAAAGTTACACAAGTTGATCATGGTGTTCCCCAATCTTTTTTATTTTACTCCAATGTATTTTGAGCAGAAGCTCCTCTATGTAATTTTGATAGATAATGTTTTTGTCCCTAATTTTGCAATTACTGATGACATCACACAAAAAATTCTGTCCTGATGTTGTACATTATCCCTAAGACTAATCCAACGTTGCTACAAAAATATCTATAATAATATAAGCTTAAACGTCACCATCTGTTAAAAGATTAATTTTAAATTGAATAATCTATATGAGTTAAAAAGATGTCCATTACATTATTTTCATGGACCAATCACAGCATAATCAAGACTCTATCACAAAAAAACACAACTATATAGCTAATTACTGCACCTTGCATTAAAAGATTTATTTGTAGTTAAAAATGTCCTAAAATAACTGTAGCCTCCCAGAGTGAGGGCTGATTTTAAATACTGAAAAGGAAATACAACATAAGAAAAATATTTTTCATGCCGTGCTACCAAAATTTGTAACTAGTTGGGTGTAGTCAAGCACATGTCTTGAACATGAATATGGACTTTGTTTGTGATGTAAAGGTTCGTTCTTTAGACCTTCCAAAAATCATTTGTTTTGTTGAAAGGCTGAAAAGGAATAAAAAATCTTCTGATTGGTTATAAATTTAAGTTACTGTGCAAACTGGAAATTTAACGTAAAATGTAGTTATTTTGTTATAAAAATGTACAGTTTATCATATACTATAACAATGGTATTATAGATTGCATTGGTTATGACAGATGGTCGTCAAACCAAAGGCCTTGATGCTCCAGATGCAGAGGATTTACACATTGCATCCAGACCTCTCAAAGATCTAGGTGTTCAGGTGTATTCACTTGGTATTGGTAATGATTATGATATTGGTGAATTGCTTGATATTGCATCTGATGATGCTAGTGTCTTTCGTTCCACTGATGTTGATGAACTTGTCAGCATTGTTGCAAGTATAACAGAGCAAACATGTAAAGGTAATGCATAGTTACATATGTCTTATTGATATTTTCGATTCCACATGTAAATATATGAATCCAGTCATAAATTTAAAATATTTTTCATGCAACTAACCTCAATTTTTACAATAAAATAACAAAAAAAAAAAATTATTGAAGTGATTTGGAAATCAACAGTGAGATTATCCTGGCAAAACAATATTCTCAAACATATGTATAATTTTCTATGTATATTTTTTTTAGGCTGCACAAATCCCCTTGATATCCACTTTGCTCTTGACTCATCTGCTAATGTTGGTGAAGAAAACTTCGAAATGATGAAAAATTTCATTAAAGCAGTTGGCTACAAGTTTATCATATCTGAGAAGGGATCTCATATATCAGCCTCAGTGTTTGGTGATGAGGCTACTCTAGTTTTTAACATGTCAAAGGCTACATCACAAGACGATTTTATCACTGAAGCAGACACAATTCCGTACCTTGGGGAAGGAGGAACAAGTATTGACAAAGTACTTAGACTTGCTCAAAATGAAGTATTTACATTGGAAGGTTTTTCACGACAAAATGTGGCTAAAGTGTTTGTGTTACTCACTGGTAGTAATTGTGATACATGCAAAGAAAAATTAGAGGAGGCTGTCAAGCCACTAAAAGCGGCTGGGGTACATTTAATTATTATTCCAATAGGAACCCGACTAAACCTAAATGAACTTCAAACCATTTCGTCTTTGCCATCTAGTCAATTTGTGATTCCGCAGCAGTCATTTACAGAACTGTTAAATGGTATTTTTATTCAAAGAGTTTCGGAAATGATATGTTCTGGTAAACCAGGTGTATGTGTCGAGCCACCAATTCCAAAAAATTGTGAGAAAATTGCATACAACTGTGATGTTGATGTTGATTGTCCATCAGGAAAGAAATGTTGTCTGAAGGGATGTGAGCAAAAGTGTGAAGCACCGGTTACAGGTAGGTTATACTTTAGTACAAAACCTTGAATAAATTGATGTTGAAATTTCTAAATGCCTGAGGAAGTAATCAATTAGTTGATGATCATTTGTCTTTTGTACTAGTTAAAATTATTTCTGCTTAAACAAAAGTTTTTAATGGGTGTCCACCACATTTAGAATCCCTTTCAAGTTTTGCCAAACACTTTAAAACATTTTTGTTGTCTTAAACTCACCTTTGCGTTGCTTTTTCCTCAACCATATTTATGTTATTCTAGCATGCATCGCACCACTTGATTTGGCGTTTGCATTTGAGACAACACAAGATGGAGAAGCTGATTTTGAAAAAATGAAGTTCTTTGCCTCAGACCTTTTAGATCATTTTAAGATTAAAAGTTCTGGAACTCATGTCAGTCTGTCAACATTTAGTGACAAACCAAATAGAGTGTCCAAGTTCTCATCGTCATATAATGCTGAAGTTATAAAATCACAAATAAAAGGTTTGAAGAGCGACGGTGGATCTAAAAGCAATATAGGTACACTTCTAGGATATGCTGGAAAGGATGTTTATAATATTCAAAGTGGAGCAAGACAGTCTCAACCGCGTGTTTTGGTTATTTTTACTAAAGGCAAATTTCCTCAGGAACAGGAAGTGTTTGCACTAGAAGAAGCTCGCAAGTTGAAAGAAGAAGGACAAGATGTACAAATAATTGTCGTAAATATGGGACAGTCGCTACAAAAAGAATTGTTAGAAAATATAGTATCAAAACCCAGTTCTGCTAAACTGATTACCATTGAATCAGATGATGACTTGATCAGTAGCGAGAAAAAACAGAATATTGCAGAACAGGTTTGCTCTGGTAAGATTTACTTTACCATAACTCCATACATAATGGTT
This sequence comes from Hydractinia echinata, assembly GCA_030067915.1. NCBI lineage: Eukaryota > Metazoa > Cnidaria > Hydrozoa > Anthoathecata > Hydractiniidae > Hydractinia > Hydractinia echinata. Next base: position 57,926 of record JASGCC010000017.1, on the reverse strand, counting down.
TATTATTGAACTAGTTGTTAGCCCAGAAAATCCATGGGAATTCGCACATTGCAGAAAAGTTGATAAAATTTTATCTCATTTGTTATTGCTAGCTTAAGATTTTGTGTGAGTTTTAGCATGACCCAGTTTTAATACTGAATAATTTTTTTGATTGTTACTTTCGGGATTTAAATTATTTTAATTTACATGTTAAATTATATTATACATATATATTTTTATTTATTTTTTAGCGAAAACTAGGAAGAGAGAATGTAAAGAAAAGTTTTTCGAAGTATGTAGTGTAAGGGATAATCTCTGCGAAAGTGATTTTGATTGTCCTGGTTTTGAAGAATGTGCAAGTGATGGCTGTCGTCTTCGTTGCACATACTGTGGAAAAAGTGAGTATTATTGATGTTAAGGACAACTTTCCATACGCACTGTGTATGTTCTTGACTTCATCGATTAATAAGCGATTCAATGTTACACTGGACATGAGAGATTAAAGAAATTGGTCACACTTTAGGAAAAAAAAACTTTCCGCAATAAATTTTGGGATATTTAAAAACATACTTTTGTTGTAAATAACATTTTGAAGCACTCAGTAAAATTTTTCTAAATAGGAACACATTAATTACACTGTATCTTGCATCTAAATTATTTCATTGGGGTGTTACTTAGATGATTTATGGCCTTTCATTCAACATAAGAATTTAAAAGTTTATGGTCCTAAGATAAAGACGAAATATTGACAAGCTGAACTAAAACATCGTTTTTTCAGCTTTAAATATTTAACTAAAATGTCACTTGTGTGTGCATTTTCGGTTAATTTTAAGTGTCCTCGATTACTGGCTTGTTATTTTACCAAATGTGAGAAACAATCCATACATTTTTAGAACATTTTTAAATAACAGCCTGCATATGTATAAACACATGCGGGGAGAACAGAAGGCAACTGTGAATTTTACCAGTCTTAAAGTACTATAGAAACACAAAACTCTAACAAAACTTAACGCAATGCTCTGAACAAATGTAATACAAACTACAAACAAATCAGTGCTGTTTCCAAGGTCTACGGTCCACCACGTAATGGAAATAACAATTAACTTTCCACTATGCTCTGTGGTTTTTAAGTCGTGAAATTTCATCGAGGTGTATAAGCTGAGATAATACACAAGGTAATATATATCAGGGGTTCCATACATTGACAATGCCACTTGAATACAAAAATTCAAGTTCTAAAGATCTGATGCATTTTTTCATTTTAAAAATATACAAAAAAAAAATTACCATGATAGAATGTCAATCTGTATTGTAACAGTCTTTTATTATTAAAACTCTACTTTTTGTATTTACAAGATATTCTTCTTCTTTCTAAGGATGTGATGACAAATTGGATATATTACTAATGTTGGACGATTCAGCAAAGGTTGGTGCAGAGGCGTTCCAAAAGACTAAAAACTTTGCAAAAACAATGATGGAATGGTTTAATATCAACCAAAATGGTACAAATGTTGCTGTGATGACTTACAGTGACAAGGCGAAAGTTCACATGCATTTGCCACTTCCTGGAACAAATGATCCACCTCAGACGTTGTTTGATATCCAAGGCTCTTTGGATTCAGTACCTTACACTGGTGGTAGCACTTCAAAGTTGGATGTTGCCTTAGGAACTGCAGCTGCACAAGTGTTCCCATCGTCTGGTAAAAAACGAGCAAAAAGGGTAAGTTTATGTTATTTTTTCAGTTGACATTACAATAAATCTGTAAAGTTAAATGAAAAAGGTATTCAATCTAGCAATGTTGATTGAAGACAAGATTAATTCTTTTTTAGGCTGTTATTATTTTCAGTGATGGAAAAGACGACTCGTCATCACGTTTGGAAGTAGCATCGTGGCCGTTAAGAAGTCAAAGACAAGATGGCGACTCAAGTTACAGTGCAGTTCGAATCATGGCTGTCACTGTCGGTGATCAAATCAATGTTGACGCCCTCGAGAAAGTTGTAACACCACCTCTTAATGATAATGTTTTTGTTGCAGCTGGATTTGACGATATGTATAATGCAATGAGAAAATTGGCTGAAGAATCATGCATTCCATTGGCAGGTTAGTGTGTTCTTAATACTTTCAGGAAGAAATGAATGTAATAGAAAAATTGCTGAATAAAAACTGCAGAATCAATGTTCGCAAATTCGCTTTTTATTCGCAATCTTAAATTTCGCATTTTTTAAACCAGAAGAAATATTCGTAATCTTTTATTTCATATTTTACGTTATTGTTGTCGGTTTGTTCGTTATTTCCATGTAAATTTTAGGACAAAATTCACTTTCGATAAAGGATATAAGAAAAACAATAGCTATTAGGGTTCGGTTGTTATTTTGCAATATTTATTTGCGCAATTTCAATAAAAATAATTTTTCTTCCAAAATTTTCAAAGTTTTTGATGGCTACTTGCAAACTTAAACTCAGCAATTTTTCCTTCTGCGAAAAATTTCTATTATTCTTATTTTGTTTTTGTAATCGTTGAGGTGTTTTATTGTTGTCCTTTCACTGTTCTAATCTACTTTAACCTTTAAATAATGGGATGAAGAAAATATAGCTAATAAAAAATAATAATCACCACAGGAGAAAGGGGGCAGGGGTCTATAATTTTATGACACTAAATTTCTTTAGAGACTTCAAGAATTTTTCCTTTGCACTCTACGTAATATATAGATCCTTAACATACATTAACTAAGTATTAATTAAATTATAATATATCTAATATATATATACATACCCACAGTGCCCAAACTATAATTTTAGAAGCAGTGTATAAAGAAAGTGCAGTTAAAGTTAGTTGAGAGGTTACAAATAAAATAGTCCGAAATTTTTAAACTTTAAATTGCTTTTCTAAATAATGATTTAATCAACAGGAGTCTCTTGTTCCAGCCACAAAGATGAATTTTTGCAAATTTGGATTCCGGTCATAACATATCAGGTACAGAAACATAAAAAAAAACTGTATGTGTATGCTTAAGCTTTAAATAAAGCAATGAAAGCAGGCGTCATGGAGCTCAATTTATTTTTCGATTATTACTTTAACTAGTCTGCAATATTTGGTCTGTAGGAAAAGGTTTGGTTTCCAACGACGCACGGCTGTCACACTACAATCATACTACAGTGCGACAATGTATTGTAACACTTGTTAAGGGCCATCCAAAAAGGACTTCCGCACAATTTTGTCGATTTTTACCTCCCTCTCTCCTGTTGTCCATACCTGTCCGCCCTTTTCTTAACATCCCTCCTCCCATGTCCATGCGAACTCAAATTGTGATATTTTATTAAATGCTTCTCATTTTGAATAGAGAATTCTGAGCAATTATTTTTGTCACTAGATAACAAAACGACTTGTATAATGCTCTCTTCTCTAATAAAAAACAACTAAATCAACGAGAAATATGAAAAAAAGTTTTCTCTGTGTAAGAATTTATGCTATTGGCTGAACACCTTTCCTCCCCATGTCTGCGTTTGCCTCCATTCTTGCTAACCCCTCAGGGTGTAATCCAGAAATATAAATTAGGGCCCGTTGAATCCCAAATGGGAGTTTCATCAAGGTGGTAGGTATTATTGAAATCTTATTGCTTCACAAATTGCATATAATGGGCTATAAGTCCCTTATTTTGTATTGAATATAATAAGCTTCTCTAATTAATTTGGAAATTTAGGATAAGCTTCAATTGGGAAATAGCCGTTTAACGGCTACTAAGAACGCTGAATTACACCCTGCCCCTCCCCCCCTAAGGTGCGGACGGACTTATGGATAACCCCTTGTGCAACATTTTCTTCGGTCACACGACAATGTTGAAGAGATAATTCTATCTCTGTGACGTGACACTGCAGTCAAATTCGATTTGAGTTATAATTTTCTCCTTTCTCTGCCAAATGTTTGTAAAAAATCGCACATGCTTAATGAAAACGACACTGTTGTGCAACAAACATTGGCTACAAAGCTTCACAGAAATTTATTACCAGCGTGATAATTCGATTGGCTTACAGCTTGTTTTAACAGAGCATTGTATTGAGCCATACTAACTGGTTTTCGAAACCGTTATTTAAATGCTGCCATTAAAACGTAAACAAATAAAATACAGATGTCCATAGCACGCAAGAAAATATAAAGTCGCTTACTTCGCTTCAATTCACATAAACGGTCATTTCAATTTGTTTTGTGAACTTGCAAAAGTTTAAAATCAAACAATCCTTAGGGACGACAAACCAAACATGTGTTTTTTTCCTTGGCGACTTTGAAATAACAACTTAAGAAATTCCTTCGAACTTTCTGTTTACATCAGAAAACTCCAAATGAGATATGGTCAGGTAATGAAACGGATATTGACTGGTTTAGATGTTGTACTGTAATATACAAAGCCCTTTTTGTCCTCTGAGTTTTGTATTTTACAGTACAATATCAAAACTGGTCCGTATCCATATATCATTAAAAATCCACAACCTCTCACTTGCCTTACAGAAGTGAGTGATAAACCAAGTATCCACATGTGCTGCACCTAATGCTGAATATTAGTTTCTCCTCAAACTATGGCTTTGCTTTCTTTATTTTAGGGTTAACCAAGATTGGATGTGGAAGAGCTTTTAACTTACATTAATGTCAATAACGCTGTTTAACGTGTCTGTTAGGTGGTTCTTAAAAAAATTTTTCAGTAGTACATAGAAGCGTTAGTAAGATATAGTAGTATCTAGTTTATAAACATCTAAAGAACAGTCTGCCCATTGCAGCATTAGTTATAATCTAGATATAAGCTAGATGTAGCTTTTCTTCACACCTTACAATTTGTAGGTAATATATAGTTAGTAAGTTTACCAGTTTAGTTGTATTCTAGATGCATAGAGTCTGCGTTTATTTTATAATTATTTATTGCATATTTTTTTCCCTTAAATATATTATTAATAACCTATTAAGTTTAACGTTTGCTAGTTGCACACACACATAATAAATTAGCATGTTGATAAATAATCACTCATTGTTGTTGTTGTTGTTGTTGTTGTTTTTGTTTATATTGTTTATTTGTTCTGTTTTGTTACGAAAAAGGAATTATGCCATATGATTACAATTTATTTCGATAATTGCGATGGTTTCTTCTAGGTAATCTAAAGCCACCAAACATTACTCGACCTGGTCCTCCAGGTCCACCTGGCCCACCAGGTGAAAAGGTACTGCCACTACTTTATTACTTTGTGGAATTATTTTAACATTTTTAAGGAAATGTCACTGTTATACATTACCATATCCGCTAAAATTAGCAAACCAACTGAATAGGAGAATTAAAATTTTATGAAAAGTATAAGGTCAATTTACTGAGAGGTATGTGAAATAATATTTATAATAATGTGTTAAAACTGTTTTTGCAAAATGTTTTACCAGGGTGAGAAAGGGATGTCTGGTCCTGATGGCAAGGGAGGAAAAATTGGAATAAAAGTATGTATATTTCACTTTCATGTTATATCTTCTTTAATATACAACTGTACATGTAAAAGTTTGAGTTATATTTGTATTTGCTGCTTTTTAGGGAGAACCTGGCATGAAGGGTGACAAAGGTATGGACGGTGACAAAGGACCTCCTGGAGGGTTTGGCGATGGACCAGATGGCTCAAACACTAAAGGACCAGACCCAGAAGCAGGAGCAGTTGGTGTAATTGAAGGCGAAGCTGTACCAGGTCCAGGGAATATAATTTATGATATGCGAAAGGGTCCAGTGGGACCTCCAGGTGCATCTGGTGACGTTGGGAGTGCAGGCGATTCTGGTGATGATGGAAAAGCTGGGAAACCTGGACGCGATGGCCCTGCTGGGCCCAGAGGATTTTTTGGTAATCCTGGTCAAAAAGGAGAATCCGGAACGGATGGAACACCAGTATGCATCTTATTTCATCATTTATACCTATTGAACGCAATATGAATGTACCAGTGTCAACCTTTTGTGTTTTTAGGGTGCCCCTGGAGAGCAAGGACCACAGGGAAAGCTAGGCAGGCCAGGCCAACCTGGTGGCCGTGGTATCCCTGGCCCACAAGGACCGTTTGGATGGAAAGGACAGCAAGGAATTGGCGGTGGTGAAGGTGATCTCGGTGATAAAGGACAAAAAGGACCAAAGGTAACCTTTAACAATATAATTTGATAGTTTGCTATATCTTACTATTGTTATATAATAATTAAAAGAAAACTTAATTTTATTAAATCATTATCAATGCCAAAAAACTGCAGTAAAATTAGGGGTAATTATGTAAGTAAATTATGTAATGTAAGTAAAAGAGAGATAAGACCAAAAGAGACAATAAATACGTTTGTGTACTAGATGGAAAGAACACTCAGCTTAACCCGATCAATCAGAATTAGATAAACATTTAAAGAATGCCCCCAATGAACTATAGAACTGGAAAAATTACAGAAGCTTTTAATATAGTAAACAAATATATATATATAGATAACAAATTAGTTTTATTTAGAAATGATATAACTTAGATTATGTAACGTCCTTGTGTACGTATTTTATTGTATCTTTTGGTTTTATTTCTCCTTTACTTACATAATTACCTCTCAATTATAAATAATTATTACATGTGCATAAATAGGATGTTTTTACTGTAGTTTTTTGGCATTGATAATGATTTAATAAAATCAAGAAGCTTTCCCGGAGTTTTAAACACGCAGTTTTTAAAAAAATTTTTATAATAATTTTAACAGTATATTGCTAAACCTTAAACCAGTTTCTATGGCAATTATCCCTGTGAATTTACTTATTTATTTAACAAGATCACGCCTGTTCTAAGAAACAAAACCCTTCCCAAATTTGTAATGTTTTTTTTTTAAAAAATGAGCTAAAAAACCATGAAAGTTCTGTTATACATGTTTTATGGTAATAGGGATATTCTGGAGAAAAAGGTGGCCAAGGAGATCTAGGGCCATCTGGATACCCTGGAGAAGAAGGTCCAGAGGGTCCAGTTGGTCCACCAGGACAGAGAGGTTTACGTGGTCCTGATGGAAAAGAGGGAGAATTTGGACCAAATGTGAGTATTTATATTAAAGAGTCATTATATCAAGAAAAACAATTTTGTATTGCTTGAAAATTTTAAATTGATTTTAGGGACTAATTGGGGGAAAAGGTCAGCCTGGACCGAGGGGAAATCGTGGTGGTAAAGGAGAATCTGGATCAATGGGAGGAAGGGGTGTTAAAGGAGGTGTTGGGGATGAAGGTCCACAAGGAGAGCAAGGGCCAATTGGTGGGACTGGTGCCCCTGGAGAAGACGGACAAGCTGGACAAACTGGTCCAGATGGACCCCCAGTGAGTATTCTGCTTGTTGATAAATTTCACATTGACTTTAGCAGAGCCTGACAATTGGATTTATTTTCTAGGGTCTGCCTGGACAAGTGGGTCCTGTAGGTCCTGCAGGGCAAAGAGGAGAAATTGTAAGTGAATTTACATGTGTGATATAACCTGAGTTTAGGAATGATATTACTCTTATTTTAATAGTTTTAAGCAGCGAGTTATTTATATAGCGTGTATTTGATAGTTGAATTGATTTGTATCACTAAAATTGCCACCACGTACTTTTGAAAACTAGAATTGTTTAAAAAGGCTCCACTCTCCCTATATGTTTAGGGTCCTGCTGGTGGTGATGGTCAACCTGGTTTACTTGGACCAAAAGGTGCTAGAGGTGAGAATGGCAGACGGGGTGTTTCTGGTGTCAAAGGAGAAACAGGTGATCAAGGTGAACCCGGATTAAAGGGTCCGTTAGGTCAACAAGGAACGCAAGGAAAAACTGGATCAGCTGGACCTAGAGGCCGACCAGGTGTAGCTGGTGGCCAGGGAAGACAAGGTCAACCTGGAGATCCGGGACAGACTGGTCGTGTTGGTGCAAAAGTAGGTTATGGTTTATTTTTAATAGCGTTTTACGTGTCTCAAGATGTGTCAACAGGTGTTAAATGATTACTGGTGGAACTTAAGAATGCTTGTCTTTAGCTGCAGAATGTTTACCTAGTTTTTTTCTTTCTAAACCACTTGGTATCTAAAAATTAAAGACCAAAATTATGCTTGTGTGTGTGTTTTTTTTTATGGTCAAGCCAATTAAAATTGACTTTTGATTATTGCAGGGTAATCAAGGTTTGCCTGGTAAACAAGGACCATTAGGAAATCCAGGTTCCAGGGTAAGTAACTACTACTTTAACACAGTTTTTCTGTATCAAAGAAATAAAAATTATAATAAAAGATCTTAATGTGTAATGTTGGATTAAACTTGTTAGGGTTATACTGGTTTATCAGGGGCCAAAGGCTTTCCTGGTGATTCTGGAAGCGTTGGTAAACCAGGTGTAGCTGGACGAGATGGTAAACATGGACAAACGGGACTTAGTGGCAAAGATGGTGACAAAGGAGTACAAGGAGCTCAGGTAAGCGACTCACTATCAACATAGGAGATTTTAGCACCAGTTTTCACTTTTATTTACCATGTAATACAATACTCAGATTTTCATGATAAATCCTGTGAAATTTTAATTGATTTGTATTAGCCACAAATATATTTGAACTTGAATTTTTCTTGTTGTTGAATTATTAGTTTGAGAAACGTTTAGCAAAACAGTGTAAGTCCTTGGTGTAACCTATCACATCCTTTTCTAAGTACCCCTATTTTATTCCCTCGATTTTAGACAGAAAAAAACGAATTTAACAGGTGTAATTATGGTTTCATCGTCACGATAGTTTTATTTATAAACGTTTTAGTTGAGAAGTTTATGTTTTCTACCTTTAGGGTTTACAAGGGTTACCTGGCTCTATGGGTACAGGTGGCATAAATGGTGAGCCAGGTGAAACAGGTGATTCAGGACAGAAAGGTGCAGATGGAGCGAAAGGATTCCGGGTACAATTTTAAATTTGTATTTAACCTAACATGTCATATTTTTATTTGCAAATAATAAGATGGCGCTAAATTTCACATATTTTTCAGGGTGAGTCTGGAGCACGAGGCGCGCCTGGTGTGGTTGGACAGCCTGGTGAAACCGTAAGAGAATATCTCCATTTTAGCTATTTTTCTCTCTTACACACTGTTCCTTTATTATTATATATCATTTTCTCTTCAAGGGTGCAATTGGATCAGCAGGAGAACCTGGCTCCCCTGGAACAGCTGGAATCCAAGGCCCTTCGGGACCGAGGGGAGAAACTGGTTTAATTGGACTTGACGGTTTGATAGGAGCAAAGGGGTCAGCAGGGCGACCTGGGAACCCTGGCCATATTGTAAGTTTTAAAGGTGTTTTAAACCTGATTTAAAAATTTTAGAATGAAATTATCTTGTTTTAAGAAATAAACGAAGAAACACTGGTTGACTATAATATAAATGTATTTCTAGGGTGATCAAGGTACTCCTGGCACAGCTGGTTTACCAGGGACTCCGGGAGTGCGTGGAAAGCCCGGTGGACGTGGTGATCCCGGAACTGATGGCGGACAAGGAGATACGGGTGTGCCTGGCACACCTGGTTTAACTGGTGTACGGGGAAGTCAGGGTCCAGATGGACCGACAGGACAACCGGGAAATCAAGGCCGAAAAGGAGCAAGGGTAAGTTACTAATCTCCCTTCACTGTTGCCTGCTCTTTGTATTTTTTTACAGGTTTTTTTCTATAATTTATTTTATTGGAATATTATTACATCGTTGTTTTTGTTTTACGAATGTTTTTTCTACTATCAGAAGTAAACTACTGGCGCTAAGTGGATCTTTTTTTTAATTTCAGGGACTACCAGGAATTAATGGAAAAAAAGGACAAGATGGAAATGCTGGCTCTAGAGTGTGTATTTTGAATTTTAATCATCTATTTATTTTTAAATTGGCCTGCATTGTTTTCGACGGCTATCGAGTCTGACAGTCCCTTGTTCATAATCGGTAGCATTTTGAGGCAATTCTGGGTCAAGATTTCATACTTAGTCGATCATTTAATACGCATTCTGGAGGAGAACGACTGCTGTCAAAATTATCCCCTCTTCGTCTTGTACTTGGTCAGGAAGTATGATGATATTGCAGCGAGAATATTTTGTCCTTTCATGCCAATAAAAACTTAACTCAAAACTCTTCTTTGTCTATAAAAATATTTTTGAAACTAAAGGCGATTAGCCGCAAATTGTTGTTTCACGAAACCACCTTATTCCTCACCACATGCCAAAGAAACGGAAACAATATAATTGGAAAATAAATAATCCAATTCCTATTTTCAGGGCCCATCTGGTTTAGCTGGAGCTCGAGGATTACCTGGTACCAGAGGAGCTATAGTAAGCGAAGTATCCTTTATATGATAGAAAAAACTATTTTTTATAATTAAATACGAGAAAATTTCTTATAGGGTCCTGATGGTAATCCTGGACTTGATGGCAATCCAGGCCCTGTTGGTGAAGTTGGAAAAACTGGAAAACCTGGAGTTCCTGGGTTACCAGGACCTTCTGGACTTAGGGTAATTTCTTTGTTTATTTTATACGATTGTTATATTTCATATTTATATTTCATATTTTTGTATACAATTGTTATATTTCAGTAAAACAAACTATGCCTCATCTTTTTTGTGTTTAATTTCAGGGGCCAAACGGACCTCCGGGACCACGTGGTGCTAAAGGGCCAGTTGGTGATCGGGTATGTTTGTAAAATTAGGTGTGTTTTGCAGTCTTCTTTGCTCAGGGACAGAGCATATGATAAAAAGAGAAGTCATCAATCGTTTCAGTATAACATCTACTTTTAGCGATGTAAATACATTATTAGCAGCAGTAGATGATGTCTAAAATTTAATTGAGTCGTTTTTTGTTTTGCAATGATACCTCATATTGGTTCATGTTTTTACTGTTTTTAATTAGGGTTCTGAAAATGCAGAATTACGTGGAAATACTCAACTAAACACTTGTTTTAGGGTGATTCTGGAGAGGTTGGACCTGATGGAGATGCAGGGGTTGCTGGTCAAACAGTAAGGAAGAACATTATCTCCTTTATATATTCGTATTTTGGACTGTTTACCTACAGTGATTCAATGACATTTAGGGCTTAGTTGGAAGGCGTGGAGAAAAAGGATTAACTGGAAATATTGGTCCAATTGGTGAAATAGGCGCAATGGGTATGCCTGGCGTGCAAGGACCACCTGGAACCATTGGTCCAGACGGTCCTCTTGGACCACCTGGTGTTGCTGGCAAAACTGGAAACAAGGGACCACTAGGAGAACCTGGGAATCCTGGAAAACCAGGTACACCTGGTGACCAGGGACCACTTGGCAAAGATGGTACGGATGGTAATCCTGGAACCCCAGGAAAACAAGGTGTTCAAGGTCTCGTTGGACCAATTGGTCCCCAAGGACCTCCTGGTCAGCAAGGTCTGCGTGGTAGACCTGGAAAAAAAGGAAGAACTGGTAAAGATGGTCTAAAGGGTTTTCCTGGTCCTAATGGTCACCCAGGCCTTGCAGGAAAGCGAGGGACTAGAGGGAAAGAAGGTCCTACTGGAACTGAAGGTCTAGCTGGAAGAAATGGTCGAGACGGAAAACCAGGTAATAATGGGGCAGATGGATCACTTGGAGCACAAGGGCCTAAAGGGGAATTAGGTGATCGCGGTGATAATGGAGCACCAGGAGGGCTTGGAGATAGTGGTGACACAGGAGGACCTGGACCAGAAGGACCTACTGGTTTTGTCGGACTAACAGGAGGAAATGGTAATTCCGGAAAACAAGGGAAACGAGGTGGAAGAGGCGACCGTGGTGACAAAGGTCCTAATGGGAAAAAGGCATCAGTGGAAGAAATGGATCAAGAGGCCGCAAGGGTACTATGGGCAGATATGGTATGCAGGGCCCACCTGGTGACACAGGGGAAAAGGGTGATGACGGCCCTGATGGACCGATGGGACACAGCGGTCCACAGGTTAGTTTTACTATAATTACTATTGATTGGCAACCCGTCTGACTTTAAGACCTCGTTTGGAATTACTTAAATTATTTTGAAAATGCTTTTGATTTTTAGGGTAATTCGGGCGAAACAGGCCCAGATGGTAAAGAAGGAGTTACTGGTGAAAAGGGTCTAACAGGAAATGATGGACCTAGAGGATCTATGGGCAGAATTGGATTACCAGGAGACTCAGGTACACCCGGTACGGCTGGACCAGCCGGTCCTCCCGGACCATCAGGACCTCCAGGAGATGTGTCCGGCGCTTTAGCTGGAAATTTCTGGGATTACATCAACGCTGGTGGCGGTCAGAAGGGACCACCAGGTGGCAGGTCGTCCAGAAAACGACGTTCAGTAAGTACTAGAATTTTTGGAGGTTGTTTTCGAGAGGCATAATCGTTCCTTTATTTGCAGTCTCATTGTATCTTATTAGTCTCATGGCATAGTCTCATGTTTAACAAGACTGTTTTGTGTCTGTGCAGGTTGATGACAAAGAATTTGATCAAAATGACATCCCGACTGTTCTAAAAAAAGTAAGAAAACAAGTTAATTTCTCCTTCGTTTTTTAAATTGGCAGTTCGTTCATTTTAAATGAGATAGGCGTCGCGACTTTCCTGATCAAAAAAGTGCAACACCTTTTATCCGTCGATAAATTGACCTTTTTTAAATTTACCTCTTCTCTCCTTGATCCCTCATCCCTCATTTATTTTTCACACGTTCTATTTTTGACAAATCATTTACACCACTTTAATGTTTTGATTTTGCGTTGGGAACAATGGACATGCTCGCTCATTGGCAAATTTATCTATATAGACAAAAAATAAAACATCGATATGATACGTCGTACGCTAGTGGAAAGGACTTGTGATGAATTACAACCGTTAGTTAAATACCATTTATCGTTTTGACTGTTGTTTTTAATCTCTCTTGCAGCATTATGAAGTGTTAAAAAATTTTGACAACTTATGGAATACAGTTATTAACGATATTGTGGTGAAAAAGAAGTTGGGAAGCAGATCAAATCCAGCGATAACTTGTGCTGAATTATTCCGCACCAATCCGGATAAAACTTCCAGTATGATTATTTACAGCTTTTTATCTATATATATTGTGTCTAAAGTTCTCATGATTACAATGCGTGACCCGCACACCAAAGTGCGACTTTAGTACTACACACTGAAGTGCGACTTCGGTACGACACCATGTTATGTGACAACACAGACGCTATAATTCTATCAGTGCCTTTGTTATTTATTTGCATCCCTTCAGATCAGTAAATTTTTTCTTTCCAGCCTCTTGTTCTTTCTGATACTGCTTAAAACTCTGATTAAAATTATAGATAAAATCAGAGCCTTTCAAGTAATATCTTAGAGAAATTATTTTTTGATGAAAGAAATTCGCTAAATTTAGCATTTTTTACCTAACCGCGAAAATTTCTTTGCGTGAAATATAAAAGGTCGCCTCATACTCCTTTTCATTAATAAAATGACGTCATTCAAAATTTTCATGGAAACGAGGCATCCTATGCTAAAAATTTTGATTGGGAAGGCGGCGAGAAAAACATTTTGAATGCAAACGACATGAATTTGTTTTAACGGAGATAATATCATCTCCCATTTAATTTTTCTCGTGTCTCCACTATAAAATGGCGTAATCATTATATCTCCATGATCTAGCAACTCAGCTCATGGCAAAACATTGCGAAAGCAGTAAGCTTCAATTCTTTTTCGCGAAGGAAGGAAGAAGTATTGTTGTTTAGCTCTGATTTTATTTTTGCTAGCAACTAACTTTAAATGCAGATATGGATTTATACATAGAAGTTCCTGATTTCTACAACTTTTTTGAAGATTCTCTTGTTGGTGAGTACCATATATTATCGTAATCTGTGGTGATTTTGGTGGCTAGGTAGCTAGGCTGTAATTGTGGTTGATGAAGGTTTAGATAGCACAAACTTGTTTTTTTAGATCCTACGTCTATCAAACTACAAGAAGATGACATTGATGATGATACTGTTCACATCGATGTTAAAAATCTAGCTTGTTATAAAGCTGAACATTTGAAGAAGTGGTTAATTTATAGAGGTGATACCTTGAAAGGAATAGACACTTTGAAGGAGACACAAGTTAGGTATGTCCATGTTAATAAACCACTATTTGAGTGACTATTCTATTTTAGCTGCATGTTAAATACATGTTATGTAGAAATTGAACATCAGTAAGCAAAATGTTTTCCTTTTTTTATCAGGGTGCTGCAGTACTACAAAAATGGCACACAAAATAACATTGTAGATCCAACTAGTGATAAAAAATGGCTGAGAAAAAAAGCTGAGAAACTTGGAATTTTGTTATCACCGGGGAAGACGAATAATGGGAATATCATTATCCAATGCCCAGAGGTGTTAAGGAACGAAATAGGTCATCCGAAAAACGCAGCTGGATGGACAAAAGACATCACGAATTTGCCAAAAATAACAATATACGAAATCGAACAGTACCATAAAAAGATCAATGACCTGGTATTAGAAAAGTCTCTCAAAATTAAAAAACCATTTACTCGGGGTGCACAATTCCTGGAAGAAAATTTGTTGATGTTGGTTCAATACATGCAAAGGAAAATGATAATATATTTAGTTTGAAAGGTGTGTGTGGTGCAAGCTTGAAGAAAGCAGATAGATGGATTTTTGTTGCCATTGATAAATTATCAAATGAAATCTTGTATTGTTTTTGCCAATGTCCAGCTGGAAAGGTGGGAACTTGTTCTCACGCTTACGCTTTGATGAAGTTGTTGGCTAAATGGGTCCTGGATAACTTAAAAATTATTCCAGAACCGAAAGCATGCACATCAAAGGCCTGTGAGTGGTCAGTTCCTCAGAGTAGAAATCGTGTTGATAAAGTCCCAATATCGGATATAACCATCACTTCCCAGTTTCGAAACGAAGAAATACAAATGACGATACAGAATACAAAAAGCGCAGTGGAATTAAAACGACATTGTATGATGCTAGAGCTGACCATACAAAACATGAGCCAGCTTATAATTTGGAAGTTTTTTTGAATAGCGACACTAATAATCATGCTAAGAAAATCATAAATCCTAATCCGCTTCTGTTTACAGATACAGTGTATGGAGTAATGCCGATTGGTTCTACTTTATCGCATCAATGTTCCCCAATGCCAGCTGATTTCGCTGTATATTCTAGCATTTCTACAGTCACAGGAAACCTAACTGAATATAACACTTATCCAAGTTTTCCTTTCAATTCAATTAAATACATGCTTGATGAATACTTAAGAAGTGAAATATGTGAGGAAAAATTGGCCATATTGAATGAATTAAGGTCACATTCTGCACATGCTGTAGAAATCGAAGTTAATACGCGTGACCAAGCAAGAGATGCGAATTGGTTTATGTATCGCAAAAACAGATTCACAGCATCTATTTGTAATAAAATTGGTGATCTAACTAAAAAAACTGAGAAGGGGATCAAAACTATAGCTCATAACATTGTATTTGGTGACAAAAATGAGAAAAACAAAGTTGTGCAAATGAAAATGAGATACGGCAAATTTTTTGAGCCCATCGCCATCCAAGCATATGAAAAATTTATGCACCTATCGGGTTGGAAGATTTCTGTTGATCAATGTGGATTGGTTATTGATTCGCAAAATTTTGTTTTGGGTGCCACTCCTGATGGAAAAGTTTTTGATGGCGCGTCTTTCGGAATACTAGAGGTTAAATGTAGTGAGCACTATAAAGATATCGATCCGAAAGATGTTTGCTCTATTTCGAAAGAACCATGTATCGTATACAACAGTGAATCAAATACTATACATATCAATAAAAATCATACATATTATAATCAAGTTCAAATGCAGCTAGCTCTTACATGTCAAACATGGTGTGACTTTGTTTTTTATACTTCAAAAGGAATGGTAATTGATAGAGTTCAATTTGATGCAGTGTATTGGGAAAAGCTACAATCATCTATTTTGTCATTTTATTTTAAGTACGTACTACCAGAAATTGTATCAAAAGAGAAAAAGTGAAGAACAGAATTTTTGTGTATATAAATTTAATTTACATCTTTTAAAATAGGGTCTTGAAAGTTTGATAATAATGCTGCTACAGTTATGATTTGATTTAAAGAACCAGCCATGTTAAGTGGCATTACACGGTCGAATATGTGATAACATTTTAAGCGCTGTATCATTCGTTCAACATGAATTCGTTCACGAGCAATTTGTTGACTTTTTACCAATTCAAGTTCTGTAAACTGTTCACGTCCTTGTAAAAATGAGGGTATGATCAACTCCACATTCATTGGTTTCAAATATTCTGCAATAGTGAATCCTCTATCGGCCATAACAGCGTCTCCTTCTTGCCACAACTCGGGTCTCAAAAATCCACTTTTAACAACAATGTTTTTGTCCGAAATGCTACCTGGGTATGCAGAGGAGATGAATGTGAAGCCCCCGCCTGGTGCTATCCCAACTAAGATTTTAACTGTCGTGTGACTTTTATAATCAGAATATAACATTTTATGCAGCCTTAGTGATGTTGGAACAGCTACTTTGATTTCTAAACAATCAATTATACACCGTGTGTTGGCAAAGTGTTGTTTCATAGATTCAGGCATTATTTTTTGAACCTGTTCTCTTGTTGGCCATATACATATGCTACCAAGTCTGATGTACATAAAGTTTATCCATGTATTGAATGTATTGCTTATCGTACCTTCTGATGCATTGAATATGTATGACAAATGAATAATTCCAAAATTCCGTCTCAATTTTACAAGTGTCAGCACGAAACTTTCCAATGGTGAGAAACACCTTCTACGACCACGTGCATCGTTTTTCCCTTCTTTATAGTTGTACAAAATAATATTTTGACCAGTTTCACCAGCATCAAGAAAAATGAGAACATCTTGAAATATTTTCAGTGATGGAAAACCTGTATAATAATTACATGATTCATCTGATTTTAATACATGCCCCATAAATTCACTTTTTACAGAAAAGCTCTGGTTCTGAAGTTCAAGATCTTTTATAAAACATTTCTGATCATTATTTTGTGTTTCAAGGTTTTTTACTTTATCTGATTGTTCACTAATCAACTTATTGTATCTTTGAATTTGTTGAGTATTATATTGTTTTAAAAAAGTATTTTCATCTTTTATTTGTTGCAGTTCTGCTTTAATAATATCCAATTCAGAGGGCTCGTTTTCAACTGTCATAGAGTCATCTAAAGTTTTTGGTTCTCGAAACTTTTTCTTCGGAGATGGTCTAAATGTTGGTTCTTTTCGAGCTTTTTTTGTCCCGTCATTCCAAGCATGTATGTTTGGCTTGGCATCTGGTAGCAATCGTTTCTTCGTACCTCCTGGAGGCCTATAAATCATTTGTTCTTCAAAGTGTTTTTCGCATACTACAGTGTTCTTTGTGACCTTGAAACCATCCCTGCCATCTTGACGTTTTATCAAGCTGCACCAGACTTGTTTTCGGCTTGGTTCACTGGGAAATAAGAAGAAGGTAGTATCGGAACGTATCTTCTCTTCATTTTCGAAGTAATAGTCACGAGCAGAGCAGCCATAAGCTGCACATTCACGTCCAAGTGATGAGGATGACCCACGACTTCTCTTACGCTCGGCCATATTGAAATGACTTTAGCATAGGTTGCCTCGTTTTCATGCCGTAGAAGATTACGTCATTTTATTAATGAAAAGGAGTATTCGCGAGAATAATTTCTCGCAAAAAAACTATGAAATGTCCAGATTCGCGAAAATATAATATTGTCTGTATAAACTTGTTCAGGAATTCGAACATGTTAAGAGGGTCCAATTTTCCTGAGAGAATGAATAAATGGAAGGAAATCATAGCGAAATCGCGTAAACGTAATATCATTGTTCTCTTTCATCATAATCATTCACCAAAATGTATTAGTGCGCAAAAATTTGTGAACAACTGATTTTTCTCGCGAAATAAAGAAAAAAATCCGAAAAAAACGCGAAAATTGATGTTCTTCTTTATGAGTAGTGATTCTCAATTAAAATATTTTTAATGATTTTTAGGTGATTATTGGATTGATCCGAATGAAGGATCGCCTGATGATGCTATCCTCGTACATTGCAACGCAACCAGCTTTGAAACGTGTATATACCCAAAACTATCTGTGGTATGTCCCCTAAATTAGCTTCAGCTTGTACTCGTTTACCTTTGATTTTCATAGAAAACCAAAAAAACTTGTGCAATAAATCTTTTTATAAGTTCATCCATGAAATACGAACTTGCAAAGAACACATAAAGAAAAATAAAATATATAAAATTATTTTTCGTTAACTTTGTTAGGTTGGAATTCAAATCCAAGGCTTATTTCCTTGTATTTATATTGTTAATTATTGTTATTATATGTTTTGTTTTAAAGTCCTCTATTTTTTATATATTTATTTATTCATTCATTCATTCATTCATTCATTCATTCATTCATTTATTTACTTTTTATCTAGTTTGACAAAGACGACTGGTATAATGGCAACGATCGTTATATGTGGGCGTATAAAGATTTACTTGCTGAAAAGGAAGGCGTAAGATTTTTTTTGTATATAAGAAAGATAACAGCTCTGTGGAAGAACATATTACCAACTCCCAGAAAGAATAGCATTTTTGTGCATCACTTAAATGAACTCCAAATTCTATCCTTCCTTTTTTCAGATTCTGTATGCTAGCGACGTCGTGCAACTAAAAATGATGCGTCTTCTAAGTACACGTTGCCGACAAAATATCACATACCATTGCAAGAACTCTCACAGTGACGTACGTGTAAAGACGGATAATAACAGAGTGATGGATGTTAAGAAAGCATCCACACTTCATACACTGATCATCAAAGACGAATGCATGGTTAGTGTTAATGGTATTTGTGTCGTTAAACAATTCGAAACAATCTACGTTACAAGAAGGCTTATTTTTCTAATACCCTCCTTACAAAAGTGATGAAATTGAGCCAAAGACCCCCTTATTTTCCATTTGATTCACCCTACGTAGTTTAGAAAATCTCCTCAAAGCATTTTGAACCTTGACTATGTCGTAATACTGAGTCTGTTTTTTAAATCGTCTAAACATTGCCAGCTTGATTACAAAGTGATTTGCTGGCCGATGCCCTTTCTTTGTCTCAATGAGAGTTTTATCTTATCGGTCCAAACTTTGCAGACTTTAAGTGAAAAAGATGTTTGGACCGTAGAGGTATTTGGGACAAGGATCCCGGAACTACCCATCAAATTATCTTGTTGGTTCCACCATACTACTATCCTACTGTTTTTAATTTATAGGTCAAAGATGGTAAATGGCACGAGAGTGTGTTCGAGATGAGTTCCAGAAAATTAGAGTACTTCCCTCTTCAAGATGTAGCCGTTAAAGATATCGGTGACAAGGGTGAAGAGTTTGGTATGGAGATTGGCCCGGTGTGTTTTACTTAGATTAACTGACTTTTCATAAAGCATCGGTTGTTTTTTCTGTGTATATGGTGGTAAATAAGTATATAATTGATTCAATATGTGTTTTTTATGAACTTCATTTTCGGCTTTATTGGCCTACTATTCCGATTTTTTTAAAAAGTGAACAAACGAACTTTCAAGTGTTTTAAGTTTTCATTGACTCTACATATTACTGCTGCCATATTGCTGCTACTACTCGAAAAAACAATGCTGTGTTTTGTTTAACAGTTCAAGCGAAGGGTAATAGGAAGTTAGAGATGTTTTCTTTCAAAGTCCACTGTGAAACATTACCAATCTTAAATACAAGTTACAAATTCAGTTATACGAATAAGAAGAATTTGAATTTGAATTTTCCAAGCATTGTCTTTTTTACTTGTTTGTTTTCTCGTTGTTTGTGTGTTACAAAGCTCGTTATTGTATACAAAAATTGTTTTTATAGTTTTTTAGAATGGTATTTATTGAAATATAAATATTGTTTTTTTTAAAAAAAAATTGGAAGTTCCTATCAAACTTAATCTCCTTCTACGCGTTATATTAGTTGGCGTTCAGTCCTTTAATATTGT
This sequence comes from Hydractinia echinata, assembly GCA_030067915.1. Lineage (NCBI taxonomy): Eukaryota > Metazoa > Cnidaria > Hydrozoa > Anthoathecata > Hydractiniidae > Hydractinia > Hydractinia echinata. The sequence continues at coordinate 37,959 of JASGCC010000017.1, read as the reverse complement.
GTGACGAATCCTTGTGAAAAACATTCCTATCTTAAAGGTGATGTGCGATTACATAGGGGCCAAGCAAAGAATGACTCAGCAGTTTTCTTCAGATAATGTTCACCAATTTCTTTACGTGTGGCCACAACAACAACAAACACACTCCATTTAGAAAAAACAAAATGGTAGGCACTGGCTACGACGCCACGGTCTAGATTTGTTTACAAGGAAAAAAGAAGGGTAACTTGTCCACAAAACCTTTTATTACTTATAAGTAAATTAAGTTTACATGTATCAACAGGTAACTTCCTAAAGTAATTTAAAACGCGTGAACGCGTTAGCTGACTACCTAAACAGATATGTTAAAACTTTGGAGCTAGCAATTTATTTCTTAAAGTTCATTTATCATAAATATATACCACATGCAAAGTTATACTACATTCATAATGCGATACATCTCTGTTTTTTGTGTAATTGCCGGCTAAATAAAGTTCTGTGTGGATTTTATCATCTTCGTTCTGCCTTCGTTTGTTACAGCATGTGGTCATGTTTTTATTTTTTAAATCTCTCCAGCATATCACGTGACTATGAGCATTGTCGGATTTAGTAATTGACTAACACCCCCCCCCCCCAAAAAAAAAATTATGTAAGTTTTGGTTCAAAATTGTTTTCTGGTACATAGACTATTACCACAAAAAAATTCAGCCTTATAACTTATCAGGTAAATTATATGCGAATCTAGAAAAAAATTTGGGGGCTGTCTGACCATGGAAAAAAATGTCGGAATTGCTCTTCCTATGTAAGTTATGAGGTAATCTAAATACAAATTTGGGCAACTTGCCCGTGTTATTCTGCCATATTCCCCCTTTGTTAAAGCAGCTGACAAACGATTTTACAACCACGGTGAAGCACTTAACAAATAAAGCACCAGCAACCTTCTGTAAAAATGAGGTAACGTGGTTTTTACCTCAGTTGAAATCACCCCAAATTTGCATGTAATTTACCCTATAATTTATATGCTAATTTTTGCACGACCCGTGGTCAAACGGCCCCGAAATTGCCTAAATTATTTTAGAATTTTTTGCCTCATAAGTTATTTGGTTGAATGTTTTTGTAGTAGTAGCCTATGTATCAGTGACCAATTTTGGACCAAACATTTTTTTTTGGAGGGGAACTGTGATTCAGATGACGTGACTTTTATGCTAGTGATAGTGTCTTCAAATTTGTATGAAATTTACTTCGTAGGCTATATGGCTAATTTTTTATGTGATAGTAGCCTTTGCAACTTGGTGTAACGTTAAACAAAAACTTAACAAGCCTTCTTGGAAAACTGTATGTCAGAGCCTACCAAAAAATGGAGATGAAAAAATTACATCTTCTTCACTTTTTTCGCAGTTGGTTTGTGTGTAGTATCTATGAAATAGATGCATTATTTTTTATGACGTTTTCTTATATTATAAAATCGTAAGCTTAGATACTTTTAGTACAAACGATATTATAAACGCAATTAGAATTTACAGGATCACCTACCAGTGGATCAATAAAACGTTTATTCGTCATCCTTTATTCATCATCACTGCTATCGGATGTATCCTCGTCACTGCTGCAGTTTTCAACCTCTATGAAATAAACGAACGTATATTAATGTCATAAGTAGTTTGCTTTCAAAAGATTAGTCACCTATCATTTCAATCAAGACTATTTGTAGAGTCCACACAAGTCACATCAGGAATCGTTGGTGTCATCTTACCTTCAAACAACTTGGTTTTATATTTATAAGAATTTTCAACCAAACTCTAACCTGATTCCTCGGGTCCATCAAATGGTGGATAAGCAGTAGCTGCAGTTGACCATCGCCGGTTATCAAGTGGGTACGTTTTAACCTTTTTGAAGCAATACTTTCCTGCATGGTGATATAGCTCTGCTGTCAAATTTGTTTAGTGGTTCAACTAAATTCATTTCGGAGCTGTAAATGAAATTGCCTTGTCTAGATTTGCCTTTTAGGATCTTTATATTTTCACCATTATACCATTTTATCTTTTGTTCCAATTTCGGAGATGTCGATACTACAGTTTCCAAATAATAACCACCACATTCAGAAAGTAAGTGTAGATTTAAAAATTGTTAAAATCAGTAAGAATTAGAACCTCCTTGCTGCTTAACATTTCTTTGTCAATATATAAAGACAATGCTTGGAAGGATTGCTGGTGAACTTGACGTTGCAAATGCCTTGCAGAGATAGAATGTTCTTTGTGATTTTAATGCTACTTTCCTTCGAGACGACATTCAGAGATTTTATTTCAGGCACGTTTTCATCCGACTGCATTCTCCGCTTTGCGCAAAAAGCCTACTAGTTCTTGCTAGCGCATGCGCATTTAGACAAAATCTCTAATTTTGTCAAAGTGCGCACGCGTTAACAAGCTTTTTGTGAAAAATGCAGCCAAATGGAAACGAGCCTTAAAGACTTATCTTCTTATTGCGCGAGGAAATCATTCGCTCAGCTTACCCACGGTAATCCTAGTTTTCAAAAGACAGTCTGTTTTTTTGGCATTAAAGATTTTTATGTTTGTGTATCCGTGATCTAAGATTATCCGATCTTACCAGCAGAGGGTTACTTTTATCGAGAGAAAGATTTAAAGCTCTGATTAAATTAACGGGTTAATCTGTGAATGGACTTGTCTACGCGTAAAGCAGAAAAAGAAAAAAAGGAATTTCATGAGAAAAATTTAGACCCCCAAATCATCTTTAAAAGGCTCCTAGTACGTTGAGGTTGAGTCTGTAGTTTTAAGGACTGTGAAAAATGTAAACTAAATCAACGAATACGAACTAAAAATGGCGGCAAAAACGCTATGACAAACAAAGTCACGTGATATAAACAATAGTTTCCACAAAATCGGAAACTATTTTTAAGTGTTTAAATGTAGGTAATTATAGTGCTAACTTGCCGACATGATAGGCTGAGTTGCATGTAGTTATATAGTTGTGTTTATTTATTTATTATAAAACTAATAAAAAGAGTAAAAATTTTTCCGAAACTATCCAACTTCTTTGTCTTTTATTTTAATGGATGACTCTGTAGTCGCTGTATCAATATGCGTTTATTCCTTCGATTTTCTGAAAATGCGTTATTACTGAGTCGTGCAAGAGTACGGAAGCCCATTAGTGCCATTAATTTTGCTTCACATATGTCACCCTAAGTGGAGCAGAGAAATATTTTAATTTTTTTTGTATGCCTCACCTAGAAAATAACACGAGCAATGAAATAAAAATGTTTCTGTGCCTCACTTAATAATACCTAACAAGAGCAGAAAAAACTTCAACGCATGCTTCACTTATGAATTCATAACATGAGCAGTGAAAAGTTCAACATATGCTTCACTTATAAATTCATAACAGGAGCAGCGCAAATTTTAACGCATGCTTCACTTATGAATTCATAACAGGAGCATCGCTAAAACGCATTTTCGCTGCCCCACTTAGACTGCAGCATTGCTACCATTATTGTTGTAAAAACCACGTGAAGTTTTTTATGACTGTTAATTAAAGGATGAACCAGATTTGATGTAAATATACAGAGCAATCTAAACGCTAGACCGTTACCGCTATGGATGTTGTTTATGCCTTGAAACGTCAAGGAAGAACTCTTTACGGATTCGTAGGTTAAACGTTGTCATTGCTCAACAAAAAAGGCTATTTCATAGCCACAAATCTTTTAAAACATTATTTTGTGCACACTTCTACTCTATCCGCTTTACACAATGTGTAAAGCCTTGTCACAGTTACATTTGTTACATACTATACTAATGGACTAATGTCATAAATGATAAGGACTAAAATTTTTTGAAAGACTTTGTAAGGTTATTTTGTCTAGGCGAATTTCCGTCAAAGCTGGTTAAGTTAAATGTAAACAACAACATGGTCCAATACAGTTTTGTTTTCAACAAGTAAAGCTAATAATGCCTATAAAAAGTGAAGTTAATCCATAGGAGGGGGGGGGGGGGGGGGGCGGAGTATTTTGAACGTAGTGGCTAGTATTCTTAAGCAAATTGTTTAGAAGTTTTTTGTTCACTTCAGTTAACTTGTACTGAGACCAAGACAATGTTTTTTTAAAGATGCGTGGTCTTAAAAAACCCGTTTGTGTTTGGTAGACGTTGGTTTACTTGCTGACTGTGTTATGACTTCATAACTGGGGCAGCAATTTAAAATTTTCGCTGCTTGTGTTATGTCTTCATAAGTGGGGCATATCAAATTTTAAATGTTTCTTTGCTCCACTTAGGGTCACATTTCCGAAGCAAATTAAATGGCACTAATGGGCTTCCGTACAAGAGACTATAAAAGTCCTTTTGCATAGCGTTTAACATGAGAGTAGGATTGATATCTTAAACCGATTTGCTGGTTCTGATGAGTCATCTTGTGTAGCCCTTGTTTCTAATGGTCAGCCTTTAACCAAAACAACATTATTTCTCTACATACATTACTCGTCAACCCGAGGGCTATTTGGGCGCTGAGCCGTTATTACGAAGTGAATGATTTTATGGCGATTGGAAACACAACTTTCGAATAAATATGCTTAATTGCACAACCCCGTTTAACGTTGCCGAGTACAAAAGGTAAATACGCGCATGCGCATAAGTAATTTTGTCATATATTTAACTCGCGACAATATATCTATATACATCTATATATTTTACAAAAATATACAATATTATTATTATTATTATCTACATCTTTAGGTTTGGTAATTTAAAACCAACGTTATTGCGTTGAGAGACTATGAGTGCATTCACATCGTTCGAGTTTAGGCGGTGACGGTAACCGAGATGCGTTTCGTTCTGGTAGCGAAAAGAAATTGTGATGAGAGTTTATTTCGTGTATGCAGTTACGTGACTTCAGCAACATAGAATGTTCCGTCTGCAGATAACATTTCTGTAAACTTTCAAAGTACAACTGTTCGTGGTAGCGTTGCATTTGCAATTTTAATTGTCTTTTTTAACTTCATTCGTCGATTCTGATACCAGGTTTTCACCTACAGAAAAAAACATTCTTTGTTAGAGCATTTGCCGTTTGGAGATTTCTTAAATTAAATCCACTGCATCAATTTCTAGCGAGTAAAATATTGATTCGCGAGAGAGAGAAACAGAAATGACAAAAATTTCAAAATTTAAAAGAGCTATACCTGGTTATCTGATAATCTAAGTTTTTTGGCGAGCTCAAGTCTCTCGTTCGCTGAAAGATATCTTTGCTTGTTGAAACGTTTTTCTAACAGTAATACTTGCTCGCTTGAAAAGGTCGTACGGAGCTTTCTTTCTTCTGGTGAAGCGGGTGAATCATTGTTGTTATACACTATAAAAAAACAAGCAGTGCTACATCAGTTTCAATTTTTCAGCAGCATTTCTTATATCCCCTAGCCTAAGCTGGTATGTCAACTAGCACGTATTGAGTTCGTGACACACGCGTGACGCACCAATTTTTTCTATTTAATCTCACTAATGTGAATTTTTCAAACGCTCTAAGATGATAAACTTATCGAATTTGATCCAAGAGACCCGTAATTCAAACATAGGTCTCGCATAGGTATTGAATTAATTAGGTAGAATAAATCAACTTTACATACATTCTCTGAATACTTCGTTGTCTCTGTCTTTCAGCTTCATATTTTCCACCGCAGTTTCTTCAGACAAAATATCCGCCATCATGAAACTTCTTTTCCTTTTGTTTACATCAGAACAAAGTCTCTCCATCTTACGTGTTTTATGTGTACGCGAAAAAATAGCTATAATGGATATGTGAAATTAAGCTAGTATTTCGCGTTCAAGTTAACGTCCTTCTCGCAGAACGCATTCAACAGACTGACCACAAAACGACGAGGAGACTTCTTATGCAGCTACTTCTTTCCTTAACGCGATTAGGATTAAAAAATGACAAAAGGACAGATTTAAATTTTAATACGTCAAGACACAAACAAGATCAGAATAAGAATGAGAAAAAGAAAAGAAAAAAGAAAAGAATTTGTCATGAAATGCTTGTTAGAAAGAAAGAGATGTTATCTTACAGAAGATGGCTGCTTCAGCATATAAAGAGTACTTGTTTTTCTGCCAACGTTGCATCATGGAGAAAGTGATGCGAATTCTCGTTTCTTTCCTTTTTTTGGCAACTGGCAGGGTCTGGCGGAGCACAACAGTGGAAGTAAACTGACTGTACAGCTTTTAAGTGTTCAAAAGATGACCATACTAAACTTCATACAACGTTTTTCATATAGAAGCCAATTCTTAGTTCCAAACGTATTTTGATAATAACAAGTCGATTTTAGATTGATGCAAAACTTCCCTATATACAATGTTTTTATCGTCCCCTACCCAGCCCCCCCCCCCCCCCTTTCCCTCCATCACTCCTCGCTTTTCAATCAGTGACGCAAAATATTCAACTAAAGAACATAAGATCTTAGTGTGTTTTTTTAGTGTATAAACATATGTCTATTTATTAAATTAACACGATAAAAAAATCAATTAAAAAAAATTATCAAGTGCTTCTCTCGGGTTTTTATGTCACAGCAAGGACGAGACTCCGTCTTTTTGAAAAACAATGCTCGTCACTTTGAGCTTATTAGCGATTGAGCACAGATTATCTAGCTATATATGATCAACAAAAACTAAATAAAAAGCTGATCTTATTTTAGCTTAACATTATTTTTAAAGATCATTTTTTGTCTCATCTTGTGTTAACTATCAAGAATTAGAACAACTCACTTGATTAGCATTAAAAGCCTGTAATTTATCATTGATTGATATTTTTTCTAGCATTTCCTGTTGGTTTTAAGAAACTATTTTTCAGATGGACAGTTTTATCTCTCGGGTCTCCTTATTTATCCATATTAAAATCGTATTAATTATTTATCGTTATTTTGGCTAATTAGTCTCATGGGATGTTTTACTTAGTGTCTGGCTAACCTCCTTGGGCTGGTCAAAGACTGTAACGTTTATCTCAGGTTTTCCAGTTCAAATGTTGTCATACAAATTTGCTCCATCAATGCAGTTATCAGTTTTAAAACCGAAGTCAAAAGGATTTTATAATTCATTATTTTATAAAGTCTAACTTGGTAATTTTCAAACATATCATTCATTACTTAGCAAAACAGTGCACACGAGGGGGGGTGGGGGCTGTTGTTATACCAGGTATTTACGCTATGGCCCTGAACTCGGGAGAAAGAGGATACCTGGTAACAACTTCTTTACTGAAATGAAGCGAATTGAGAACATTTTAGAGGATCTGAAATAATTAATTTTGTGGTCCCTCCAATTTCATTTTTTGGGCCATATTCGCAAGTGTGCGCAATTTAAAATTTTTTATTGCCACCTATAAAAAATAAAGTTTTAGCTTGATGGTTGTAAATTAAAACAGTTTCAGCATTCTGTTTACTTTCTGAAATTTATTTTCGCGATTTACTCATAAAAGTTTCTATTTTCATAAAACGATTCAGCAAAATACCTTCCATAAGAATTTCTTCTTGCAAACTATAATAATTTATCTGTTCCAATAAAAACACAAGCATCTGACAAAGTATCCTCCTCCCAGGTTTTTCGCCTTTTTGATATGAAAGAAACCTTGGAGACGAGAGTGTCTGCCAAACATTTTTATCACATATCATTTACCAGGCCCTGTGACACCGGAGGGTCTGGGGGAAGGAGGCTCTAACGTTTTTGCTACGTAACGAATAATGTTTTGGAAAATAGCCCATACACATGGGAGATTTACTCTTCCTCCCTCTACCTTGAACATTTATTTAACGTTCCTCATGACATAAGATTTTCCCTCCTCGATTTTAAAATTCAGTTACTTTCCCTTTATGGAAATCAAAAATAACTACATTGCATCAAGAAGCAGCCCAAATATTTCCGTGCGTATTTTTTTGCTTGGCTAAAATAAATTGTTCCATCAACAAAGCTATGATTAAGAAAGATTTTCTTTTCTATGGTAAACGGACGAGACATCATATCTTCTTCATGACGTAATGTAAAAATGCATCTATGAAAGAAACATCCCATTAATATCCCCTTTAAAATGGTTATAGAAGGGTAGAAGTTATAACTACGAACGGAAATGGTCGCAGTGTTGACGCCTGCTGTTGTACCAAATCTCAACGGAGCCCGAAAATTATGTAGTAATGACGCATCGGAGAAATTTCTTTTGCTTTGATCATAGATTTAGTTATCTGAGACTTTTTTAATTGAAATCTTGGCATCTTGACGACTCGTTGTGTTCTGATATGGGAAACCCATTAAACCGATTAGGCGAGACAAAAACAATTTTCTCGCGACTAACCCATTTACTGGGTTTCATACCAGACTACTTGTGATGGATTGTTTATGATCAGTTGTTATTATATGAACGTAGTTTTGGAAATTAAATCTGATAAACGTTTTGTTACAAATACATCATTGTGAGAATCATAAGCCTCGAAAATTCTGTCAATTAGGAATATCTTAAGAATCATGCTAATCTATAAAATCCATAAACTGCAATGCTGTTGGATAGTCATGGGCGGTATAGAACGGATTGGGCATGATTATTTTTCACTGTTTACAACATCATAAACGGCAATATTCTTACTATGTCTGTACTAATTGATTTGTTTTTGCCCCTTTTCCCAGCCATCGTTGGCCTTATCATATAATTTATCACCGGTTATAGAGAATTGCGTTCCTGTTGGTTCGAAACGAAAAGTGTCTGTGGAAATGTGTACATGCGATTAATGTGTAGCTATCACCCCACTCTGTTATAGAAAGGTTGACACATTTTGAATGATTTCTTTCACTTCCCGGCTTGCAAACGTAATTAATTAATAGCCATCAATAAAATATATCAGACACAATCAAAAAGGCTATAACATGTATTTTTAAATTAAATGGATCATATATGAATTCACTTTTACTGAGAGTAATTTCAGGCCATTAAAAAACATAAGGCTGAAACGAGAAATGCAAATTCTGGTAAGGAAAGACAAAAGAGACAGATTTGGAGGACTGTCAATAAAAGAGTCGTGATAATCAAAGGAAAAAACGATTACTACCTCATTAAAAGCGGAGCGTCAAATCCTAGCGGGATGCTAATGAGCTCATAAAGAGTTAACATGAATTTTAATTAAGGAGTTTATGAAACATATAATATCTATAAGACAAAATACTAATATTCAATTAAGCACTATAATACCTCAATGAAATTGATCTTGTTTGAAAGCACCGACACTGTAAATTGTAATTACGACACTTTGGATTACTAATTAAAATGTATGACTGCTTCCTATATTCATCTTAAATGGATCGAATCAATGTGTGAATGAACCTCTTGTTGCAGGAGAGCCTCCCATATTGTCTTATTCATAAGTAGGTATCAGAAGTTTAAACTATTTCAAAGGATCTGTTGCCAATAGGGAAATTGTCTTTTTAAGTAACTTGTAAATCAAATTAAAATTTAAAGTGGGCATTGCATTGCTTATTTTCATGCATGTTTTTGTGGAGCGCTTTATTTTTTTGCTGTATTGGCGCTCTATGGTTTTTTTGTTGTGTTTGCGCTTCATATTTTTGTAACATTGGGACGCCATGCTTGTCTTTTGCCGCAACATTTGCAATTACGGAGTGGTCAAAATAAACACGATGTTATAATGTAGCGTGTCAATGCAGAACCTGCGCATATCTTTAAAATTGGTGCAGACAAGACTTGGAACACAAATAAGAATTTAGGCCTGCTCAACTGTAAACAATGCGTTACTATACTAGCTAGTGCGAAGCACTTGTGGTGGACGGACCCGCCTCCTTAGCGTAAAAATGTGTAATTAGAGGGTTATATCTTGCTATCTTGAAATTGTATATCAAATTTAATTGAAAAAAAAAGTGTAAATAAACAGAAAGACAACGTTAGAACAGTAAAACACAACCCTCGTCCCCAGGGTTTTTCGCCGTTATCTCTCATATCAATAAAATAAATAACCCGGGGACGAGGGTGCAGTAAAACAAAATGTAAGGACAGAGTACTCTAAATATAAATTACCGCACAGTGGGCTTTAAAATATTTTTGTGAGAAGAGTAATGAAACGCATTTAAAGAGAGTATATAATTCCACCTTTACTGTAATAAATACAAATTAAAACATACATTTTTAAACACGTGTTTAAACCAATTTGAATTTCTCATCCTTAAACTAATAATTCATAGGGCAAATGTTCTAATTCGGCTTGTGTCTTAACAGTCATAAATTAACCGTGTGGCTTCGGTCATTTAGGGTCCTGGAACATGCGCTGATCCGGGAATAATGACAATTTCGTTACTACGGTGACATCTGAACCACCTTAGTAATATGCCCATAGATTCGAAACAATAAAAACATGGAGATTGCGTGCGAGATTTGAGCCGCAGTAAATTCTCGTACGTGACTGTTGATAATGACAGCCGGTCGATGACGAGCACAAGGGATAGAAATTTCTTTAACACTTTGAAAACAAGTTACGAAAAATAAAAATAAAATTTCCTAATCCTGCCATAAGCTTGGCACCTTTCACACAGAAAAATCTATCTATCCAAAGGATACATGTAGCGTTTTCTAAACGTTTCTTTTCTCTGTTTGCTTGCTTCTATATGTTTTATAAGAAATATCTTTATCATGATGCTCGGAGAGGGTAATGTCCAAATGAAATGGCTATTTATTATACAAACAACATTTTTTTCTGTAAATTTTTTAGAAAAAAAACGTAAGTCGCGCGGATTTTTGTGTTTCTTCTCGCCAAAGTTTGTTTTAGAATAATGTAAAGTGAAAAAAGTTTTTCTCGATAAATTTTTGCGAAAAACAAAATTTTGTAATATTTCATTTCGAAGTTGCCGCGTTTCGCAGAATTTAATTTCACGATTTACTATTTTTTCTAAAAATATAAAAAAGAAAATGGAATGATTTTTTCATTTCTATATTGTTCTGATCTTTTTCGAACATGAAATACACGATAGAAGATCGTATATGTCCATAAATTCTCTCCTTTGCTTATGGCAAATACTAGATATTTACGATACAGCCTTTCCAAAATGGTAATCAACAGCACCCGTCCTGCGGGTGGCAAGTAATAAAAGGAACGGTTAATCGGAAAAAACCTTTGCGAGTACAGAAAGCCGCGAAATTTTTTGGATAAACTTTCGCGAATCTAAATTGAAAAATTTTCACATCTGAAATTTCATAAAAAACTTTCGCGATCCTTATAATAAGTCTATAACATCCAAAGTGAACATGTTCATTTTCCTTTGATTTAGCTAAAAAATATCTTATTTTTGATATTCTCGCACGACGTAATGCATTTAATAAGTTTAGTGAAGCCACTGCGTTGTAGTTATAACTTCGAAGTCGAATAAATTGAAAACAGAGGCCACTCTTCACAGCTCAGGCAACTAGGGAGTAATTTCTAAAAGCTGCGTAACTGTTTCAGAATAGACGGGTTGATGACGTCATCAAAACACCTTAAAACAACTACAATATCTCTTCAAGCATATGTATGGACCTACATTTCCTGGATCAGCGTTTCAAGCTGTAAAAAAATTTTGTGTACCGTGGGGTCATTGCTGACGTCATCAAAGTTCATATCACGGACTTTTCTATTGTCCTTTTGCCTGGGGAAATTTGTCCTAGGGCTTATCGACTACGTTTTTACCTTACAGTTAAGCATTGCAACGACTTTTTTTTCTAATTCTGTACAAATACACTTCAGAGTTTCGAGAGAAATTTGGCGATTCGAAGGTAAAACATTTTAAATCAGATTTTTTAGAATAAATTTTATGCATATACTTTCGCGAATCGATGGTTTATCAAGTTTGTACCGAAAAAAAAAACGTGAATGATAATTTTTGAAAGTTTCGCAAAAACAGCCAAAAATCGTGAAAGTGTTTCTCGTGAAAGCTTCTCTTACAACGATTTCTCCGATTAAAATATTCTGCAAGAGACTTAATTGGCATTCGGCTTATAAAAATACCACACACATATGAAGCGAGGCTCTTGCATAAGAGGAAAAGTCTAAATTTTAAAGTATAAGCAGGCATTAATTACGTAAACTCTTATTTCCTCTTTCGTATAAAATGACCAAAATTAATTAATTGTCTCCAGAGAAAAATAAACTGTTTCTTGTATGGAAAAAAGCGCGCGTAGAAATGTCACTTTATCATGATTTAAAAGGTTACAAATTTTTACGGATTTCGCTTTAATTCGCGAAATTAAATACCCGCGAGAATTATTCGAAAACGTCATCCACGAAACAAAAAAAAATACCCGCGAAATGTTTATTTTAGATTTTTTTTCAAACCGTTCTAGTTTTGTGAAGAAAATCTAAATGGGGACATGAAGAAGACGATGTTGAAAATTAATTATCCGCTAAAATTTTTGAGAATCTTGATCCGCGAAATGAAATACCTGCGAAATATACCATTTTTCCCATCCGCGAAATTAAATACCCGCAAAAATTTGTACCCTAAGGTTTTTGACGAGAACAAAATTTCGACAATGCAACATTTTCCAAATTGTAATAAGAAAACAGAAAAAGATCATTGTTTTCAAGGGACTCCTCTATACCCGCCGTTTGATCAGCATAGTGGGGGAGAAGGCTTGAAGGAAATGAAGCAACAGAAAAACTACAGTTTGAGACAACCACACCTTATGACTGAAGAGTTTTTAAACTTGTTAAGTTTTTTCCTTGTTGACTGTATCATCCTGGCTGAATTCCCCTTATATAATGGTTTGGCGAAGCAATAGTTTGGGTCTGTATAATACCACACATTCATGTTTATTGCAGGGTGAATTCCCTTCATTTAATTATCTGGTGAAATAAATGTTCGGGTCTGTATAATATCATACATTCATGTTTATTGCAGGGTGAATTTCCTTCACTTAATTATCTGATGAAACAATTGTTCGGGTCTGTATAATATCACA